>PVKB01001896.1:0-318834 GCA_004027205.1 Ctenodactylus gundi | reverse complement strand
AATGCCAGCTACATAGACGACCCCTGTCATCCCCTAGGTAAACATTAATGGAAAAGTGAAAAACAACAGAAATGTTGGATTCACAATTTAGAATCGTTTCTTTGTGAGCAGTCTGTTGGCGTGTTCCCAAACATTAGGAAGCCTCTCCCCTAAGGAACACATGAACTCCCAGGGCGGTGATAACGGTGGTAACCTACCATGTTGTGCATTCAGTCTCCAGAGCCTACTCATCTGGCAACTCAGAGTTTATATTCTTTGACAAATAATAACTCTTCTTTTCCATTACATCACAATCTCCGGCAACATTACTCATTTTCTTTCTTTTGAGATAAGATCTAAGTTGTGCAGGCAAGCATTGAACTTGTGATCCTCCTCCCTCTGCCTGTCCAACAGCTGGGCTTGCAGGCCTACACCAGCAGGTATAGCCAGAAACACTGTGAAACTGGTTTTATTTCTGACAGATAGCCTCCCTCTGTTCCCACAGTCCTGTCTCTGGCAGCACTTACTCTTGCTGCCTGTACTGCGTTAAGTCCGTTTTTGCGCTGTGCCAGTACAGTGGCATTTGGAGTACCAGTGTTGCTTAATTGTTGTAAGTTTTCTTATAGTCCAAATTTTAGAGGTGCTTTCTTAGCACTCACTACTAAACTAATAGAAGAACTTCCTTTTTTGTTTTTTCATCTTGTTTCACAAACGGTTCTCTCACTTTCGTGCTTCTTAAGCAAATAAAATGCCAAGTGATTTTTCTGCAATGTTATTCTGAAAGTGTTCGAACTGAACTTTGTGCTTCTGTTCATTTCCCGCATGTTCTTGATCTCTGTGCTTTGGTGTTTTACAGGCATGATTGACGTCCTCAAAGGAATGTATGAGTTGGGAGTGGAGCCCACCCAGGAGACGTACGTGAACTACGTGTTTCCGCACTTCGATACAGTGAGTGCGGCACGAGCCATGCTGCAGGTAAGTGCAAGCGTGGCCGTCGTTTTTGTGCAGCTGAACACTGCCTCTCCTTTCTAACGCTTTGACGTTGTGTGAGTCTGCAGCCTTGGCTGTAACCTCCCAAGTGTTGGTTCTAGTTACTCTGGAGAGCATGCAGGTAGTTCGTGCAGTGCAAGCCAGGAAGCCTTCACGTTTTGTTAAAGTCAGACAGATAAGCCAGTTTACGTACAAGTTGAACTCGGGGCTAACATGGAAGTCATTTTAAATTTGGAAGGACATCGGGAATGACACATCAGAGCGAAGGTTAGGCTGGGACCTAAAGATTCAGGTCCTGTTCATAGTTCAGCAGCTGCTCTGTGTCCTGGAGCGAGTCTCTCCACCTGTTTTTGCTTCAGGTTCCTGAGGTCGGGGTGGTAACCTTGTCAGGGTCGTTGTGAAACATTGGGTGAGATCTTGTGTAGGAAAGTAACTTCTAAACGTGACATCTCTGAGGAGCGTGATTGCGCGGAGCTGCCACCTAGCAAGGAGAGCACCGCAGATGTTTCAGAAACACAAGGGGGAGGCTCGCGTGGGTGTCGCATTCCTGTGTGCCTTCACCTTGGCAGACCGGGGCAGGAGGGTCACATGTTGTAGCCCTGCCTGGGTGGCTTAAAACTTTGAGACCCTGTCTCAGGATGAAAGTAGGAAGGGCTGGCAGTGTAACTCAGGGTGTGTGCCCTACCGTAGATCCCCAGTGCTACCTCCCAAAAGTCGCTGGGCTAAGAACCGAAAATGGTGATGTGTATATCATGTTCTAAAATTTTGGAATAATATCAGTGTAATTGTGTGTGTGTGCATGTACATGTATAACTGTATGTATGTATGGATATTTATATACTGGTTTAATTTCAAAAACCAAAGAAAGCATTTTCAGTGTTAAAAAACAATATATAACTACAGAAATAGTGGAAATAAAATAGTATTCACTCTGCACCTTTCAAATTTTGAGTGTCATTCCTTCCACATGAAGTTTTATAGATGCACTACTGGTATTTTTAAAAAATGGTCTTTGCTTGACTTGAAGCCGTTTTCCACCATGTGCTTTTGCCTCCATCACAACAGGCAAGGTGGTACCATGGGGCATGCGAAAGAGGTGGCTCGGGCGGTACAGAGGGTGTATTCTCCATTTCGACAACAAAATGAGATACTATATGGAATAATAGGGCAGAGTATCAGATGTGTAATATTTAATCTAGAAGATGGTTTGTCTAGGCAGTTATTTATGTAATGCCTTGACTTTTCTACTGTAATGGTATTCTTTTCTTGAAATCGTTGCATAATTGCAATTTTGAATTTATTTTATTTTTTTTGAGACAGGGTCTTGCTCTATAGCCCATGCTGGTCCTGGACTCGCTATGGAGCCCAGGCTAGCCTTGGACTCACGGCAATCCTCCTGCCTCAGCCTCCTGAGTGCTGGTATTGATGACAGGCATGTGCCACCATGCCTGGCTTGTGTGGTGCTGGGGAATTGAACTCGGGTACTTAGCACTTGTTGAGCCATTCTCCAGCCCCAGCAATTTTGTAAAAGTTAAGTTTAATACTGTGTGTGTGTGTGTCACTAGAGATCAACCTGAGGGACTTCGTACCAAACTACATCCCCAGTCCATTTTTCCCTATTATTTTTATTAATATGCATATGCAGTACACGTGTACAGTGAACTTTAGTATTTTGTGCATGTATATAAGGGATTGTAAAGTTGATGTGATATATTTATTTTTGGCCCTCCCACACACTCTATGTCCCTACCCACCAACTCCCACTATCAGGCCATGTGATTCTGTAGAATGCCTGAATTCTGGATTTCAAGTCAGAGAAACCATACAATACTTAACATATTTAATCTTGTGCATCTGACTCATTTCACTCAAATCACCAGTCTTTAGCTCAGCTTCCTACCCCTCGAATAGGCTGCAGTGGTCAAATCTTGATGCCTCTTCTCTGAGTCCAGCAGATCCTTTTATTGGGATATTTGCCAAAAGTTCTTTTTTTTCTCTATTTTGCTATATCTTTGCTGAGATTCTTTAACCAGTCCACATAAGAACTACAACCATGTAATTCATAAGGCTAATAAATATGAGAAAGAAAAAGAAAAGTTAAATTTCAAATGCCTTGGCCAAGTACTGAAAGGTAAATGTTTGTACATTCAAAAGGTTATCATTACATCAGTCAGTTTTCTTAGGATAACCTTACATCAAAGACTGAGTAAGTAAATTGTTAGAATAAACGAACTTAAGACCTTATCAAATTGCTACATTAAATAAATTTAACTCTCTATCACATAAGTATACATAAAATAACAGATATGATGGCATACTTAGTTATTTTAGAATTTTTTAACTTTCATAACTTATTTACTTGCATTTCACTAATTACTAACATTTTGCTAAGATTTGGTATAAACTTAACATCAAGTAAGTGAATTGCTACATTAAACTCCGTCAGGGCTATATCAATTTGCTACATTAAATGAACTTGAATCTATCACATAAGTATACTGTAGTTAAAGCAGTAGGTAGAGAGATATGCTTAGTTATTTCAGATCTTTTTTAAACTTTCATAAATTGTTTACTACATTTCACTAATAACATTTTGCCAGATTTGGTTTATCCTTTTACCTCTGTAGTCATCCGTAACTTTATTCATGCATATTTTTAAAAGATTTTGTACCTATTGCTCATGGTGAAGATTCACATATTTTGTGAGACAGTTGGTACGTTTTAGAAGAATCCCCAGTCCATTTTTGATATTTGATTTTGAGACAGGGTCTCACTAAATTGTGAAGTTGCCCCAGCTGGGCTTGAATTCGGAACCTTTCTGTCTCTGCCTCCCAGAGTGCTGGGATTGCAGGTCTGTGACACCAGGCTTGGCTAGGTTTGTGTTTTGAGTATCCTTACTTCTGTTCCTAAGTTCTTACCAGGGTATTTGAGATGGTGGCATATATATTTAATAGTTAAAAATATTTTAAAAGTAGCTTTCCTGTGTGTTTTCTTTTTCCCAAATGTTTCCTTTTATTATAGAAATAGAGAGCAAAATTCCATTGTCTTGTTACTGCGTACGTTTTCTGGTTAATACCGTCCTAACTTAGAGAGAACCAGCTCTGAATTGGAAACTCACCTAAAATTGGTTATACCCCTCGTCTCAGCTGCCTTTTATCAACCACTCCTGCTTTCTGTGGGCGTGGTGCGGGAGCAGCAGTTATGCTAATTGCTTAGCAAAGCTTATAAGATTGATAGGCTTTTTAAAATTTTTACCAATATATTAAAAAATGCATTTCTTTCCATCAGCTTTTAAAAATTACGTATTTGTCACAAATTTTAAAACATAATAAATAAGCCTGCCCAGCTCACCCCCGTGCCTTGAGTCATTGTTGCCAGAAGTGTGGATTATTTCAGGTACGAGCATATGCCAGAACAACAAGCACATAGTATTTATTGTTCATACTGTGTAGCAGACTACTTTCTGCTGACGTGTGCCCATCCAGTATGTAATTCCACACGTTACTTTTTACACTTACGTGCTGTTTTATTGTATGACTACCCCATTTTTTTTTTGTATTTATTGCCTGTTATTTATTATCTGCAGTTTTTAACATTGGGGTTTTATACAGTGACTCAGTTTGTTTGAACAGAATTTTGGCTCGTATTCTTAAATTATTGGATGACATTGGGACACATGTTAATGCTTGGAGTTAAATAATTTTGATCTGTACCTTGTTGCATATCTCAACTTCAGAGCCATTAGGTTTTTGTTTGGTCTTTTTAAGACCGTCTCACTGTGTAGCCCAGGCTGTCCTGAACTCATTATGTAGCCCAGGCTGGTCTTGAGCACTCTTCCTGCCTCAGCCTCCCTAGTGCTAGGGTCACGGGTGTGTCACCACCATGCCCGGCTTTTGTTTGATCTTGAATGAGAAAACGACTTAGTGTCTTCAGTAATAGATTCTTTGCGGAAAGAAAACACTTCAGCAAGTACCAGGTTATGAGACGAGCACGCTGCTGGAGGTGCTGGCACTGTGTATCAGCTGTGCCACAGCGCAGCCCCACGGCTCCATGTTTTTCTAGGAGATGCTTGCGCGTAGATGGTCACAGAATAAGGTGACGAGGACGAATACCCAGGAAGTAGCACATCTGAGCGGCGTTGCTCACAGTCTGTTTTCTCCTAGGAGCACGACTGCCTGCCTCAGGGGAATGTGCTCGCCCAGGCCGAGCTGAGAAGCGAAGCCCTGAAGGGGAACCTGGACTTCGTGCTGTCCTTCTGTGAGTGCAGCGCCGGTGCCGCGGGACCGGGGTCGGCTTGTGTGGCTCTTGAGGTCGTGCAGCGCAGCCCGTGCAGTGCCGGCCAGGAGGGGTCATATCATGTGAACATCAGACCGGAAAGCCAGTTTACGAGTTGAACCTGTGGAGAATTTGGAAGTAATATTAACCTCACAAGGACTAGGAGATAGCATACTGTTAGAGTGAAGGTTGGCTGGGGACCCAAAGACTCGGGTCCTGTTGTAACTCAGCGCTGATCCCTGGCCTGGAGGGAACCTGTTAATCTCTGCTCCTGGTTCTATATTGGGACAGTGCTGCACCTCTGTACCTTATGGGGAGTATTGGGAAAATCAGATGAGATACAGTTTGGTGTTGGAGGAATGGCATAGCGGTTAGAGACCTTGCCTAGCAAGCGCAAGGCCCTGATCTGTGTGTTCCCCAGCACCACATAATCTGGGCGTGATGGCGCGCACCTGTAGTCCCAGGACTCGGGACACTGAGGCAGGAGGATTGCTGTGATTCCAAAGCCAGTCCGGGCTCCATAGCGAAATCAGGAGCAGCTTAGGCTACAGAGAGAGACCCTGTCTCAATAAATAAGTAACTAAGTAACTAAGTGTATTTCCTAAGCTTAACATCTGTTATGCCTGTGAATTACATGAAACCATCTCTTAGGCTTGGGCTTGCACGATAGAAGCGTTTACTGCGTATTCACAGGTGCCAGGGTGGATCTAGGTGTGATGGCACGGTCCCCTGTTTGCACACTCGGGAGACTGAGGCAGGGAGATCCAGAGTTAAGAGACTAGCCTCAGCAGTTTAGTGACTGGTGAGACTTTCCCTCAAAATAAAGAGTCACAAATAAAGAGGGTGAGGAAGTAGCACGGGATAGAGGTTCTTGATTCAGTCCTCAGTACGGCACCAAAAAACAAAACCAGAAACCTTGGTGTGCCAATACTGCTCCTCACAGCTTGATAAAACTGCCTCCGCTGGCAGTTGAAGGAATGGTAGGGGTTTCCCGGGGTAGGGTTGTGCTTGAGCCAGAGGCCAGGTCTTCTGACGCCATCCCTTTCACCATAGCGTGTTTTGTTTTTGACAATTAAATGAAACATTCCTTAAAGTCTTAGTTTTTTTAATGTCTGTGTTGTTACTTGCCAGGTTTTTGGCTTTTGGGGAAAATACGTCACCAAACCAAACCCCCGGAACGCAGCAGTTTTCACTTCCCTAAAACGCTAAACGTTAACTTCTAACAGATGGGCAGTCAGATGCCACAGGTAGCAGCTTTGTAAGAACCACGTTATTTGGTATACGTTACTTGTGCGTAAGTCATTGTAACTAATTCCTTAATTGAAAACAGTTCACATCGTAAGGAAAAGACAAAGTGCTCAGTGGGAAAATTGGTGACTGTCAGGGGTTTAGTGGCCTGAAAAGCTAGGGGGCGATGCTGGCCTGTGCGGGCATGTGAATCTGGCCCAGCTGTGTGTGACGCGCTGACTCCATGCCACGTAGGCTGGTGCGTGCGGGGCATCCACAGTCCACGGGCACTGCCTTCTCCCTTACCCAGCCTCTGTGCCACTTCGTTGTCAAGCCTCCTGGTTTTCCAGGCTTGTTTGTTGCTATGGAAATGTGGTGCTTTCTTTTTTTTTTGGTCAGCAGCCTTCCAGCTTGGTGAAATGTTTGTGTCCACCTCTTTAAGAAGAAAAAAAAACTTGACGGTACTCTGTGAGATACTATTTCAAATAGTATGAAAACCCATTTCCAAGAGGTTGTTTATTAAATCCTAAAAAGAAAAATGCCATGGGCTACCGCGCTAGAGATAGTCACGCTTACCCCTTTTGGTGCCCTCCCTTTCCTGTGGACTTGCCGGTCTCTGGAGAGCAGGTGGTTCTGTGGTGGCAGCTCGCAGCTGCTCCGTCCCAGGGATGGAGTTCTCGATCGAGTCCACGGGGCACTAGGTTGTATCTTTCCACCTGGATTCGTGGGATGAGTTACGGCTGGTGAAGCAGAATTAAAGATTTTTGAGAGGCCTGTGGTTGTGTCCTCTTTAAAATTTCCTTCAATGACAAGAAATGAAAGTCATTTTAAAAATTACTTTTAGGTCCCCAAGTACCTTAAATTACTGAGAAACTTAGGCTCCTTATTCAGGTGATAGAACAGATGATCGGAAGCAGTTCTTGTTTGTGGGTTAATTTTTTATTTAGGCTTTAGTGAATTGAATAAATTGTTTAAAATAACCATGAATCTTTCCCAAGATTTGAAGGAAATGAAGCCAGGTATGTTCAGTTTCCCTTGAGTTTGCCACCTCTGTGGTGAGTCCTTTCTTTCCACTAGCATTGTGGCCATGTTACATTTATGCCTTCTAGTCATGGCAGAAGGCAGAGGACAAAGCTGAAAGCAGGAGGTGCATACCTTGACTTCCCAGCCCTTGGGAAGCTGAGGCAGGACGATGGTGAGTTCAAGGCCAGGCTCAGCTACATAGCAAGAGTCTGTCTCTCCCCTCTCCTGAAAAAGAAGCAGGACAAACCCTAAATACTACATTAAGGCACATTTGGCTCCAATGTCAGTGTCAGAAACTCAAGGTCGTCGGCTGAGGAATGCCGAAACGAGTAGTGGAGCACACAGATGCCGGGGCAGTGAGATGGTTGTGCGTCAGTTACCTAACAGAAGTAAGAGCTTACTTCATTGTGACTTTAGTAAGTCATTGATTATAGTTGGAGTCGTTCAGTAGAACCCAAAAACTACTCCTGAAAACGTTTGAATTGTTTATGAGACAGGATCTCATTCTGTAATCTAGGTTAGTCCTGAACTCACGGGTATAGCCCGGACTAGTCTAGAATAAATAGCAGACTCCTGCCTCAGCCTCCCAGGTGCTGGGATTACAGGCATGTGCCACGCCTGTTGTATGTGATGCTGGGGAATCAAACTCAGGACCTGCTGTGCTATTCCTCCAGTCCTTTATTTTTTAGATAAAATTTCCCAACTGAATGGCAAAAGGTATTGGTAAGTGATAAGTTGGTACTTCGGGATCTTTTGGTTGTTTTGTGTCTTGGCCTGAGATTTATTGATGGTTGTTTTCTTTTTCAGTGGAATCAAACACACAGCCTTTTTCCTTTAATTCTTTTAGAGGAAGCCTAATTCTAGGCTTTAAGAGGTAAGATGAGCAGCTTCGGTGTGCTTTGCCTGCGTTCGCACTGCTTTCTCCCTTCGTTTTTCTTTTTAATCTGTCACATGTGGAATGACATAGGTATTCCCATCTCCCAGTATGTTAGACACCTGAAATAACCTTGTCTGATGTGTCCTTTCTTCTGAGTAGCTGAAGTCAGCAGCCTTTTTATATTTTTTTCCAAGAAATGCAGACTCAGGAAAGAAAGATCCTGTTCTGAGAAAGAAGGTGCTGTTTAAAAAAAAAAAAAAAAAAAACAAGTTAGTGCTAAAAGCTAAAAGTGCATGTATATTCAGTTTATTTTAAAGGCATTTAATTACAGCGTGACTGTTACTCAGCACCGCCCTCATCTGTGTGTTCGAGGGCTTCCTGAGCTCTCCCTTGCATGTTAATCCTATTCTGATAGCTAAGGCAGGCTGACTTCATACAGAAAGGAAGTTTCTTGAGCTCCCCTGTCGGGCGGTTCAGCGGCTGCGTGCTGACTTTGACACAGGTCTGGTGAGGGTGTTCTCTGCTGTGTCATGTTACGGAAGATCCCTGTCCACGGTGCAAGTGGAGACTGAGGGAGGAAGCCAGAGCGCAGGTCGGCGGGGGCTCGCTCTCGGCCCGATCTGGCAGGAGCTCTGGGGCCCGGGGGACTCCTGTAACCCCTGCCACGGGGGTGTCCCAGGGCCATGAGAACCCACATTAGGCCCCACTTCTTAAGATCGCCTCCCTGAGCACCGAGCTTCTAATGCCATCCAACTCGAGACAGACTCAGACCAGAGCAACTTCCAATTTTTATTTTGAAATTATTCAAAATAATTTCAAAAATAATAAATGAATTGGCCATATACCTTTAATTTAGATTCACCAATTATTAATACTGTGCCATATTTGCTTCCTTTCTCTTGGAAAGTTTTGCTGTGTACAGTTACACATATAAGTTTTTTCAGGACTGTATTCGGACTTGACAACAGAACGTCTTTGGGCATATGCTCCTGAAGATTACTGTCATCATTTATATAATCACACCAGTGTCACTCCTAAAATACCAGCAATACTATTCATCATGTGATGTATGTAGTCCATGTTCAGGTTTTCCCTGTTTAAAATTTTCCTGTTTAAAATTTAAATGCCTGTTTACTCGTTGAGAGCTCAGGTAAATCCATGCATTCCTTTATGATGGCTGTGCCTCTTCTCTAAATCCAGAACCATTCCTTCACATTTGTTTATGTTTTTGTGACCTTGACCTCTTCACGAGGAATTCAGGTGAGACTGCCTACAGAATGTCTCCCGTGTGTGTTTGGGCACGCAGGTGGTGGGTGCTTCTTCCTGTATCACGCCCTGGGATGATGTCAAATGTCCTGTTACTGATCCCATCAGCTGCCTGATTGTTCCACATTACGACAGAGCACCTGAGATATATGCCTCATAAAGAGATTTTTGGCTCATGGTTTTGGAGGTTCTAGTGTATAATCTGCCTTGGAAAGACCTGTGGCACATCACTGGACTAGTAAAGAGAAAAGGGCTGGCATGCCCTGCAGTGTCCCTTCTCGTAAGGCCTTCGTCACGGTGTGTGGGGGACTGTCAGACTCCACACTCCGGTGCTTGGCAGAGGTGGCAGTTCCCACATCCTTCCCGATCTGAGGAACCTCATCTCCCTTCTGATTGACAGAAATCTGTGGTATGATGTGTTGGCACCCTGTGCCTACCCTCTCTTCCCAGATCCTGTCATTCCTTGATTTTGGTCATTGTTGAGTCAGCTGTTAACATTGGTGGTTGCAAAAAAGGTGACTTTGTAAATTTGTCTTTCCTCCTCTATTTCCAATATTGATTATTTCTGCTATTAGTCACATTATTTTTTGTCCTGTGTTCTGGGAAAGCAGTAGGGTTTTTTGTAGACCCTTCCAGTGCCTCTACTGAAGACAAGAAGAGATTAAACAGGGCCACATCCTGTGTTGCAGTCCTTTTTTGTTGTGGTGGTGGTCATTTATTTTTCATTTGTGATGCTTAGAATTGAATCCCAGGCCTTACCAATAACCTGCAGGTAGGGCTCAAAGTAGAGATCATCCTGCCTCAGGCCCAGAGCTCTCGGGTTACAGGTATGTGCCACAATGCCCAGTTGTTGCTGCCCTTTCAGTTGCCAGTGTGATTACCCTCTTTTTCAGTGATAGTTTTATGTTAAAAAGAAAAAAAAGTCATGCCTTTAAAAATAACATTTGGAAAGTATATACTCATTGGATTAAAATACTAATTGAGTCAGAATTTTATTATTTATGTAGTTAGCTTTGAGACAGGGTCTCTTTCTGAGGTCTAGGCTGGTCCTGAAGTTATTATGTAGCCCAGATTGGCCTCGAACTCATGACGATTGTCCTGTCTCAGCCTTCCAAGTTCTGGGATTGTAGGTATGTGCCACCACACTGAGCTAATTTATATGTCATGCTTGGGAAATTGAACCCAGGGCCTTGTGCTTGCTACACAAGTGCTTTAACCACTGAGCTGTGCCTCTAACCCCTAGCCAAAATTAAAGAAAAAAGGAAAGAAAGAACCCATGCTGTATTTTGAAGTAAAATCTAATATAGTCATATAGTTTTCATGGATGAAAGACTTGAAAACATTTTTCACTTAAACTTCTAGGTCATGAATTTTTCTTTTTTCTTTCTTTTTTATTTTTGATATAGGGTCTTGCTCTGTAGCTTAGGCTGCTTCTGAACTCCCTTTGTGGCACAGGCTGGGCTTGGACTCATGGCAATTCTCCTGCCTCAGCCTTCAAGTGCTGGGATTACAGGCACGCACCACCCTGCCTGGCTGGGTTTTTCTTTTGATTTCACTACTTCTTTTAATGGTGCTGTGTTTTTCAGTTTGAAAGGCATTTATTATATTTCACAAATCCTAGACTTCCTAAAATTCTTGAATCCTAAGACCGACGCATTATGATGGGGGAAATGGTAAATTACTGGGCTAGTGTTGAGCTTTTCAGCAGCTTCCTAATGAGATTGCTCAGGTGAGGATGGGGTGCAGTTCAGGTAGATCTGCCTGCCCATATGTTCAGTGTGTCCAGTTGTTGTTTTTTTCCCCTATTTGTGTTACTTAATTTTATGCCATCATCCTGTTTAACTCTCTTTGCCAGCATGCTTAGGGAGCTCACAGGAGAGGCAGGCTTTGCCTCTCAAGGCCCTGTCTGTGAGCTGGCAGTGTGAGGACTGGCCGAGTGAGTTGGGCCCAGCAGTGCAGGACGGTGATCCCAGCGCTGCAGAGGCTGCGGTAGGGGACTACAGGTTCCAGCCCAAGATGGGCTGGGAATAGTTTAACTGGAAAGCTAGTGTTTCTCTACATGGGCAGGTTCAGGAAATGGTGGCTGGGCACCAGATCCAGTGTGCTGCTTTAGTGGAGTTTTCCTTTTTATAGAAGTTTTTCTGTTGAGTCAGTCATGTGTAGAAAACTAACTGTTTATTGATTTGAGATAGAGTCTGGCTCTGTATCCAGGCTGGTCCTGAACTCACTGTATACCCCATGCTGGTCTTGAGCTCACCGCAATCCTCCTGCCTCAGTCTCGGGTACTGGGATTACAGGTGTGCACCACCACGCCCAGCTGTTGTTGTGCTGGGAACTCAGACTTGGCCTGCTGTGCAATTCTCTCAACCTAAAAACTATTTAAATTTATTATTGCTTTGTGACCTAGTTACCTTTTGTTACTGTATCTCAGTACCCAACATGCACAAATTAGGGGCAGAATGTTTGTTTTAGCTCACAGTTTCAGAAGGTCACAGTCCCTTCAGGGGCAGCTGACAATGCTGGAAGTATATGGTAGGGGCAGAGGTGGAGGCAGCTCCTCGTGACATAACGGATGGGAAGCGAAGTCCAGTCCCGGAAGGAAGGCGGGAAGCAGCACATACCCTTCTAGGTCCCTTCCCAACGATCCGACCCTTGTGGATGCAGCCTCGGTGTTCTGCCCCTTCCAGGTTTCAGCCCCCACCACACTCTTACAGTCCAGTCTGTAGTCTGCCACATGCCTGTGTTCCACCACACACCCCCGTAATCCACCCTTCCAGACCAGCACTTGTTCCATAGATAATAATCCATACCATCGAAATAAACACATGGGACTGTGGGGGGACATTCCAGATCCACGCCATAGCAGGTCATTCAGGATTATTAGGAAGCATTTAACTTCTTTTGAATAAGGTTGTTCAGAAGAGTATTTTAAAGGGCAATTAATTAGATTTGGTATGTCAGTGAAGTTTTTATATCAAAGCCACAGTGAAATTTAAAACAAATAGGACTGCTTCCTCCTTCCTAAGAATGGCACTAGTTGAGCGAAGTTCAAATGACAAAGTGAGGGGCTGTGCACTTTCGATGTGCGGAAACTGCCACCAGAAGTGAGTTTTGAGTCACTTCTAAGACAAAATGGCACTGAAGCTAGTATAGAGCGTGGCTGGAATTGCAGTATATCTGAAAGAAAAATGTTTGAGAATTGGCCTGGAGGCAGGCGAGTCTTCAGTACACAGAAAAGGCCCTGCTGTCCACAAGGCGAGACTCTGACCCAGAGGCAGCAGGCTGAACTGGCAGGTGTGTGCAGTGAGGTGGTGCTGCCTTCGCTGTGTTGAAGGGAAAGAAGTCAAGTTCCAGACATTAGCCTCACCGCGGCCGTCACATTTGATGCCGGAGTTTAAGGTCGTCTTTTGAGTCAGTCAGCGAGAATCCCACTAGTAACAAACTGACCTCACTGTAAATGAGAGGTGGATTAGTGTTTGCTCTGAATTCCATCCGGGTCAGTGTGAGAAGTCAGCCAGAAGCTTGAACAAAAGAAAAAATGAAGCCCAGTGTGGCTGGTTTGGGTGTCGTGTGTCGCGTGGCTGCTTTCAGGCAGCAGGACATCTGTAGCTCTGTTATTAACCCTTCTGTTCTCACTGTATACGCTGAGCCCCTCGCTGGGGAGCCAGTTGTGTGTAGTGTGGGTGTTTTTCGGACCTAACACTGTAATGGTGACATGATTTCTGTCTTTCTTCAGGGAGAAGAAAGTTTGTATTTGGCTCTGATTAAATAGAATGTTTATGGTTTTATAAAAAGATTTAATAGAAAATGGAAAGTGAATGCACGTGTGTTGGAGTGAACTCTTGGAGAGGATGCAACAGTGGTAGACAGAGAAGGACACTGAGGGAGGGATTCTGCGTAGCGCTTCTCAGAAGCCGGCTCATTGTACAGCCCCGCCGGGCCTCAGGCTCTCAGGGATCCTGCCCTGGTCCCTGAGTTCCGGGGGTACAGGTGTGCACCACCACATCCGATTCTGTGATGCTGGGGAATCAAACCCAGGGCCTGCCGCTTCCTAGACAAGTGCTTTAACCACTGAGCTATGCCCCCAGCTCCTTGTGCTGGCTTTATCTATCCCCATCCAGTTAGAATACGTTACGGTAAGCAGCTGCCTGGCAGCAGGGAGGCGGCAGAGTGGATTCTGAGTCGTCACCGTGTGGGGCTGTGGCTCCCGCTTCGGTTATGTCCGAGTCACTGCCAGGGAAGTCCAGGCGTGAGTCCTGAGTACCATCTCACCGTCCCCCGGTGGTCTTTGAGCAAGGTACCTGAGAGAAATGTCAGCGCAGCCTCGCGTGTGCTGTGCATCAGTGTTTGCCACAGCGTTCTTGCAACGTTCTGGAGTGTGTCACCGTGGGAGGCTTCCGTGGTGGGAGGGAGCGTCCTCCGCTTGTCTGAGCAGCCGGGCATGGAGGAGAGGGGAAGGATTTCATCGGGACCTGGTCAGAACAGGGCAGATAATGTAAGGGCGCTGGTACCTCAGGTAAAAACGTATGTAGTACAAGCCGGATGGTGGTGCAGGCCTGTGTTCTCAGCCCTCTGAGAGGCTGAGGCAAGAGAAGTGCAGCTTCCAGCCCAGCGGGAGCGATTCAGCAGCTTAGTAAGACCTTATTGCAAAATAAAAAATAAAAATGAATCGGGGGAGGCCGTAGATCAGTGCTAATGCCCAGGGCTCTGTTCGCAGTAACCACACACACACACATGCCCCTTGCGGTACTGGCTAACTTCAAATTTTAAAAGCATGAATTCGAGGCTGGAGGAATGGCTCTGCAGTTAAAGCCCGAGTTCAATTCCCTAGCACCACATAAAGCTGGACCTGGCCCACGCCTGTAATCCCAGTACTTGGGAGGCTGAGATAGGATTCCCAGGAGCCAGCTTGGGCTCCATAATAAGTTCAGGACCAGCCTGAGCTATAAAGTGAGACCCTGTCTCAATAAAATAAAATGTGAATTCAGTATCTAAATCTTGTGAGGCAACCCCCATTTCCGGGTCCCCCTCTAACTAGCAGAAGCTTCACCCTCCTGTCCCCTTCCATCCTCCTTTCTCCTTCTATGATTTTCCCAATGAAGTGTGTTCTCTTCACAGAAGAAGCTTCCAGACATTAAACAAAAACGCTTAGAAATGACCAAAGATCAGTGTTTATTTGTCCTGTTTTGTAAATGGTTTCTTATTTAAATAGACAAAATTTTGCTCACCCATCCTATTCTGCTTTCTTTGAGTAATTTCTGACTTAAAAGAAATTATAGCCATAATACAGCAAACTTACCACACTTCCCAAGTTCTGGCTTTTTGCCACAGTATTTACTGCCTTCATACATCTATCAGTTTACTTATAAGAGTACATTTTTCTGATTCATCTGAGCTTAACTACATATATCATGACCCTTTACCTTGTAACTTACTGCTGTGTAGTCCTCCGGAGAAAGGGAATTCTCAATCAGTCACAGCAGCGTCGACAAATTCAAGGAACTCAACATTGCTGAGACATGTTCAGCTAATAAAATTCATATTCCAGTTTTACTGGTCATGTCCTTTTTAGTGTCCCCCTACCCACCTCCCGTTTTTTAACAGAAGCCAGTTTAGGGATGGATGTCTGTTGTCATTTCCGTTTCATTTTCTCCAGTGTGGACTAATTCTTGAGCCTTTGTCTTCGGTGGCCTTCATGTTTGTTGGTACTCTGAGTCTGCTGTTTCATGTGGTGCTCCCCTGATGCTCCTTCTGGTGAGCTGCAGCTTCTGTGTACCGTCCCTGTCCCCACATCTGCCAGCATCTTGTCAGCGACACTAGCTCTGCTCCCTCAGTGGAAGTGTTGTTTCTCTGTTCCA
This sequence comes from Ctenodactylus gundi, assembly GCA_004027205.1. Lineage (NCBI taxonomy): Eukaryota > Metazoa > Chordata > Mammalia > Rodentia > Ctenodactylidae > Ctenodactylus > Ctenodactylus gundi. The sequence continues at coordinate 303,339 of PVKB01001896.1, read as the reverse complement.
TAGTTACACTCAGTCCCAGTTTAGGTAACGGATGCTGTATCCAGCAAAGGGTTTCTGACTATCCAAACACCTGACACCCTCAAACTTTGACTTCACGGTTGAAGGAGCAGTTCTTTAGTGATTCCTATCCAAATCAGTCTGTCTTTTGAAGGTTCGAAGAGGGTAAGGTCACCCTTTCTACATTAGTATCGTGTCCTCATAAATCGTCGTGATTTTGCAAACATCTGTTTACTTGTTTATTTAAAGGCTATGATCTGTACCCATTACATAATATAATTGTGTGAATATTTTAACTTAAAATGGTTTTAAACCTCTGGGCTTATTTTCAATCCTTTGCTGCCCTCTGCAGGTCTATGGATATAAATCTTTGGAGCAAGGTAAGTAGCCTTTATAATGCAAATCATAAGCTAGTGGATATAAAAATCCATTAAAAGTGAAAGTTTTAATAGTTTCACACATAATGCTGCACTATTATGGATTAATGGGTTTTAAATCTTCGAAATATTAGTTTCAGAACAGCAGGAAATTATGGAAGTAGTCCTTTACTTGGTCACAAGTTTTTGCTGAGAATTTCAACTTTTCCAAAAGAAAACTTAATCATTACAGTGATAATTTGACCTCTTAGGTTTAATAGTTACTTTTGACGTACAGTTGCATATATGTTGTGTGTGTTCTCTGGTGAGGAGGATGTAGACCACCTTTCTCCTGCCACCTTCTGAAAGCGTCAACTGACCGCATGAAGGAAGTACACTTGTAGTGAATTTCATGTTGCGTTTTTAGCTTAAGAAAGTTAGAATGCACATTAGTAACAGGAATTCTCAATTTAAATATTTTTAAAAATTAATTCTACTTGCACTGCCATTCGCACTGTATAGTCAGCCCTAGTGTCTCCTTGGGCTCTTTGTGCCTAGATGTATCTAAGTTTGGCTATAGAGATTGCTGTTGGCTTAGTCAGTAAATGTATCTTCATTCAGATTGGGCAGTGTTACTGTAGTACATCTGGTATACGGATACAGTATCTGGTAGAACTGAATGTCTTTTGTATACATGTTGATTATAAAAGACAGTGTAAGTGAGGGTAGTTTTGTTTTTCTTGTGAAATGCCAGGAGCTATGGTATGATTTTGTTTTTATGATGACCTATAATTCATTTTGCCTGATTTACCATCTTAGCAAATGAACAGTAATGGAAGTAACTGCAGTCTGAGTCATTAACACAGTCCGTGGCAGGCACTGTTTTAAAAGCACATACTCTCAATTGTAGAGAATAGGAAGTAGTTGAGAATTCTCGACAGTATCATTTTGGACAACTGCTGTATGTTTCTGTTCTGTTTTCAGCCTGAGGCTCTGTAGTCACATACTGTCTTCAGAGTTACAAGCCAGTGCTGTAGGTTATAGGGTAATTTTGGTCATAAAATACGAGGAGTTGGGATTTTTTTAAATTAAAAACTTGTTGGCAAAGTTATGTTGAAAATTAAGTTTTGTGAATGTCTTTTAGTGTTCATGAATTTAGTTGATAGAAATTCTTTTTTGAGAGAGAGAGAGAGAGAGAGAGAGAGAGAGAGAGAGAGAGAGGGAGGGAGGGAGAGAGAGAGAGGGTCTTGCTCTGTAGTCCAGGCTGGTCCTGAACTCACTGTGGAGCCCAGGCTGGCCTTGGACTCAGGGCAATCCTCCTGCCTCAGCCTCCCGAGTGCTGGGATTACAGGCGTGCACCACCACACCCAGCTTATGTGGTGCTGGGGAATCGAATGCGGATACTTAACACTTGACATAGCACTTGCTAGGCAAGTGCTTTAACTGCTGAGCCATTCCTCCAGCCCCTAGTTGATGGAAATTCTGAGGCTAAGCGTGGTAGTACGTGTGGCCCCTGTTGTTTTAGTGCTGTTAAGCAGGATGAGAAGATGCTGTATAATATCTAGAAAATGTATGTGGTTTACTGGTCCACGTATGTTACTTTATTATTTCTGTAAATCTTCATTTTAGAGGAGGACACTCATCCAATGTCAGTAAGACCAAAAAAATTACGATGAGAAATAATACTGGTTTGTAATTCCTATAAGCTGTATTCTGTTCATAACAATTTGAGATGATCTGTAAGCAGATCACTTCAGAGCCTTTTTCTTTGTGACTTTTCATAAAACATGACTATTTTCCTTCAGCATGGGTTCATTTTTATGTCCAGGAGACAGCCCTGTTATTTACAAACACACCACTCTGCTTTGTGGGTGCGGGTGGTAGCGGATTACTGGGATGTAGGGTAATACCTCACTGGAGAGGCCGTGCTGCCAAAAGTCAATTTCAGATCACATTTGCTCTTGTTTGCTTCTCTTGCTGCAATGCACGGATTTTCTGTCTTACCAGATAACGGAATTGTTGTACAAGGATGGACGTTACTGCCAGGAGCCTCCAGGACCAACGGGTAGCGTTTCAATTTCGATGATTGTAACTTACCCACAAATCCCTTCTTCTGGGTAATGATGGACTAGAAAGGTTACAGCCGTAACACTTTCCTTGTGAAAGTGAAAGCTGAAAACATTTTCATTCAAATCTTTATTGATAACCACAGTGTTTTAAAACCTACGAGGTGTTTGGTTTTATTACAGTTATTTTTTTAAAAGGCAAGGTTGGAAGCCTTTTCCTGTTTAGCTGTCAAGGAAATGCTTCTTGTAGCATGTATAGAAATCAACTTCAGACCAGCGATTCTAAGTATTTATGTGGTTTTAATGTTGTACAGATGTGGGTTAATTTTAAACATAGGATGATCCTATGGGTTTTTCCACTTAAATATAATTTATTACCTGAAAGACTATGTTTTGTCATTGAGTGATTTTTATTTGTCATATAATGAAGTTTAGAATATATAGTTTTTTATCAGGAGATACTTTTCTTGAAAGTTCCTAGGCATTAACAGACGGCCCTCTAAGTTTTATGCTTGGGTGCCTAGGAAGATTACTGTTGTTACAAAACATCTTTGTTAATCTTGGTTTTTCATTGGCTAATAGGCAGCTCTCCACAGGATTACTATATCTACCTATTAAAATTATTTAACTTTCTAGACTCAATATTTAACAACACTCTTTCATTTTATGTGTTCTTCCAAATACTGTCCACTAAAAAATTAGTGTACAAATGAGTAAAAAACATTCATGTATTCTTGTTCCCGTTGGTTGGACGGGGAATGGGTAAGGCCTCGGGCAGTGCCACTTCTGTCACAGAGTGGTGGAAAAAATAGATTGAAATAAGATTCAGTACTGAGAAGCTGTCACTCGGTCTGAAAATAATTAATATTCCTTTCAGTCACCAGTTAGATATGTGCTCCCGAACCACATAATCTCCATGCCTCAGTGATCATTGCTGCCATTCCAGAGCCTCTCATCAGGGTGACATCTCACACCAAAATGATTTCTTATAAATTAATCTTGATAACATGACAGTCTCGGTAATTTCAGTGGAATGCTTTCTCTTGTTTTTTTCCACAGAAGCTGTTGGCTATTTTCTTTATAACTTGATTGACAGCATGAGTGACTCAGAGGTACAGGCCAAGGAGGAGCGTTTGAGACAATACTTCCATCAGCTGAAGGAGATGGTACTGTTTCATTTTTTGCTATATAATTCCTGTCCTGCCTGACATGTATCTATTAGATGTGAAATTGCTGCTTTTAAGCACCACCAGGCCACTTCTCAATGACATGCAAGAGTTGGAGACTTAAATTATGTCCGAGATAATTTCTGTTAGACAAATTTCATTTTAGTTGCCTAAATCTCAGGGTTTCTTTCTTTCTTTTTTCCCTCCCTTCCTTTCACACAGAATGTAAAAATTCCTGAAAATATCTACAGAGGCATTCGTAACCTGCTGGATAGCTACCATGTTCCTGAATTGATTAAGGTGTGTGCGAGATAGTGATCAGCTTTATGAAATGTGTAATTTTTATATAAAAGCATGTTAAGATTTATTGAAATATGGTGCTGTTGTTCAAAAAATTATTTCATTGACAATGATTAATAAGATTTTCATTGATGGTTCGTAAAAACTTTTTATATCGAAGAATACATTTAAAACATTAAGTATAGTAGTTAATAAAGTATGACTGGAATTTCTGCAAAATTTGGAAAGAAAGGTCAGTAAAATGGGATGACACTGTAAGATTTTGGTTTTAATGTTTGCTAATATATTTTCCCCCATGTTTTCTAATCCTGTGCTTATTTAAATTCCAATTTTAGGATGTTAATATATTGGTGGACAGAGAGAAGACAGATTCTCAAGTAAGTAAGGTGTCTTGAGTGGATCCTCTCCGTGGTAATGACACTGTCCTTAAGAAGCCAGCAGCCCCTCACATTGTTCCCATCTGGGAAGTTGGTCAGACCTGTTCCCCACCTCAGAAACAAATCAACAGATGTAGGAAATGTGTCTGTGTGATCTTGGAGGTGCCTGCGCCGCTGGGGTCCAGCGTGGTGGATCTCCGGGTTGAACTCCTGACAGCATTGATGACACTGGAGAAGGAGGAGAGAAAAACAGCTTGAGGATAAGAATGTGGGGCCGCGTGGTCTTCTTAGAGTGAAATTTTCTTCTTTTCTGTTTATTTTCCTTTCCTGTAGACTTCACGACTTAGGTCCTCTGATTTAGAGTCTACACTTGAAAACCTAAAAGCTGAAAATCAACCTGTCGGAGATGTCCTAAAGCAGCTCATCGTAGTGCTTTGTTCAGAAGAGGTAACATTCATTCATAGATTTTGACTATGCTGTTAAGGTGAAAAGTTCTTTGTAGATCACAGTAAGCAAAGCCGAATACCACATTTATGATTTTTTCACAATTGATTATTATCTGTCATGGTTGTGAAGAATGCAATTAAATGAAAGGTTAACTAATTTCGGCTACACCTTGAATGGCATGTTTTCGGGTTGCAGTGGTTTGTTTACAATCATCTGCGAAGTGAACGATCGTAACAGCTGTGATAGGTTTATCACACATGCCAAATGTCCTTTCAAGCCATGGCTTCCGTCCCTTTCTATCTAGATTGTCAAGCAACTGATATATGCCGTCGTCATTTGCAAGTCAAATATTACTAGGTTGTTAATGCAGGGATGGAAATTCCGTTTTCCTGCTGGTTAAAAAAAAAAGAAAAAACAAAACTCCCTGAGATAAAGGGTCTCCCGCCTTTTTTTTAACGGGCATCCAGCTGCACCCTGTGCTCGTTTTAGCGTGTGTCCGCAATTTGCAGGATATCCGTAGACTTCTTTCAGTTGCTAGTTCAATGTGATTCAGTCATAAGCCAGTGGTTTTTTTTTTTTTTGGGGGGGGGGAGCGAGGGGAGTAACAACTAGCTTGGAGATTATGACATGGTACCGTTAACATTCTGAAAGATTTCTTCACATTGCTTGGACATGAGATGGAGGAACCTCTCAGTGATGTGAGCCCCAATTCTGTGCTAGGAAATGGACGGGGGTAGTGGCTGACTTGGGGAATATTTAACCCAGAAATCTTAAACAATACAGTAGGCAGTGCTGATGCATGGAATCTGGTGCAAGTAGGGACCTGTTTTACATTACAAATAGCGAACCTCTAGGACTCTCCCCTGTGTATCTGACTTGCAGGCTGTTGTGTAAAAATGTCCAGAGGCAGAGTGAGGTTGATAATGGGATACCGTTTGTTTTTAAAGCTCGGCTGACTTTTTCTAAACTCTGAACACGAAAAGTAAAAATAGGACAGTTGAACCTTGATACTAATTTCTTGCCTTTTCAACTCCACCTTTTATTTTAGAATATGCAAAAGGCCCTTGAATTGAAAGCAAAATACGAATCGGACATGGTTGTGGGTGGCTATGCAGCTTTAATAAATTTGTGCTGTCGGCACGATAATGCAGAAGATGCTTTGAACTTGAAGCAAGAATTGTGAGTACCTGGCACTGGGTTTAGCCTCAGCTTCCATGACCACCTCGGTGGAATATTACCATCTGTAGAAATTTTAAAAACATTTTTTGATTGTTGGTGTGTTTGAAGTTTTGTAGTATAAATCTCTTAGATTAATTAAGTCTTGTTTTCAGGAAGAAACTTTTTTTTAAGTACAGTAAGACATAGTAGATGTTAAAGCCCAGCCTCACCTTCCCCCAGTAGGTTATTCAGTTGCAGATCACAGCAGTGATGTTTAACTTTTTCAGAGGTTTGATAACATTTCCCTGTCTAAAATGTAGCGTAAAGAAAATTCTGTCAATTTCTCAGATGTCTCTTGCTTCCTGTTCCTATTTCTCAGCTGAAGTGTAGAGTCCAGGATCCCTAGTATTCCTGACCTGATGAGCTTTTGCAAAACGGTAGAATGCAGATTGCTGTCCTTTTTGTAGTAAATGGACTTTTAATATCGTTGAACTGTGGCTTTATCTTACAGTGACCGGTTAGATTCATCTGCTGTCCTTGACACCAGCAAGTACATAGGTCTTGTAAAAGTCCTAGGCAAGCATGGCAAGCTCCAAGGTAAGACTTGACCCAGGGAGGGAGAGAGGGGATGCAGGTACTCGCCCCTGGAACGCCATGTGAATTGATAGTCGTGGTGTATCATGTCCTGCAAAGTGCTCCAGCGCTTTGCATACGAATTTGCATGTGAATCCAGCCGGAGCCGCATGGGCAGTGCAGGCCATTAGTTTTAATGGATTGGCAAGCTTGTCATTTACATTTGCACAGCTCAGTGCCTTTCGCATTTCTCCAGCTAGTTTTTATTAGCGTTGCTGTTTGCGGCGCGTTTGAAGATCATGACTTACGGCACGGTTTGCTTCTGTGCCTGCACTAATGGCTTTGTTTTTGCTTAAGAAGATGTGACGGCTGAACGTAAAACCCGTAAACATAACTCGGTGTGTAGGAATCTGCGTTTTGTAGTAGTTTGTCTTAACTTTCAATGCCATTACCAAAGCACGCGTTCCAACATTTTTATGTAGAAGTTCATGAACATAGTTGGTTGTGTTGTTGTGGTAATGATAAACTGAATGTGATTAACGTACTTGATAATACATTCTTACTGTTTGCTTTCTGACCTTTCCCATTTGGCTGTATTTTGAAGTTTCTTTTAAAGCCTTCCATTCTTTTTGCTTTTGAGAAGGAACTCTTTTAGGGGGAAATACACAGGGAACATACTCGACTTCAACACTGAAATTTTTCCTCAGAAGCCTTTCTAACACTGAAAACTCTTTACAGATAAAGATTAGCCTGTTTTTTAAAAAAATCACTTTTGCAAAGTCAAAACGTTTTGTCTGTGTAATAATTGAGAACAACATTATAAAAATGCACTTATTCCATATCCTAAAATGTTTGTTTCTGCCTTCCTAATGAAGCTTAATGAATCTAATGTATTACCATGCAGTCTTTTGGAAAGCTTTCATTGGCTCTGCTTGGCTAATTAGTATCGACATAGCAAACAGGCCCTATCGGTATCAGACCATTAGTCTGGCTATATATACAGTGTAAACACATCTTTATTATCTGGCCTCCTGACAAGCCATCTGCTGAAGAAACAATGGTATGATTTAGCAGATGTTAGCTCTGAACGATAAAAGCATCCATTTAGGAGGCTCTTACAGCTATAGGGCAGACCGTACAGGGTTATGTGGTGCAGAGTGGGCACACAGTCCCTATCTATAATTTGTAGTCAAAGTTGCAGGGAAATGATAAAACCATGCTATTGTGGATTTATAATTGTAGTCTCGTTTAGAGATGCAAGTAGTAATTAACTTGAAATCGGCATTATACACTAGAATTTACATTCCTGCTGGGCTTGAAATGCTGTTTTAATAGCAGTTTGTTTTCCCTACATGAAATTACCTAAGGGTCTTTTGTGCTTCTTCATTGTAGATGCTATTAACATTCTAAAGGAGATGAAAGAGAAGGATGTTCTTATCAAAGATGCAACAGTCGCGTCCTTTTTCCACATCCTGAATGGTGCAGCTCTCAGAGGTGAAACCGAAACAGTTAAACAGTTGCATGAAGCCATCGTGACTCTGGGGTTAGCCAAGGCCACTGCCAACCTCAGCTCCCCGTTGGTCTCTGTCCACCTGGAAAAGTAAGTTCGTGGAATTCATGAATTGTAAATACGAACGTGAGAAGACTGGTCTGGTCGCTTTGGGATTCTACGGTGTAAAATACTCTGGTGTCATGGAGGGCTTGGGAGTTGCTGGCCAAGGAATCGGGAGGACGGAGATGGACGAGGTGACCTTCACAGTCACCAGCAGCCCTGTGTGTGGCTCTGTGGTTCACTTCTTACTTAAGGGGGTGGTCTGTGCTGATTTTTTTTTCCCCTGTGGGAACATGGGATCATATGACATGAAATTGAATCAAATTTTTGAGCTTAAGAAATGCTAATTATTACTAAATAAGAGAGAAGGCCCCTCTGAGGGTTTTGATTATGTGTCATGACCATTACTCAGGTAATAAACGTGGAAAACATCTCTTCAGTGCTCTGGGGCTTCCGGTGGTATTTTAACCACATACACTAGTACATCTAGTGTAGCTTCCAGGGTGAAGAATTTTTTGTTGATAGGGCAGGATTTACCGAGTTGGAAAATTTTTCATTTGAAATGCTTTTGTCAGTGTCCAGTTTAAGGTATTGTTCATAATGGAAATCGGAATCAATCTACTCTTGGGATGAGTGAAATTTTTTACTAAGATGATTAGGTGCCCCCTTATTATGTTTTTTTTCCCATTTGTTTTTGTTTTCCAATTTGTTTTTTAAATTTCCTAGATCTTACCTCTGTGTCATCTTTTCCATGGCTAATGCAGTTTGTAATCTGCTTATTTTGTTGTTAAGATTTTCTGATTTTAGTGTGGATGTTGTCCTGTCAGTGCCAGGAGAATATTTTATAACAGTTCATATTCTTTTCCAAATTTCAGGTAATTTATATTTATTAGGGGGGTAGAATTAGCTGGATATAGTGAATGAGATCTAGTATTTAAAATGAAAAGAGTGGAAATTAACTAGCTCTTTCTCCTGTTAGGAAGTATGTCTCTTCATGTATGCGATTACCCCACGTGCCCGTCCACACTTAGAATAATTCCTTTACTATCCAGTCCTAAGCAGCTATCAAGTTAGATGACTGGCCAAGTCTGCACCTCCACAATCTCAGCATTACATCCTTTTAAAGGAGTAGTGATTCAAACAATGGCTGTGTTATTGAGTTCTCATATTCACAGCCAACTTTATATAGAAATCCTATAATTAATATGCTTCCTACAAGAATTTTTTTTAATTGTTTAAAAGATCCATCTCTGCAAATTGCATGTGGAACTCTGCGCACGGATTTGAAAGAAATGGGCCCAGTGCCCAGAAGAATTAGGCCCTCCTACACTACTGGGCAAAAATAAAATAATTGACAAAGAAAATGAAGCCATGGTGGAAAAGCATCTTGGAAACAGAAAGTCCTTACTTTGAGGACAGAGGAGACGTGAAAGTTTTCCAAAAGAGGTCTGCAGGTGGGGCTCAAGAACCAGGGAGAGCTCACCCCAGAGAAAAGGGGACCCGCCTGGAGATCCAGCCTTAACCTGGAGCCTGCTGTCTGCCTCTGGTTATTTATGAGTCAGACATGTGTATGTCTCAGTTAAATTTGGCTGTCTTTGTTAATTGCACTAAGGAAATCTTAATTAGTATCTTTTATGATGTCTTACTATTTTCAGGTAACTCAGAAATCACTGCCTTCTCTTTTTATCTGCGTAGGCTTGGGGATTATTTTTGTTGATGCTGTTGATATTTGTGCCTTCGGCTGTCCTCAGTTGGCAGAGCCAGTCTCTACGACAGGCTGTTTCATCTCTTACAAAAAGATTGTGTCAACCTTTTCAGAGTCATGAGAATAATAAACAGGAGATAAGGGAAATTTCGTTTTTATAAAATTATGGGAAACGGTGGTTAACGCACTTACAAGGGGACATTATAGAATAACACACTGCCTTAGTACTTCTGTGCAACTGTGTTTGTCTAACTGACGCAAGGTAGCTGACTAATTCAGAATCCTGACAAGTGCTGGGATTAACTTTGCCAGTTGCCAAAAAGTCCACATGTATTGATTTGATTAAATGTGTTCACTGTTCTCTGATATCCTGTAATTGACCCCAGCAGGTGAGAGCTCCTCTAGGGGAGCCATATTTATTCAGGCTCCTGATAAAGTAATGAAAAACATTTCAGAGCATCATAAAAGCATCTTCGTTCTTTCACTCAAAGGCAAGCATCCTTTTTGGCCTGTCATTGCAGGAGACGGAAAATAACATTTTCATGTTATAATTCTGGAGCGGTTCTTTGAGATAGAATTTCTTCAAAAGATGATCTTTTCAGATTCTTTGGATCCTTAATATTGAGCTAAGTTTTCCAGCATTGGCTGAAACAAGAATAGTAAAGTCAGCTTATGTTACTTAGATAATGTAAAAGCATACCAAAATGATGCTCCCTGCATTGAACAGAAAAGAAATAGGTATAGGCCTATTCGCATGTGGATTTTAAATATTACGGTCTATGAGCGATTGATGTACCCGTTTTCCAAAAGAAAGGTCTTTTAAGCTGTTTCTTTTGTAACTTAGTTTAAAATTCGTCTTTTATTAATATCATGCCTGGTTGAGGGAACAGACAGAAATCATCCCTAGTAAGGGAGGCAGAAATGCTCTAAAATGGATGAAGGGAGTTTTTGATTAGTGTCCATACTGTGGCGAAGAAAATGAAATCAGTGAAATCTGGGCCATGAAATTTGGAAGCATAAAAATTTGTATGATGCAGTTTCGAATTCACTTGTTTTCTAGCTGATCCATTCTGGTTTCATTGCATGTGAAGAATATCTGAAGCTGTTTAACTGGATTATATTAGTGCAAATGATCAAAGCAGCTTTAATTTCTGCTTTCCATTAGGGATGTTGAGTGTGTGCTGCTCTGTGCTGTGATGGGCACGTTCCCATGTGCGTCTCATTTCAACTCACTGTGAGCTGTCTGTCCGGTCCTCCCAGACTCCTGCAGAGTGAGCCTTTGGTTCCTCATAATTGTCACCATTTCTCTGAGATGAGCCTCTAACGATACTAAGTCTCGAAAGTTTTAGCATTCATTTCACATCAAGAAGAAGCACACTTTCGAAAGAGCTCTTTTCTGTCACGCGCGCCGCCCGTCCGTTTCAGCACCCCGTTCGCCCTGCGACCGCTCTTATTTACGGGAATGCTTGCCTGCGAGAGTAAAACTCTGTGTGCTGAAAGGAAATTAAGGAGGTTTGGCTCTTTTACTCCATTATTGCAATTAAGAATTTAGCATCATCAGTGCCAAAGGACAGAAAGTGTTTCATGTGCCCTGGGGGACAGGACAGTGATAAGATGATTTTTCGTCAAGGATCATTGGGTCGTAATTACGTTACATTCATGGCTATGGCTTTTTGAAGGATGATTGGTAAATGACAGGCTTCATGTGCTCAGTACGGACAGTGTGCAGGAGGGCTTTTTCTCCCTCTGTCAGAAAATCCTGTTGAGCCTGATAATGTAAATGTGGCATTTTATTCTGAACAAAAGAGCAGGGAAATGAGCTATCTTGTCTAATCATTCAGTTGTTTAACACCGACTTCCCGTTTAGACTCAATTGGCTGGAAAGCACTTGACATGTGGAGTTAGTGCTGTTCCGAACGCGTGTTTGAGTAAATTTTAAAGTAAGTGACAGCTAAATTGTACCTAGGGAAATTACAAAGCCTTCAACACGGTTAATTTTTTGGGGAGGATTAGTTGTAATTGCAACACCAGTCTCCTTGAAGATTCCTCATTTATAGATGCTGAACGGGGGGAAACCATTTAGCTCTTTCAAGGCCAGTTCTCCTAACAGGATAATGTTTGTGAAGATGACGGTTTCTCCCGAACTGATTCCTCTCCATTCTCAACATCTGCTGAAGATTTAGAGAACAGTTTGTTTTTCGGATATTGTTTGTTTTTTCATCTTTTAACCTGCCCCACCCTCATCCTCAGCTCTGCTTCGCTCCAGTGATTTCAGATCCGAGAGCTTTTCAGTCAGTCAGCCCTTTAGGGAAGTTGCCACTTCATTGACACAATGCATAATGTGGAAGCACTTAATTCCGATTAAAAATATTTGGCATCTTTTTTTGTTGTTTAAATTACGTATACACACCAGATTGGAAAGGTAGCTCTTACATATGAGATACAAGTTGGAAGGTAGCAGTGAGTGAGTAGACAGTTGTCGCTGGTCATCCTAGCCTGAATCTGGATTGTGTGGAGCACACGTTTGATTCTTATGGGTAGGTATACTGAGGATGTTTGTTGGGTAGGACAGTTGTTTTCTGGTGTCTTGAGTGTTTCTGTAGCTGGCGGATGTTCCCAGCAAGCTTGCAGCTTACCGCATGTTCGTGTCTGGCACTCATCCTGCAGCACGCTTGGCTTTCATCTGCGAGACGACCACCAGACTTCCCATGTGAGCTGCCAGCAGGCCATTTTGGGTGGCCGCCTATGTAGTAAGGAGACAGAGTATGTAGTCATTTTATATAAAACTATTTTTAAAAAAAGAGTCACAGATTCTAGAATGATTTTCAATATAGGCCCAAGTGAATCGTTTAAGTTAATAAAGATAGCTTCAATTTTCAAATTATTCACTGCACCCACCCAGTTCAATTTTGTGTGTGTCTTTGTGTGAGTTCTTAATATTTAGAATTACAGAATCATCTTTTTCCTGATGTTACTTTTATTTCAAAAATTCACAGAACTTTGGTAACGCTTACATTGTTAATTTGAATCAACAAAGTATTTTTTTTCCTGATGTTACTTTTATTTCAAAAATTCACAGAACTTTGGTAATGCTTACATTGTTAATTTGAATCAACAAAGTATTTTTAAGTGATAGCTTTGTGTTAGCATATATTTGTGAAAGTTACTTTATGTAGCTCATTGAAATTCAGAGAGTGTACGAGTCTAAACGTATGACAGTGGATAATATTTTAGAGAGCTAATAGTTAAGAGTTGATTTTCTTTTTGTATTACTTGAGTTTATAAAAACAATGACCCACCTTTTTTTCAGGAGTGGACTTCTAAAATTTTGTATATAAAGCCTTCAAAACTATATATATATATATATATATATATATATATATATATATATATATATACCCAGAATTAAAAGTTTTGAGCACAGAAGGAATGTATTGACTAGGTTTTTTCGAGGGATTGTTGTTATTTTTGAATAAAGCTTTTAGGTCACTTGCTATCCCAAGTGTACAGAGGTATTTGTAGATCACTTGAGGATCGATAACATGCATTCCACATCTGGGCCAGAAAGCAGTTTCTGCAGCATGTTCCGATTTCATCCTCAGGAAAGGGGTGTTTTCACATGTTGGTTTTACCTGTCGACGTGGAACACATAAGCAGATGAATCAGCGCAGCACAGATTCATGGGAGCTGGCAGGCAAGAAGTGGGAGGTGGAAATCCAGGGTCCTACAAGTAGACAGCTGTCTTCATAATGGTGCCAATCTGGGTGTGATTTTCTTTCACATTTTTTATTTCCGTCACTTAAGTTTTCCATCACTTAAGCTTAATAGGAAAGATTATTGACAACATTGATTCTGTGAAGAGTGTAAATTTTTATTCTTTTAAAGTGGCCTGATCCACCCACGCATCAGAATGCAGGTGGATGGCACAGACTGAGAGGACTGACTGGTTACCTACCTCCAGGTTAAGTTCGCTACATATCGTCTGAGATGTCTCATTAAGTACTTGTGACTCGCTTTGTGGACAACCCCGAGAACAGTTGCATGGACACTTAAAATCTCTAGCAATGCACGGGGCATTTGTGTTACTACTTTTGTCCGCTGTGTTGTTGCTCAGAGCCTGATGGTCTTCAGAAGCGTGCATTTGAAGACCGAAGACATTAACAAGTCGCTTTGTTTGACAGAACAATTAGTCATTCATTTATTGATAGCTTTGACCCAATGTAGGAAAAATACTGTTGAGACAGTACTATCCTAATTTGGGAATTGATCTGAAAAAGCAGATCTTGCCAGTTTTTTTTTTTTTAATAAATCAGTATCTGTTGGTTTTATTCTTAGTGTAGTTTTGCGTAAGTGGAATTGTAGAAATTGAGGGATTATTTCTCTGAGAAGAGAAAATACTGATTACGTAAGGCTTATAGCCCATGTGGTAGCTGCAATAGCATTTCTCTTGTATGACAGTAATCTAGCCTGCAACATCTACTTGCAGGTTTTGAAATTAACCTGTAATTTAGTCTTCACCCCAAATGACAAAAATTCAAATGACTCTGTGGGGTGCTGCAAGATGCACTGTAAACAGGGCTTAGTGAGGGATAAGGTAGCGCTGGCTCCGAGAATGGGCTCCTTCTCCTCATGTGTCATCGCGATCGGTGAACACCTCCTCACGGTGTCGTAACTTCCTCAATACAGCTTAAAATCTGAACCTGGGTAAACCAATGGTCCACTCCAGAGCGCGTATTGTGCGTCGTGGATGGGAACGGTACGGGCTTACAGGAAATTTGCAGGGGCTTCCTTTTGAACACCATTACGTGTGGAAGACAAATTCCTATTCCCTACCAAGATCGCCTGTTGTTGGTCGTCACTGGCATTCTTGTCTGTGTCTGTAACGATGCTTGTTTTTAAATACATTTTATCCACTCTTTTAAAAAAAAGCCTTTAATTTCTTATGCCAAATCCTACAGGGTTATGCCAACACCAGTGCTGTCCCTACAGCATGTTGGGCAACAGGGTGCCCTGAGCCGAGAGCTGGGAGGCCAGGCCACTGCACGCACCTGCCCTGCTGCCCCAGAAGCTCCCGCCAGCCGGCCCATCCCCTAGGTGCCTCTGCTTCCTGAGGGATTTAAAATAATCGCTGTGGTTCTTGCACGTTCCCACTTATTTCTCACACATTTTCTTATTTCCTTTTTATTTATGTGTTTATTTATTTACTTATTTTTGAGACAGTCTTGCCCTACAGTCCAACGTGGTCCAGAACTCTTAATTACACAGGCCAGGCTGGCCTGGTACTCATAGCAATCTTCCTGTCTCAGCCTCCTGAGTGAGGATTACAGGCGTGTGCCCCCATGCCTGGCTTACGTGCTGCTGGGGAGTGAACCCAGGGCCTTGCACTTACTTCTAGGCATGCGTGTTAACTATGCCCAGCCCTCATTTTTTTCCTGAGAATCCACAAGAATGTATTTCATAGGCTTGTTTAAGAAGTTCCAACATAAAGAAGCTGTTTATTGTGATTCATTACCACATTTCTTTAAAAAAGCTTTGACTTTCAAACTAAAAAGGTTTCCAAATTTCAAATTAGGGAAGGCTGCAAAAGCAAATACTTAATTGGGAAAAGTATGTGATAATCGTCCTTGTTTTTTTTTTTTTTTTTTTAGAAACAGGATCTCACTCTAGCCCACGCTGGTCCTGAACTCACTGTGAAGCCCATTCTGGCCTTCAATTCAAGGCAGTCCTGCTTCAGCCTTCTGAGTGCTAGGATTATAAGCATATGCCATCATGCCCAGCAGTTTTTGTTGTTAGAAATAATACATGTGTGTAGCAGTGAATCACATAGTCAGAATATAATGAAATCAGAGAATGCCTGTCATCTGTTTTCTTTTTCCCCATTTAGTAAGCAAATTAATAAGAGATAAGCAAAGAAAACAGTGGGCCGCTGGGCTGTGTGCGTGCTGAGCCCTTGGATCTAAGGGTCGGGCTCGCGCGCTCCTTTTCCCTTGGGGCTCTGTGGCCTCCTGCTTTGAAATGGAGCTCGATTGTGTACATTTTGACTGGTCACTGTGTGTCTCTAAGTGCTACTGAGACCTGAACTGAATTTCCATGTGTTCTATAATTCTCAATTATTTTGTCAAAGGGATGATGTGCACGCTGCCCTTGAAGCCACTATCGACTGCTGTAAGAAGTATAAAGTATTGCCACGGATTCATGATATCTTATGTAAACTGATCGAGAAGGGCGAGACGGATCTGATCCAGAAAGGTCAGTGTGGCTGGATTTTGCTGATTGTATTGCGAAGAGAAAACTAACCAGGAAGCGAACACATCCAGAACAATTTTGTTACACTCCTGAGTGGGAGAGGATGGGAGAATTGCACCTGAGCTACCTGTGTGCTCTGCTTCTTGGTGGTCTGTCTTTATGGAGGGTTTTTTAACCTGATGGTCCCTGTTCTCTCTGAAGTGAATCTTAGGTACCGTATGTCGTTTATGTGTGCTCTTGGTTACGCAATGGGACAGAAATCGATTGGTAAAGCTGTCCTCTCGACGGTAGTCTTAATGCTCATCGTTGAGATAAAGGTTTCCGTGTGTGTAGGCGTGTTCCCCCAGCTGTGTGTCAGGCCGTGCCCACATCTCCGCTTCTGACATTGCCTGTGTTCTTTTCCCCTGCCTAGCGATGGACTTCGTGAGCCAAGAACAAGGAGAAATGATGATGCTCTACGATATCTTCTTTGCCTTCCTACAAACAGGAAATTACAAAGAGGCCAAGAAGATCATTGAGGTGTGATTTCAACTCCATCATTCTAATTGTACAGTGATTTAGATTCTTAATTAGAATACATTTAAAAATTTTAACCTTTAATTAACACTTGTTCTGATTCATGTTAATAGAATTCAATCCCAATAGTGGGGGAGGGGGACCCGGCCAGCTTCTTTAGTGTATATAATTACAGTTCAGAAAAGGCAGTCTGGTTGTATATTGAATTTGTTTCCTCACTTTGTTAAATTCACTATTATATATCAAAATGATATTTGCATATTAAATCTTGGATTGTGGAACAATTAAATTAAACTGGCATTCCTGGGTGTAAAGTTGCTAATCCTCTTTGCCAAAGAATTCTTTGTTCTTAAAAGCAGTAGAATTTAATTTGCTGCAGACCACGCTCAGATTTATTTGTAATGCTTGTCTACAGTTAATCAGCCAAACAAGTGCCGTCTGCAACTGTTTGGCATTTAATTTAAATGTTCTTCTTTTCTTTCTTCCTTTTTTTTTCTCACTATGGTAAGCAGCTTATGGGAAATGGGTAGGTGACAAACCTGGCCTATTTAGGATTAGTATACTTTATCTAGGCTTTGCTGAAAATTCCCCTCCTGGAATTGATAAAGCAAAGGGCAACTGTAAAATCTGTCCAAATTGTGATTAATTTCAATATTAAATCATTCCTTGTCTGCTAAGAAAATAAAATACAGAAAATGGACCCATTGCTTTAAGAAAAACTGTTTTGTATTAATAAAAGTGCTTCCTATGATGAAGACACTTACAAATGCACAAGTAAAATCACATTTTTGTTAGATCATACTTTGCTTTTCATCTGTCCTTACCCAAAAATGTCCATGGTAGGCAGGACACCATTGTCGTATGTGGCTCCCTTATTTGTATGTAGATGGCTCCATAACATGTAGGCACAGAGCCTAGACAGTTTGTGCTGTTTCTCCTGATGGTTTTCAGAAAGGCTAGCGTGGGACAGGAAGACTGAAATTCCTAGTTTCTGTCTTGTCTTATGACTCAGTCTCCCCACCTGTCAGTAGGTTGTCTTAGGTGCTGCCATAGATCACATACTTTGTCTGTATTTTGTAAAAAACATATATATTTTTTGAATTCTTGAAATTCTTCCATTGAAAGCACAGAGTGAGTGGGAGAATGAGAGGAGCGGTCTGCCTGTTGAGTTTGGCATGTGGGCGCCTGGCGTCAATGTCAGCAGCGATTGAGTAGGACGGGGTTCAGGGACCCGCAGCCAGCGGTTAGGTAAGAGCCACGTGTGTGCCTCGCTTCGGTGATGAACTAGCCAGAGGCGTGAGAGCGAGTTCTGCTGCGTCTGTGAAAGCAAATGTCCTGTTTGCCTTCTGAGATTCAGTCATGCAATGTCTGTAAGGCGGCGTGCATGTGTCCGGGCTGTGGGGCGATCAGTACCTGGAGGTTGGGCTGTGCTGTGTTCTCTAGCCCACGTCATGTTACTGAAGCTGAGAAAGGGACGCGCTTGTCACGAGAACGGGCAAGCGAAGAGTTCTGCTTAATTACTTTCGAGCTCTGCCTTTGTGCGTCATTTAGGAGTGACTGTCCGCTGGCAGCAGTTTTCAAAGTGGGTGTGTACCAAGTTAACGGTGGAGAACAGCTGCCCAGCATCCAGGGTAGAGCAGCCGAGGCGTGGCATGTGAGAACGAGCCAGAGGCCCTGCGGGGCTCTTCCTGTGGTGGATTCAGGGCAAAGTAGAAGGGGGAGCTGCCTCGCTTTTCTTTTCTCTCAGTTTTTTGTTTTTTTTTTGGGGGGGGGGGGAATCTCCCTGTATTGTCCAAGGAGTCCTGAACTCCCTGTGAAGCCCAGGCTAGCCTTGAACTCACAGCAGTCTTTCTGCTTAGCGTCGTGAGTACTGGGAGTACAGGTGTGCGTCGCCACGCCCAGTTCCTGTGTGGGGAATCAAACCCAAGGCCTTGTGCTTGCCTGGCAAGCACTTTAGCCACTGAGATGAGCTCTCAGCCCGAGAGCTTCTTTTCATGGCCATTAAAATTCAGGATTTTTTCTAGGTATTACTGAAAATTTATAAAGAGTACCAAACATTATGGCACCTGGATCAGTGGAGCAGAGTAAGGAGTTCTGGGAGTGCTGTGCACCGTTGTTACCATTCCCCCAGCACTAGTGTTACCAATCGGTCGAGTCACTGCACCTGAAAATGCAGTACTTTTTAAAAATTTGAAACGCTCCGGGAGATTGATAAGCTAGTCATAAAAATGTACGCATTCCGTGACGAGAGATGCTAGCAGGATTTCAGTGTATAAATAATGACTTGCTTTTTTAACGGGCTGATAATGTATATGATGTGTATGATACACTGTACGTGTACCCTGGACTTACGTTTTATTCCACACATAGATTGATTTAGGAGCATTGGTTTGTAGCTTTTTTGATACGTTGTAGAGTTACCAGGTTCTCTGTAATGACCGTACATAGTCTCACAGTCGGGAAGGTACTGTTTTCTTCCAGAGGAACGAACAAGAAAACAAAGGAGAGTGGGCTGGGTCGGGTCAGCTGTGGAGGCTGCAGGTGACCTTCACGCCAGGACGGCAGGTGGGTGCCTGCTGAAGTCAGGCTGCGCGAGGGTAGCAGGAAGGCATGGGTGACATCAGAGAGCTGGGACCCTGGAGGAAATGATACGTTCAGAGACGTGATGGGCTTGGACCGTGCCTTGAAGGTAGACCAGACGACTAGAAAAAAGAGATCTCGGCCCCATGTGTACACAACTGTAATCCCCGCATTCTGGGAGGCCGAGGCAGGGAGATCGTCACTGTGCCCAGCCTAGGCACCCTGGGGAGGTCCTGTCTCCAAAGAAAACTGTTTTGAAATGAGCCGGGGCCGCAGCAGCTTGATACGGAGCTCTGGTTGAATTCCCAGTACTGGGAAAAAAGAAGGAGGAGATGTGTGCTTCATTTGTTCTCAGTGTAAGGCACACGAGGATAGTGTAGAGGGGTAGACTGTGCCCAGATTTTAGAGACCCGCAGTCTTAGAATAGGGAAATTGGAGGTAATTGAGAAAACTAGACCGAAAAATATTAAAAATGAACTTACGTTAGCAAAAAGATACCGGGATGAAGTAAGCAGACTGGTGGCATAGTGTCACAGTCATGTTTAAGACACCTCACTCAGTGATCTCAGCGGATACAGAGGGGTTAAAGGAGAGCGGGGCGGGATGAGTCATGGGCAGAGGCATGAGGCGAACGGAGGCAAACTTAGCTCGTTTCGCAGCCCCCGGCAAGGCACCCGATTTCCCTAGGGAGGTTGGAGTGGCTTCACAAGTGGACCAATTTCTCCCTTCTTTCCCTTATTCTTTTGTTCCTGTGGGGTCAATCCCTAACTCCTCCCCACCACACCCCCCCAAAAAAATCAGTAGTTTTTATAAGAGAAAATGTTCCAGACTAGGACTTTCTGGGGTAGGAACGTTTGGGAGAAATAAAAAAATTTTTGTAGAAAAATCATAAGGAACCAGAGGTGAGTTGGCTGTTGTGAACTGGTTTTTGATACATTCAACCTCCCAATTGGAATTCTGTTCTTCTCTGTGTTTATTGTATTTTCTGTTTCTGCTTTTAACTTATAGTGTGTAAAATTCAATAAGATGTCAAGAGATAAGCCAAAAGCGTTGACTCTTACAGCAGCCTAGGAGATTTAGTTAATCTGACCTAGATGTTCTTTTGATGATTGCGATTTAAATGTGGAAACAGTTCTCGATTTCAAAATGAAGCCGGAAGATCCGCAGTATAAGTCAGCTGCTCTGCTGGCAACAGGCAGATTAGTGAGCCCCAGGCAGGGCGAACTGGCCACGCAAGGTGCGCTTCTTAGATCTGTGGCATTTGGATTAACAGTAACATTGGAAGTTGTGAGCGAGTGCCACGCTTGCCTTTTGCCGTGTTTGCACAGGATTACTTGCTAGCTCTTCCGCGGCTCTGTGTGCGCTGACGTGGTCTTACTTCCAGTGTGACGCATGTGCACCGTGGTAGAAGTGGTGGCGTCTGTGATCAAACAGTGGCTGGCTGTGGGTGTTCACAGTTCCCAAGACTGGATACTTCAGTGGTAAACCGGGTCAGTGCTTATTTCCTGGGTCTCAGAATATGGATACCTGGATCTCAGAAATGAGAACACTTGTAGTTGCACCGGACCAGTTGTTCTTTCTTCCTTCTAAAGCTACAAGATGTGAGTTTCTGTGTCAGTTCGTAGTTGAACATCATACCTTTTTTTTTTTTTTCATTAAAAAAAGAAGGCAGACACGCTAGTCCGCGCCTATCGTAGGAGCTGCTTAGGAGGCTGATTGGGAGGATTGCTTGAGTCCAGGAGTCCAAGGCCAGCCGTGGCCACGTTGGGAGACCTCGTCCCAATAATAGTCATAAAGATTGGATCCAAGGGATGCCGGTTCCAGCAGACAGCCAAGTGGGAAAAGTGGGGAGAGGGCCCCTCCCTGTGCCAGAGCAGCCGGTGCTCATCGGGAGTGGTGGCCTTGTCCCAGAGCTCTGATTGGAATGTGGCACTTAATAGTGCAGCCCCCTTGGGGATGATGAAGTTCTCTAGGGAAAGGGACAGACCCCTTGGAATTAGGTTAACGCGGGTTGTCCGTTCTCCCAGTGCCCGGCATTGTGGAATGTGTACTTGAAGCCAGGGTTGTCAACTCAACCTTACCTAGTTCACTTCTGATCGGGGTATAACCTGAGTTGTAAACTGAGGCTGCACTAAGTTTAGGTGCTGCATGTATGTGCCCCTCCAACGTCTGGCTTTAGATGCTAGGGCGGTCCTGGTGACTGTTAGAGTTTCATTGTAAGAAAGACAAAACACGTTTCTTTTAAAATTAAGAGCCATTGGTTTGTTATTCAGACAGTGAGACCAGGCAACATATGAATAGTTTTTGTCTCTTGAATCCTGAAGGAAGCATGCATGTGTGTCTGAATCTGTGTGAGAGAGCACTCGCATGAGCCCATGAGCATGCAAGTGTACACGTGCTTAATTTGGTACGTTTGGGACTTGAGTTAGTTCTTTACTTCCTGTTGAACTAAAGAAAGTATTCCTGCTTTATGGAATAAATTCTGATCTGCAGAGCAGCGTTTTGAGATAAGCTGGAAGATCCTGAGGCAGATTACATACCGGTTCCACTTTGGCGTTCTCATAACCCCAGCGAGGCCTTTGCCGGCGTGGGATTGCGTCAGGGCGTTCATCCCGGCGGTGTGTTCGGCAGCAGTTTCCCGGTCTGACGTGCTGCTGCTTTCTTTTTCAGACTCCAGGCCTGAGAGCCCGACCCACAAGACTTCAGTGGTTTTGTGACAGGTGTGTCACCAATAATCAGGTGTGTGTTTAACTTCCATTGTCTCAGGCACTTAAAATTGAGTGAAAAACAAGTGACTGGTGTGTCACGTGGCCCCCTAGGGACGTGAGGCCGCGCAGGGTGGAAGCTGCTGTCCTGGTTGTTTCTGTTCTTCTGGTGTGGCCCAGGCCTGAAAGTGCCGCCCGCACCGAGGGTTCTCACTTGCCTTACCCTGAGTGGACTGGCTCTGATTTGCTTGGCACTCAGAGCTAGCCAGGCCCTAGGGCTGGGCGGTATCTGGGAGAGGCTGGTGGATCCCTCTCCCTCCCCTCAGCCACAGGCGTCTGTTCGCCTTACACCAGCTAGTAGCCTCGGGAAAGGACTGCGGCATTTGGGGTGCGGGGGTTAATATGTGATGTTACACACATTAATTTATCTTCTTTCTGTTCTCTGCCCCAGATACCTTGTAAGTTTCTGAAATTTATCTTTGTGAGGATTTTTGTAACCGGTTAGTTGCCCGTGTTGTATTTTTGACTCTAGAGAGATTCTGCCTTTCGAATCCTTTAGCCTTCTAATTTTAAAAAGAAAAAAATCTGATGCAGGAAGATTGCCATGAGTTTAAGGCCAGCCAGAGCTGCAGAGCGAGACCCTGTCTCAAAAAAGCCGGGCCGAGTGGCATCGGCCTACAGTCCCTGCACTCTGGGAAGCTGAGGCACGACGATCATAAATTTGAACCCTGCTTGGGCAACTTAGTGAGACCCTATCTTAAAATAAGGGCAAAGGTAGTAGCTCAGTGTGGTTCCTAGGCTCCACCCTTAGTACTACAAAAATAAAATGGATGAGTGAGTATTTTTAATTGTGGTAAAATATCCCAAGCTAAAATTTATTATTCTGACCATTTTTCTCATTTTATTGATATGTATAAGTGCAAAATTTAAGGTTTGCAATGAAGCTGAATTCCGACCATTTTTAAATGTGCAGTCTGGCAGCAGTAGGTGTACCCTCTTGTCACACCTAGACCTTTAATCTTTTAAGTTGGCCTGCCTGATGGGTAAAGCTAGCTTAAAGGCTACTTAGCTGCTGTTCATTAATTAAATACACTTTTCACACGGTGTACATCTTATTTTTAAGGGCGAAACTCTGGAGAAACTAGTGGAGCTGACCCAGAAGCTCTTTGAATGTGACAGAGACCAGATGTACTACAGCCTGCTACAGCTGTACAGTAAGTGACCTGACTGCTCCTGTGGTTTCTGGTGTCTAGTGCAGCAAATGCCGTGGCAGAAAAGGGGCCTTGGGCGGTGAGCATCGGAAGCTCTGGGGGTTGGCCGAGTTGGCATCTTCCCCAGAGGCCGGAGGGAGGCTCAGGAGCTTTGCCAGAGAGCCATCAATTTTATGAGTAGGCACTGCGATCTTCACACTTCCTGGCATGCTTACCATGACGATGAGAAAGTGGAAGGTGTTTGTGCCCCATGCCCTCCATCCTGGCCCCTGGAGCTGGGAATCAGGGCCGTGGAGCCCCGTGGGTTCAGGACCTGCCACCCTCGGCCGTGCGCACTGGTCTGCATCCCTGCCCACGTCCACCGGATGGCCTGCATAGACGCGGGATTGGAGATGAGTGCGGAAAGACAAGGAGTATTTAAATGAGATGGTCCTTGCAACCAACAAGGAACAGAAGTAGATGATGTGGCTGAGATACAGTGTGGGGATGGGAAGGCCACTCGTGAGTGCTCAGGGCTGAGTGGCAACTGGAATGTGACCGCAGTCTGTTTGGTACCTGATCCTGCTCTGTCGTGTGTCTACCAGTTAAACGTGGGGGCTCAGTGGTTTGGTCCGAGCTGCTCCGACATAGCAGGCCGGCCGACAGACCAGATCACCCGTAGTAAGTCATGCTGGAGGTCCACGCCAGCAAACTTGAAAGAATTATTTGACTTTCCAAGAAACTGGGACAGAGAGGTAATAGCCAGGTAGCCACAGGAGCCATTGATGGCTGGCTTGATGAGTAAGTGGCCTGAGCTTCAGCCAGTCCTCCAAGGAGAGTGCCAAGGTCCTGTGCCTTGAGGTGACCAGACCCCTTTCTGTCTTTGAAGCCAAGCTCCTGCTCAGCTCACGTGAGCACTAATTCATTCCATTTTATACCGTGAGGTGTTGCCTGCTTCCATCACGGCATGTAAATGCCAAGTAAGGTGTTTACAACAGAAAAGAAAACCTTCAGCAGAGCCATAGAATTTAATAGGACTTTTTAAAGAGGAACTTCTTTTTTTAAAACTTAAATTCTGAATTATCAGTCACTGCTCTGGATCTGTAACTCTCAAAGCCTTCATGTGCATAGATCTTTTTGTGAAAAGATGCCTGCCTACACACAAAACCTTGCCAAACAGTTTCTTTAATACCATAGTATACTTTTTACTCAGTTGCAAAACATTTTTCTCTGTGTAATTGCCTACAGATGTCTAATATCCTCAGTGGATACAGTAGCGTGTGCCCGGCCAGTCTTCTCTGAGCGTGTGAATGAGTAGATTTCAGGTATATATATCACACTACCTTATTCATCTTCTGCGTGAATCTCATCCACATCCTTAATTGTTTCCATAGGGCTGAACCCATAGTATTTGTATCAAAGGTAAAGAGTGAATGAGATTTCTGAAACTTTTGACTTGTTTTTATTATCATTGGGAGCTTTATCTTGCATCTGGGAGGGCTAAGTAAAATAAGCCGTGCTTTAACGGCATGCCCGGGTTTTGTTTGCATTGACGTACACACTTCCTGGGGTAGTTCTTAAAATTTTGGCTTGAGTGACAGTTAGGTTCCCGCACTCGATGCTAAGGTTTGTGTTGAAAGTATGTAATTAAATGTTTGGGGGGTTAGTTCTTAAATGTAGGACTTCAACCTGCCTTTGGTGCTGATGCGCGCTCTCACTTTTTCTTCCTTTTTTGTTTTCTTCGCTTTGAAGAACTATTTCATGCTAAAAGTGTGTGTTTATGCAAACCCTCCCAAGAAACAGTCTTAAATTCTATAGCCGAATGTGTCTTTTAAAGCGGCCCCGTGGAAGGCGTGGGTAAACTTTCCTTCAGAAGACAAGCATGTTACAAGGTGTTTGCACACGGGCCAGTAGGCGGTGTGGAACGAGCAAGGTGTGCGCCCGAGCTCCCGTGCCAGCTGCTTTCTGTTCTGGTGAGGTTTTCCTGTTGTCGTGAACCAGTAAAACCCAGAAAGGAGGCAACTTTCGGGCTCATCTTAAAGTTTCCTTGAGGGGCGCCAGGCTCTGAATGCAGACACTGTTTTCTTGTGACTCCCGCTCCGTCACACTAGTTGCTCAGTTCTGGCTGTGTTTGATCCGGTGCTCTCAGAGGCCATTTAGGAGGCTGGAAGCTGCTGGGATCCTTACAGGGAAGTAGACTTGAGACAAGGTCTCACTCTAGTCCAGGCTGGTCCTGGGTTCACTGTGTAGTCCAGGCTGGGCTCAGACTCTCAGCAATCCTCCTACCCCAGCCTCCTGAGCACTGGGATTACAGGCGTGCACCACCACGCTGTTTGTGTGATGCTGGGGAATCAAACCCAGGCCCACGTGGTTGCTAAGCAGGTGCTTTAAAAAACTATGAGCTACACCTCCAGCCCTGGGAAGAATACTTTTAAAGTCCTTTTGTCTACTTCTCACCTTTCGCAGTACTAGTAATCGATGTTCTGGTTGTAGTAGCCTTGGTCCTATTCTGAAGACAAAGCCAGCTGGCCCCCCGGCTCCCCCTTCTTGGTTCTTCCGTCTGGCTTGGCAAACTGCTTCGTTACTGTGACCCGGGCACGGTTCTTTGGAGATACTGTGTGTAGCTGGAGGCATGTATGAAATGCGGTCCTGCTGCCCTTCTGATTCCCAGTGGAAGGGTGGGAGTGCTGCGGACATACTCGGGGCCTTCGCACCAGCCTGTGCTGCCAGCCGCGTTTCTTGGTTTTGGTGTTGGGACAGGAGCTCTCCAAGTCACGTAAGTTGCCCAGGCTGGGCTGAAACTTGGGATCCTCCTGCCTCAGCCTCCAGAGTGCTGAGATTACAGGCCTGCGTCACCAGGCCCAGCCAGATATTAGATTGTGAATTTTTGCAAAATGAAAAAATTATTTGACTTATGGGAATTTTTTTATGAGTTGTTCTTTTTTCATGGTATGATTTTAGCTCTTGAAAGGGGTTGGATTACTTATTTTTGGATATTTCTTGAAAAGCAGCTTTTCTTCATTTGATTATCTCATATTCACAAACACTTCAATTTTGTTGTGAATTATAACAGACTCCAAAACTACATGTAGCTCTGTGGATTTTCACAGCCCAAACCATAGGACTGTCAATACTAGCTGTTCTGAAACTGCCTGCCTTAGCTACATTCACGTAGTGGGCTCGTGCAGAAGATGTCAGAGGAACCTGTCAACTCAACTGTGGCTTGGTCTGATGGATTTTGACTTTTTTGTTTCTTCCATACTAGGGCTTTTGCATTGTTTGTATTTATTTATTTAGAGACAGGTTCTCTCCAGGTTGGCCAGGCTGGGCTTGAACTTGACAGTCCCCCCATCTCAGGCTTCCCGAGTACTCGGGAGTGTTTTGACCATTCGTTGTAAAATCTTACAGAATTACTTTCTGAAATCTGTCATACACATTATGTGAAATAATTCTCTCACCTGTATCTTACTGTTCTTAAGCGACATATGATCACCTTGCCAAACATTTTTCCATGTTCTTGGTACTTAAGTCTCCTCTTTATACCTGAGAAGTAAAGGCGAGGTTGTCTGTGTATATAAAGTACTCAAACCAAAATGAGGCTCTGGGTTGGGAATGTAGCTCAGTGTTTAAAGCACCTGCCTAGCATGCTCAAGATGCTGGGTTCAGTTCCCCAGCACCATCTAGAAATTACCTGGCTGTGGTGGCAGCCTGCCTGTAGTCTCAGCACTCTGGAGGGTGAGGCAGGACTGAGGCAAGCCTGGAGCAAGATCATTTTTAGGGAAAACAAAAAAATTTTTTAATCTATTAGGTAAATGTGAAAGTATCACTGAGTCCTGTCACGCCTCCAGTATCCTTGCCTGAGTGATAGCTTTGCCAGTCTCCTGCCTTTCTGGTTTCTTTCTCTGTATTTTTTTTTATATAAATGTTCCTGTTATTTTATCTTACAATCTGTACTCTTCGTGTCCTGCATTGTGTACAGTGAAATAAACTCATAGAAAGGACCAGCCTAAGCTACAGAGCAAGACCCTGTCTCAAATAACAATATATTTATAGAAATACTTGGCTTTTTTCTTTCTTTAATTACCTATTTTTATACAGTGGTGTCTTGCGGACTCCCAAGTTGATGGTGATTTTTTAAAAAACCATTTCATGGAGGTGTGTATGCGGTTGTTTTTTGTCACTGCTCTTCTGTGTTGGAATTGTCCCCTCTGTGGCCACTGGGCGCCTTTTCCTTTGACTGCAGTGCCACCTGACCCATCCCACTGGTCTTTGGTAGCTCTTTGTTTTAGGAACAAGACGGTCCGGGTTCATGTCCTGTAATTCTTGTCCCACATTCGGGTCCTTATTTTTTGAGTAAATGATACTGAGACACCACACACAATGCAATTGACGTATGGGAAGTTTGGAAACATCCCCATCCTCTCAGGCATCTGAAAACTCTCAGCCTGTCATTAAATCTCTGGATCTGAAATCTCTGTGCCATTTTCCTGCACTGAGAGCAGGTCTGGTGTCCTTGGTGCCACGCCCTCCTCGTCCCATGGCTGTGAAGTGTAGCTTCAGCTGTGTCCAGTCTGGTGACGTCCGCTGCAGGTGTCAGGAGTCTCTGGTTCATTTCACTCACGAGTGTTAAGAGGCCACTTAGAACAGTCCGTCTTCCTGTCCCCGGTCCCAGCCCACCGCCCTAGCGGCTCCATCCCTGGAATGACAAGTGCGAGGACTGTTGCTTCAGCGGGGAGTTCGTAAGACCACAGGGGCTGTTAGGAAATAAAGGCCTGGCCCTCGGCCACCTGTGTGAGAATTCACACGCAGCTATAGATGTTGATGAGCTGATGGTGTGTTCTTCTCAGATTTTTGTTTTGTTATTTTGTGTTGCAAGTATATTTCTAGAGGAAAAAGTTTCCCTTTAAAAAAAGAAAAGTGCTGACTGAGTTGTTGTTGGCTGGGTTCACTGCCGGTGTGTTTGGAAACACTTTATTATTACAAAGAATTCTGGCTAGGCCACCTTAATAGGGGCAGCTCTTTTAATATCATTCTTTGTGCCCCCTTTTATTTTTGAAGATAGTTATCATCCCAAAGTTCTTAGAGTTAAGTGATTATAATTATCTTCATCTGCCTTTTCTTTCTTTTTTGGAAATAGCTTAAAAATTAAATCTCCTGGGCTGGACAGATAGCACAATGGTTAAAGCACTTGTCTAGCAAGCATAAGGCCCTGGGTTCAGTTCCCCAGTGTGGTGGCACACCCCTGTAATTTCAGCACTTGGGAGGCTGAGGCGGGAGGATTGCCAAGTCCAAGGCCAGCCTGGGCTACAGAACAAGACCCTATCTCAAGAAATAAATAAATAAATAAATAAATAAATAAATAAATAAATAAATCCAAATTCAGTCTCCTTTAAAAGTACATTAGCAGGACTTATAAAAGCTTTTGGAAAAATTCCTGACTCTCTTCCCACTGTCCACAGGACCTTTGGGTGACAAGAGAACGGGCCCATACTTTCCTTTCCATGGAATAGAGATTTTTGGGTTTGAATTTTTTTAATCAGTAAGTTATGTATTTTTATGTACTTGAAATACTTGGTTTTTACATGAAAAAAAATAACTAGTTTAAAGCATTATTTTTTAAAAAATCAGTTATAAACACTAGGCCTCGCAGTCGCTGGATGGAAGCACACGCGGTGGCTGTGTGCTGCAGGCTGACTCCTGCCCTTGGGCCTGCGTTCTGCGTGTGGCTTGCAGCCCACCTGAATGGCCCAGGGAAGTCGTCCTGCTCGGATTTAAGCATGTTCCCCTTTGTTCACTGAGGCTTTTGTCTTTGTTTTTGGTTTTTTTTTTTTTTTTTTTTTTTTTTTTTTTTTTTTTTTTTTTTTTTTTTTTTTTTTTTTTTTGCTTCTAGGGGTCATTAGTCACCCCCCCCACCCCCATTTTGTTTTGTGGTTTAGGGAGAAAAGGAAAATGCCACATGTTTTACTGTTTTGAGTTCTTCACCCCCACATGCTGAGGAACAAACGTGCTCGCACTTCGTGGGGTGTGTACTTCAAATTCCCTTTCTAGAGCTGGACCCCAGAAAATGAAAACACTCCTCATACATAGGTGCAGATGAAAAAGGAAAGCAGCACTTCGGGGTTGCTGCGTGGACATGGGGTTTTCCTTTATGAAAGAATCACTCGTTTCCTTTCTCAAACTTCTTGCCCCCGTTAAAACTTGGTCTTGATGGTGCTGTCTGTTGAAATAGGAAAATATCGTCTGTTTTACGCAGTCAGAGATTCTGGGTGACACCACGTAGAGTCGACTAGTGCTCTGCTCCACTACATGATAAAGGTCACAGTTTTGTCTCCTAATGAGACTGTCCTTCTCACCCCTCGCTCATGCCCAGCGCACGCTGGACAGCAGCTCTGTCGTCACTGTCTTCCTGAGGACAGAAGAGTGCATGTAGTTCAGTTGCTAGCTTTTTCTGAAATTTTTTGGGAGGTGGGGGGAGGCGGGCAGGGTCTTACTCTGTAGCCCAGGGGTCCTAAAACTCACTATGCAGTCCAGGTCATGGCAATCATCCTGCCTCAGACTCCCGACTGTAGGGATTACAGGTGAGGGAGAGGATTACAGGCAAGTGTGGCGTGCACCACCACGCCCAGCTTTATGTGGTGCTGGAGAATCAAACTCAGGGCTCTGCGCTTGTTAGCAAGTGCTTTAAGCATTGGGCCATTCCTCCAGCCCCCCTTTTCCTAAATTGAGTCTTGTCAGTGGGCAATCCCTCCTCTAATTACTTTAAAGAGACAAATATTTTTGTGAACGTGATTTCCAGAATGTTAAAGTGTGACTTGTTAATTGTTACTGTTTTTAACAGGTAAGGCACTTTGAGAGCGTATAATTCAGAAGGTCCCGCAAGGTGGACAGAAGTCTTCTTGTCACGGTTGGGCCACAGGCCCTTCTGTTTCTTCCTCTGGAGGCAGCAAAAGTTCCAAATATTTTATAGACTTTATGGGGTACCGTTATTAATTTCTGTGTAATGGAATTCTGCAGGAAAAAACAGTGACTGGCAAAGAGCAGATGTGGTCTGGAATAAAATGCAGGAGGAGAACATCATTCCCCGTGACAAGACGTTAAGGCTCCTAGCGGAAATCCTGAGAAACAGCAATCAGGAAGTTCCTTTTGATGTTCCTGAGGTAATTTGTTTTTGGCATGAGCGTTTGTTGTCATTGTGTTTTTAGGACCTAGATTAGCCCCGTGTTGTGCTAAAAAGATCCTGTGTTTGCCAGTTTTTGTGTCATTGAATCTTTTTTTTTCTTTAAGTTGTGGTATGAGGAGGACAAGCACTCCTTGGATTCTTCACCGTCATCACCTAGTGACCCTCCTCACAGGGAGAGCCAGCTGCTGAGTGCCTGTCAGTCCAAGAGGAACAAAGGTGGGTTGCCACACTCAGCTCTGGCCGCTGGGGGCGCTCTAGGGTAGAGGTGACACAAATACTTTATATACTTGTTATCATACTTTAACAAAAATATTTTAGCATAAGTGGAAAAAAATTAAGTATTGGCAATACTATTACATTGTTAGATATGATAATGGTATTATGATTTACATGACGACAACGTTTTTTTGCGGCAAGGTCTTGCCCTGAAGTCCAGGCTGGTCCTGAACTCGCCGTGGAGCCAGGGCCACATCCAGCTTGTAGCCTCAGGCTCTATAGTTCTGGGATTACAGATGGGGATCTGAATCCAGCACCTTGTGCTTGTTAGGCAGGCGCGGTAGCCCCTGAGCTACGCCCCCAGCAACAGCAATGTCTTTAAGTTTTGAGACCTGTATGAATTATTGGGGAATGGAAAAAAATGAGATCTCTGCAATTGATTTTATTAATTTATTTTGAGACAGGGTCTCGCTCTGTAGCCCAGGCTGGCCTTGGACTCAGGACAGTCTTCCTGCCTCAGCCTCCTGAGTATTGGGATTATAGGCAGGATGGTAGACAAGCGCCACCATACCCAGCTTCTGTGGTGCTGGGGAACCGAACTGTGGTACTTAGCACTTTACCTGATGCTTGTTAAGCAAGTGCTTTACCTGCTGTGCCGTTCCTCCAGCCCCTGTAATCAATTTTAAATTCTTAAACTTTAAAAAAAACCAAGGAAGCAGACAGTCATGGCGTTTTGTCCTCGTGTCCCCTGTGCTCTGGAAGGCTGAGGCAGGGCATCATAAGCTTGGGCCCAGCCTGGGCAACTGAGTGACCTGGTGAAACTGTGTCAGTAAAAAATACTGATGTGGCTCAGTGGAAGGAAAGGTGCTGGGTTCAATCACCAGTACATCGAAATGTAAAAAAATTGTGAATCTGGCCAAATGTTAACAATTGTGAAGTGTAGGTTACAGTTGTATGTGAGGTAGTGTCGTGGTGCTATTCTCTTGTACATTTGAGCTGCTCTTAGTAACACCTATTGTTAGCTGACATTTTTTGCGGATAAGTAGACAGTTTTTTTTTTTTTAATAATGAAGATACGGTCTGAGAAACGTGCAGATGGCTGATTTCATCACTGACTACTCACACAAACCAAGGTGGCTCTTGGCTGGACTTGGAAAATGCTACGATTACAGTTTTTGAAGGCAAACACAACTTGCATTTCAAAGTAAGAAATGGTTAGGACATTAAAAACTGTCAATCTGTGTCAAGCAGGAGCTCACGTTAGAGGTAGGGTTTTTTTTTTTTTTTTTTTTAACCTTTTTTCCCTTCACTAGTAGTAACCTTTCCTGGAGACGTCTCTGCCACTGTCATGACTGTCTGGAACCATCTCTGACTTCCGTCCTCTGCTGACTCACAACCTGTGCTTTCTGTACACCTCTAGGCTCTTCGGACTTGGTGCTCTCCGCACGCGTCCAGGCTTCTTATACCTTCCCAGAATTCTATATTCTTGTGTCCCTTCTATATTTCTACTATTTTTTTGATAGGATGTTTTGATTTTTTTAATCTTTATTTTAAATGTGCTTTATGGTAATTTTAACTAGTAAGTAGATAAATACTGCAGGGTTTTTTGTTTTGTATGGTTTTTTTTTTGTTTTAATATTGACAGTTTGGAGCTCTATCTAGCAGAAAAGAAATTAATTTAGAAACTTGTACAGTTGGGGGCTGGAGGAATACAGCACAGCGGTTAACACAAGGACCTGGGTTCATTTCTGCAGCACTACAGAAGCTGGACCGAGGCAGGAGGATTGCCATGTGTAATTGTCCTTGTTCTGTGTCAATGTTCAGGTGAAATTTTAATTGAGTATAAGGTTATTACAAAATTTTTGTTTAAATTCAAAAACTCCTTCCCATATTTAAAAAAATTGTTTTTATTTAAGTGAAAACATTTCACTACATAAATATAATACAGCAATTTATTAATTGGTTTTGTTTTGTTAATTAAGAGTTTTTCAGTTTTTGTATATTTCAGGAATCAAATGCTAAGCAAGATACAAATACTTTGAAAACTGAATGTCTATATTAATGCTTTTTTGATAGTTCTTAAAAGAGCATTGTGACTGTTAATACCAGAAACTTGTGGTGAATAAGTTTGGTGTATCCCAATGCTAACGACAGGTAGACGGATGGATGGACGGACATGTGAATAATTACAAATCTGATGTCGTGACTACAGTTTTAGAAAACAGATCTTACAATTAGATCTTCTGGATTTGTTAATTTTAGATATCCAAGCAGTACATACTAAACATTCTCGTTGTACGTAGCTTTTGGGAAGTAGGCAGTGACGGCGTTAAATTTTCTTATGACTTTGAAAAGTAGCTTTGGGAACTGAGTGCAGGAGTGCATGCCCATAATCCCACCCACATAAGAGGCTGAGGCAGGAGAATTGCAGGTTTGTCAGCGTTGACAAAATGATGGGGACAGTCTTAAAGAAAATATCTATATTGTTTTGAAGGACAGATTATTTTGCTGTCATGTTGTATCACATGATTTAAAATTGTTTATTAGCAAAGCTGTGGCGTAGCTTTTCGTAAGCTGCAGGTCGTTCCAGTGCTCCCTTGAAGAGGTAGCACCACTGAGATTTGATTTTGTCCCATCTTAGAGAGTGAAGTGTGTTGTGTAGTCAAGGAGCCGATGGCATGTCGGTTGATAGTCGCCGAGTTCTGCCTTGCTTCTCTGTGTTCACTCTCTCTTGCCGGCAGCTTGGAACAGACAGATGTTGCCGAAAACCTGGCTCCTGACACCCGGTCACGCGGTGGCTGACAGGGAAGGATTTTTAAAAATTTGATGAACGTCTCCCTGAGCTCCAGCTCACCACTCACACGCAGCGGCGTCCTTAGCGCTGGTGCCAAGCATCGTCTGGTGTCATATCTGGTCTTGTTTTTTTCTCAGTTTAACGTGAAGGGGGAACTCAGGAAGGCTTGGACCGTGTGTGGCATCCGACTGAGGCCGGTGCCCCTCTGGCACGTCCACATGCCAGCTGGTCGAGTGTTGCCTGTTGGGAAAGCCCAGAAGTGGTGCAGATGTTCACCTCGGCGACCGTGGTGCAGTGGCCATTCCCAGGGCCACATCCCGCCCTGCCCGTGGAGCGGGGGCTGCGCAGTCCGCCACAGCTGCCTTGTGCTCTGTCACAACGTGTTTACACACGCATGAGAGGGGATTGTAGTCTCAGTTGGCTGTTTATAGCCAGGCAATTTTATTTCAGAAAAGTAAGTGACTGAAAAGTGTAGGTACTTCTCTTTTGGTAACATCTTTTCATTCACTGACAGTTATTGTGAACAAGTGAAATAAAACTGTTAATCAGTCAAACAAATGTTGCCTAGTTTACTTGTTAGATATCTGTATATTTGAAAATTGTATGTTTTTGTATAAGTCCTGTCGTAGCCAAATAATTTGATCTCCTAATTTTAGAATTATAGGCTATATTCACTTTAATGCTACTGTGTTGAAATGTTAACCACTGTAACCACCCACTTATAGATTAAAGATTGCTTTAAAGTGAATCTTTTGCTCCCCTCAGTCTAAATTATACCTCTGGTTTGTTTGGACTTTAACACACATTTCACGGTTTATCTCGAAACTGCTGTCGTCCCTTGATAAATCTAGAAGAGCTGCTTCTCGTTTTTATTGGCATGAACATAATTTGTTGACTCAAGAAAGCCAGAATAAAAAAATAATTTTAAAAGGAAACGCTGCCTGGGGCCATCCTTGTTGACCTTGTGGCCCCCAGACCTGTAATCTTGCTGCAGGGTGGTCATGATGGGTGGGGATCACATAGAAACGGAAGTATGAGGTGTTCGGCTGAGGCTTCGCTTTGGGGGCTCCCCTTCCTGCCTGCCAGGCTGCGGTACCATTTCTGTTGTTTTCTCTCATAGATGCCTATAATATTTTCCTGAAAGCACAAAAGCAGAACAGCGTGTTCAGCAGTGACACCTACCAGGCCCTTATACAGCTGCTGCTGTTGAAGGACAATTTCACCCAAGCAGCCGAAGTAAAGGAAGTGTGAGTATCAGCCCCCTAGCCGTCCACACACTGGCCGCCTGCACAACTGCCCTTGAAATTTACGTATAGTTCACTCATTTATGACGTTTTTTAACCTAAAAAATTCTTCGCTGTTACTGGCCTGTAAGAATATAGTACTTTTATTTTTAGTTTTTTCTAGAAATCCATATACAGTAAAGCAGATTTTCCTTTTATTTGTTTTTATGTTGTCTCTTCTTTGGCAGCTGACCCATGAGGCTTTTATGGGGCGGCAGCCTAATATCAAGAGAGACCGAGATCGCTGCGAGCCCAGCCCCAGGATCGAGGTGGTGACCCTGGAGAGGCTCCGCTGTCTCTGGCCTCAGTGTTCTGTGCGATGGGTGTATAACATGTATGTTAAGTGTGTTTCCAGAATACCGGATGAGGTGGAGGAAACAAGCGAACCGCGCTCTGCGTGCTTCTCACTCCTTCTCCTTTTGGGACGTTCTGTTCGTTTGTTTCGTGGTCTGGCAGCAGGATCTCCGTCTGAGTGCTCATTCCCTACACCGAGATCCTTTGCTCATCAGAGTAAGAGTGAAGGCCCCTCACTGGCGTGTCAGTCCCCTGGCTCTGTCTGATGTCTTACCTTGGGCGACCGTGAAGGATCAGAAGGGGCCTGCATGGTGGGAGCTCAAGGTCACATGGGCTTCGGAGCGCAGGCGTGTCCTGGTGAGGATCAGTAGCTTTGCTTTCTGTGAGAAAGTTCAAGCTTTCCCAGTAAACTGGGGATTATGAAATCATCTCTCTATGCCAGTTTTTGACCTGAGAATGTTGACATTGTGGCACTTGTGGAATATGAGAATCCTGAAGAGATAAGGGACAGCTTGTCGTTCTCTCAGGTCACTGGGAAGTCACACGTCCCAGGGCTGTGCTTGGCGTTCAGGCATGTTTTGGATAATGTGCCTTGTGTGACTGCATTTGTCATGACACAGTGTCATGCACACAGTCGTGAGTCCTTTGTGCGTTTCCTCAGTTGCTAGTTAAATGACACATCTCAGAATCGGCAGGGCCGCTCAGCTAGGACTCGGGAAGCTTTGCATTGAACAGCACCTTGTCACCTGCAACCACCCTCTAAAATTGCTTTTCTCAGAAAATAACTAGGAAACGCTATCCCGTGAGAACCAAGGTGTTCTGAAGGAACGGTGACGTGGGATGGGAGGGAGGCATGAGAAGCTGGGAGCGTTCGTGTGAACATTGGGTGTGATGAAGTGAAAACACGAGCAACAGAGGAAGGCTGAGAAAATCCCCAGGTTGGGCACAAGCCATCCGGGCGCTTTCCGGAAGTGCACACTGGAAAACTTTGCCTTTTACCTGAGCTGCTCTGGACCGCTAACCCTCTCTGGCAGCACGAGGGCTCCCTGTCGCCCTGCAGAGGGCCGGACGCGCTGGGTCTCTGGGGGCGGCATGGGCACCTTTGCGTAGCATCCTGGGTGGTCCAAGCAGCACACATCCTCCCAGACATTGGGAGGCAGTAGTGGTGCACTGTGCTGACCTGTCCTGTATGAGCAGATTGTAGGACATGCTCGAAAACCAGCAGCAGTTCATACCGTGAGACCAGAGGCTGGAAGCTCAAAATGTCCCCTCGCCCCCCCCGGAGGGACAGTCACGCAGTATTCCTGCCTTGTCTTCTAGGCTTCTGACCTGAAGTAGATTCCAAACTGCAGCTGAAACTTGCTCATGTTATCTATGTAGTGGAGCAAAATCAACACTTTGAATCACACACAAGCACATATGCAAAATAGATTGGAAACTATTAAAGTGTGTCATGTCCTTTATAAAATATTGATTTCAGCTCCTTGGCCTTGTGCGTCCGTGTACTGGATTAGTGTATAAATGTCATTGATTTCTCTAGTCCTGCCACGGGTCATGATGTGGGACGTTTGAAGTTTCTATTCCCCTTTATATCCACAGCCTTCAAAATACAAGTTGGTCCTGCCTTCTTCTGAAGGTCTTCACGAGGACATTTTGACATGATTGACATATAAAGAGATGGGTGGGCATATTAATGTACACATCTGTGCGTTTGAGGATAAGTGTACACCTGTGAAACCATCATCACCATCAAGACCGAGTCCCACCCGTCACCTCCCAGCATGTCCCTGCCTTCTCTGTCCTGTCTTTAGGGGTAACGTGTGTAAGAGTGTGGTCCTCTTAGAGCTTGGTTGGTGTCAGTACAGGACTGGTACGGTAGGCACTGAGCCACGTAGCACCCTGGAGCTTGTAAGGCAAGCTTCATCACGTGCCCTCCTCCTGCCTTCCTGCCCCCGATGACAGCCATCCTCCCGAGTTTCACCACGTACGTTACACATAAAACTGAGGCTGCTTGTGCACCTGAGAGCACTTTGACGTCCCCGGTGCGATCCCCTGGGATAGTTCTGTCTCTGCCTTCCCCAGGTAGCTGGACAGGCCCCGAATCCAGGACCCGAATCCTGAGGGCAGCCTGGCGATTAGATGTTTGTCCTTTTTCTTGAATCAGTAAAATGTTGTATCTAACTGCAGCGTTGTAGCACGGGTTATATGTGTGTTGAGTGCTTTTTAACTTAGCCCCAGTCCGGAAACTCAGACCCAGGAGTTGGGAGTTCAAATTCCGAAGCTGATTGTGTCACTGGGAGCGTGTCACAGAACTCCTAGTGTTCATTTCCTAGCCTGTTGCCCATACTAGAGCACGTGTTGCGTCCCTTCTGGCTCAGATCAGTGAGCAGAGTGAAAAAGCACCGGCCCAGTGCTCGTGGGCTTCTGCATGGCCGTCTCCCGTGTGAGGAGGGATGGCGGCACTGGGCCGGGCCCGCCCCCAGCAGCAGCGCAGCCTGGCCATCGTCCACCACCACTTGCTCGGGCTCCAGGGCCTGGGTTTCTCTACTTGTTTTGCTGCCTTTGTGGTGTGACAGATGCCCTTAACTTCCCACACGATTTCTTCCATTTCATTGACAACTTCCAAAGTAACAGCAACAAATGTCTCAAGATGTTTTAAACCAGCTTTCTTTCCTTTTCAGTTTCTTCACTTGAAAGTAAAAGTGTGCTTATAGCAAATTGTTTCAGGGAAGGAGAACGTCTGTTCAAAGCACAGTAAGGGAACATCGCACGTGACTGTCCCCCGTCTCTCGCAGCGCTCAGCCTCACCCTCGGGAGGGTTGAGTCTTGTAACAGCAGCCCTGCCTGTCTGGAGAGCAGCGCTTCGTTTCCTCTTCCCTGATAGCTTTCTGTTTCAGTCAGTCTAGAAATAACACGGCTCAAGGTAATAGTGGTGCCCCCTGGCTGATGTCCTGTGTCGCTCGCAGCCCACCGGAAGCACCTGATGGGCAACTTTCCCTGCAGTCCTGGGGATACATCTTTGGTTAAGCTGGTTAGTTTTTGCAGTTGATTGTAAAATTAAAGATGGGTATTCTTCTCATGCTGGAATTTTTTCCCCTTATTTTTGCAGTCTTGGAAAAAAAAAAAAGGTCTAGAATTCTGAGCTGCATAATCCAGTTGACCCCATGATTGTTGAGTTAAAATTAAATGTTTCTCTGTCCTGGTGACTACTGATCCCTGTGGAGCCAGTGACTACTCTAGGAGGTGGCCCAGGTAAATCCAGCCATCTCACCAAGTTTGGTTTCATACCTCTGGAGAAAATAAACAGTTAAGAGTAGATGTCTTTTATTATGTTACAGCAATGTCTGCAGTGCAGAGACCTCTGTCGATTAACTTTTTCTAGCTGACCTCCTCCTGCTGGTTTTTACAAAAGCTGACAAAGTATCCACAAGATAACTTCTACATAGTGGCCACCCCTTTTTAAACATTCAGAATCTGTATAATATAGTACATGGGGAGAGTCTGTTAAGTTTTGTATGTACAGTGATGTTCTGGGATGCCCTATACCGATTGTGTTTGTGACTGGTCAGTTCCTGCATATTTTATATAATCTAGGATTTTTTTTTTTCTTCCTGGCATTTGTCTGCACTTTCCTGTTTGCTTCTTGAGCTAGGAAGTGATTGTTTAAAAAAAAAAGATTATGGGTTTTGAGATTTTTTTTTTTGAAAGATTTGTGGTTTCCACCCAGCAGTTATATGAGTCTGGTTACCTGTAGTGCTGGGATGTTAGGTAATAGTCTAAGACAGATATGGCATAATGTGTATACTAATACTGGCACGAGATGTGAGCTTGTAATAGTGTCTGATTTTTATTTAATCATGCTACAGATTGAGAGGGTAAATCATTTCTTACGCAGTTCATAGTCTCACGCATGAGTTACTGACTAAGGAGCTTTGACGGATTTGACAAAGAGAAGCGGTCAGACCTCGCACTGGGTACTTGGTGGGATTAAGAGGATTGGCGGGAGGGGGTAAGAAAATCCTGTGCCCTGGGTGGCAGGGGCACAGCTCAGAGGCTGAAAGTGGCTGAGTGGATGGGCACGCCATGCGGTCTTTGAGGGCTTCCTGGGGATAGACGAGAGTGCTTTCGCAGTGACCCTGCTGTCCTTGAAATCTGCTCTGTGTAGACTTGTGTTGGCCACGAGGTCGGCACTGAGCTCTGTGAGGCAAATGGCACCAGTGGTTCTGGCCTGGTGGCTGGGGAGACTTGTAATGCAGAGATGAATCCCAGGGGCAGCGAAGACGCCAGAGCCACATCACCAGAGCTGTGCAAACAAAAACAATTTCTGGTTAGGTTTAGGTTTTCAGGTTATTTATTTAATCCTGTCAGCTCTAGTGATAAGTAACCAATTTTTTTTTTTTTTTTTTGAGTTTTAGAAAGTTGGGGATTTTGGTTCAGGTTTAACGCTGGGGGACAAGATGGTTGCGTGGAGTTTTTAATTTTAATGTAACCACAATTTTGGTTCTGCCAGTGTGTTTAAAAGCTTTAAAAATTGTATGGATCTAGATGACAGAAATTTGAAAATTAATCAAACAAATGATACGGTGTTGGTTAGTAATATGCTTTAGTTTATGTTTAAAATATACGGCACTGGAAATAAGCGCTCATTTTTGTCGCCGGAAGAATAGTTTTCCATTTTGTAATGACGGTGAATGCAGGAATAAGAGGGGAAAGTGCCCGGCTCCGGGTGCAGCCGAACAATGCAGGGCACACGGTTATTGTAGTCATCTGATATGTCAGCGCTCAAGAATCTGAACCGATTGTTTAAAAAAAATCTTGTACTTTGTTTCTTTTGTTGCTCATTTCCAACTTTGTCATCTGTCAGAATGCAAAAAAAAATTATCCTTCTATAACCATTGACAGGATAACACAAAAGCTGTCTCCAGGTCGATATTTTGCAGCAATATTTTTAACATCCGAACAGTAGTTTTTATAATTTCACCTTGGTGCTCAACCGTTTATTATCGTATCAGAAGCATGTCAGTAATTCCTTTCTAAATGTCTGCTTCTTTTAGCGCCGAGACCCACATCAAGGACTTCACACTGAACGATGCTGCCAACAGCCTCCTCATCACAGCGCAAGTTAGGCGGGATTATTTGAAAGGTATGTCACAATGCTTGACCTTTACGTCACATTAATGCCTCTGCAGATTTTTCTTGTAACGCCCTTCGAATACTTGGATAAAGGAGTCCATTTAGCAAATTACCTGCTTATCAAGAGCCTTTTGTGGTAGCTGAGAGACGTAAATTACTGTACATGCATTTATAATACAGCTTGAATATGAATGTGCTTGTCATTTGACCACTTAGTCCAGTTTCCATTCCATTTAACACAAGATGGGTTTTCTTAAGATGAATCACAGCTCTTCAGACATGCAAAATTTGTGTTCCAGCGCGAGAGAAAGTACAGGCTTTCAAGTGCGTTAAAATTCACAGCACAAGTCATTTTGCTTTGGAAATTAACATACTTCTGCGTGCCCGAAACAATTCCCAGCAGTTGTTTCGCGCATATTGTGTTGGTTGTGTGTGAGACAGCAAATGAGTTAAATTGAGTGTTAAATGTGTGGGGTTGTGCACCAAATGATTATAATATTGATTTTTAAAACTTAATCTAATACTTTTTTAATAGTTCATAATACCAACAGCAGTAAAGTACAGTTTCGGGTTTTTACACGAACGTTAAGAGGGTAACGCCAGCAAGCTTGGAGCTGATGCCGGTGGGCGCCCAGTTGTGCCTGGTGGGGTCTGGCCCGCGGGGCTGGGGCGGGAGCTCCCATGGGCACGGCCGTGCTGCCCTTGGTAGCTCTTCACATTGAGGCTTCCACCTGGATTTTGGTTGTACAGTTGGTCACCCGCGGTGTTGGTGTGGGGGGGTCCTGCAGGGTGGCGGGGAACCCCTGTAACTCTTAAGTACCTTGCTTGGTTTTGTCCCTGCCGCTTCCTCGTTTCTCGTTTGCATGTTCCTAAAACCTCACGTCTGTCCTTGGCATCCCTTGTCCTTCCTAAGCTTGCCGGTCTGCTGAGGACTGCGCTGCGAGCGTGCCTCCTTCCGGCGTCCCCCGATCAGGGCCGCCTGTCCACAGCTGTGACTGGATGGTGCGAGCCTTCCACTTCAGTAGCAGAGACTCTGCCGAGTTTATCTTTCATGCAAAAATGATGATTAATTTTAAGACATTGGAAAATTAAACTTGCTACCTAAATATACATAAGCTCATTGTAGTAATGGCTTATATTTCTCTTGATGAGAACAAAATACAGATGCATTTTAATTTCCGGGGTTGATTTTTTGGCCCAGATCTGGCCTATCTTGTTCAGCTTGACTGGTTACCTTGTGTGCCAGGCCCCCCTGGAGCTTACAGGAAAGCGTGTGATGCAGCTTGTCACCCGTTTTTCACCTGTCGGCTGAGAGCAGGGGCCGCGAACTCTGCCACGCCGTCTTACCTCCGTGGGGCAGTGCTCACCGGCCCGTGCCCAGCCGCAGGGGCTGCTCCGCAGGCGATGGCCCCTGACTCTGTCTCCTCCCATGCTTCTGACCTTGTCTCTCGTGTTTCCTTTAACCCTAAGACATCTAAGAAAATTTAAAGGCACTAAATCTTGCTATAATTTTATAAATATACCATCATAGATTGTTAACAGCTCACAGGTTTGCCTTTGCAGCGTGCTCACTAGTGAGTTACTGAATAAG
Organism: Ctenodactylus gundi; assembly: GCA_004027205.1. NCBI lineage: Eukaryota > Metazoa > Chordata > Mammalia > Rodentia > Ctenodactylidae > Ctenodactylus > Ctenodactylus gundi. Next base: position 261,914 of record PVKB01001896.1, on the reverse strand, counting down.
TACTGGAATAAGATGGCAGTGGTAGGTACTTCAGGGAGCATTTTTTTGGTGTTCCTACATCCTTAGCTATACAGGTGACAAATTCCAGATAAGAATAAGAATCATATTAAAGTCACGAGCTCTCGTACTCCCTCTGGTGACACAGACAGTCTGTCGTGCTCACCTCTGCTGTCACAGACTCGGGGCTGTGCTCCGTCTGTGGACTCGGGACTCACCTTGGAAGTGGGTTGCAGGTGCAGCTTCCTAGCTCTGAGCCTGGCACGGAGCAGGTGCTCACCAAGTGTGCCATTATTACTGAACTTGTATTTCTATCAATGGAAGATTTTCCATAACTGACAGTATGCCTAAGAAACTAAGAATATTTATGTGTGATCCCCCCATATTACCAAGCTTATCTTCTGTAGATTATGTTTTAAATAACCTGAAAGCATTTTTTGTTTTCTGTTTCTTAACGTTTAGGAAATGCTATCAAGTGGCTTTTTAAGCAGCATAGGTCCCTTTCTCCTGTTTCTGAATTGCAGGTTACCCAGGTTATTTATTGATTTGGAGAATAGTAGTTTATTCAATAACAAAGACGAAGTTTGTCTTGTCTTTCTCTTGTTTTTTAATGGACTGCTTAATTATCACCCTTCCCCACTGTTCTAGGCGGGCTAAGCTCCTGGGTTTCAGGCTCTGCCACGTCGCTTGTGGTAGAGCGGGTGGTGACCATCACACCCTCTGTCTGCCGTGTTATTTAATGTCAGGATTTTGCCATACCTGTACAGGAGTCAGGAAATTAGAATATTCCGCATTCTTCTGTCATCAGGTGTATGTAGTGGTGATTCTTTAAACTATATACCATTTGTCACCACAGTAGAACTGAGTTTTTATCTCCTTCAGAAACCCAAGCAAGGTGCCTTACCACATAACACGGGCTCGTGAGGGAACCGCCTGTCCCAGTTGGGCTGCTCCCTTGTGGACCAGAGATGTTTTCAAGAAAGAACCCGTGGGATGTTGAAGTTTCTGAATATCATGTAGGCTTTGAGTTTATAAAACATGGGAAAGTATGGACGTGGCTAAGTTATGTTTTTGAGAAGTCTTGCACTTTTAAAATGTTTTCCGTATATACTTCCCTGAACCTGTCAGCACCCTTGAAATTAGTCAGGAAATAGAGCTCACATGGTCAGTAACCTTTGTGCTTTCCACAGCATAAAAAAAGTTTCTCTGGTCTCTAATAGTTTACAAATAATCAAATAAGTACTTTTTTTTAGATTTCTTATGAAGTATTAATATCTTCTGTAACCTAGAATAAATTATTCATAGTGTTTTATATGTAGCCATTTGGCGCTCATATCTAAAAGCTGCTCTTCAGAATGCATTAAAGTCAGTATAAGTCAAACACGACAAATTCTGTCCCTGCTCTTCTATTGCAGCGGCCCTGACAACTCTAAGAACCATGTTGGGCCTGAACCAGATCCCTTCCAGGGTGTCAACGACGCGCCTCATCCAGGCCCTGGCCTCGGCAGGGGACGTGCAGAGCATACAGGAGGTTGAGGGGCTGGTGCAGGGCCTCGACTCCATCGGCCTCTCGAGCATGGTCTTCATCAACAACATTGCACTGGCACAGATAAAGAAGTAAGTGTGGCAGGCTTTCCTGGGCAGCCACTAGCTCAAAAGCCACTTCTGGGAACTCTATGCCTTTGGAAATCGCGTCAGCGACAGGGCACGCTACGATGCTGATTATTGTTGCTGCTTACTTTCTGTTAGGAATAATTATGTACTTAAAAACATATTTTGTCTTTAAATCTTAGAATAAATAGCATCAGATATATAAAACTTACACTTCCGTTACAAATTTTTCTCATACATATATACACACACACACACATACATGTTACATATATATATATATATATTTATATACACACGTACAATACTTGTCTACAAAGCAAAAATTGTTGGCAGTGCTTGAGAGTGACAGACACTCCACCAGCATACTGTGAATTAGAGGGTCCAAGAGGCTGGTTAAAGTCACGCATATCTGAAATTACGGATGTCACTCCAGTGGCAGAGCCTGGTGTGGTGTGGTGTGCGAGACCCTGTGTCCCACACACAAGAAATCACTTTCCCACTCCACACCCACAGAGGTGCGAGTCTTTTTCTACTGTCTCGAGTCCTGGCTGGGAGTTGTCATTGTGCAAGTAAATAGGAGTTAATTTTTATTACCTTCACTAGCAAAGTACTTTGTGCTTAAGTTACCGATTCATGTGAATCATGTGGAATGGATACTCCTGACACCTTTGAAGAAATCATCTTTAGCAGTCAATCTTAGGCACATTTAATGATTTGTGAATTTAAAATATATTTCTTTTTGCAAGTTTGTTTGTTCTCTTTGAGCAGAGAAACAATTTGTTTTTTTTATCCTTTGAGGCTATTTCCTCAAATAGAACCTCAAATTTTCCTTTTAATAACAAAATGTAAGAGTGTTAATTTAAAAGATCAAGAAACAGCTATTTATCTAAGTAGAAGCTGGAAGGATTTTAAAAAGTCACCAACCATGTAAGCACATTTTTATATAACATGAAGGACATGTTTTTATTCACTGTTAATTCTCTTAACTAGAATCCAATTAGGGTATTTTAAGTTGGAGAGCTCTTATTTTTAATATAGTTAGTTCCAACATAAAATTGTTAAGTTCAACCTGGAGTATCCTAACTATAAAATACCAATTATAGATTGCCTTAACTAAAAATTTATAAGGTTTTTTATGATTTGTTCAGTAGGCCATGCAGTTGATTTTTTTAAATATAGGGGAAGCTCTTCTCTTATGAGAATTTTAATATTATTTTCCAAATGTATATCACCTGACAAATTTATGTGACTTAAAGACATGTGCTTTTAGTAAATTCGAAGGCATCAGTGTCTTTTGCACTGCTGAAGTGTTACGTGTTACCTTCAGCTCATACAGTACTGTCCAGTTGTAGTTTATAAAGCGAAAACTATGCCTGATACACAGGTTGTCATTTTATATATAAAAACTAAGTCAAGCATAGTTTATAAAGCGAAAACGATGCCTGATACACAGGTTGTCATTTTATATATAAAAACTAAGTCAAGCATTTCAGACAGTTCGCACTTTATCTGCGATGGTTTCATCTCTAGAGCAGTATTTTAAAGTGAGCTACTGTTTCCAGTACTGTGGAGTAAAGTAAGCAACTGTGCTCACATGAGCTGCTCAGGGATTGCTTCTGCCATGCGGAAGTGAAGGCCTGTCATCCCAATACTCTTGGGAGGCTGAGGCAGGAGAATCACAAGTTCGAGCCCAGCTTGGGCAGTGTAGCAAGACAGTGTCTCAAAAACCACAAGCACCCGGGATGTCGCGCATCCTACGCTCAGTCCCAGTGCCAGTTCATCAGTCAGTCAGCTGAAGCGATTTAAATTGTATAGTCTTTTTCTTAACATATTTCCTTTTGGTCCTAAACTATGTGCATACTAGAACTGGGTGCAATATTCATGTAAGAGCAAATGTTTCTTTAGAAGTTGATTTGTTTGCTTTTTAGCAATAATGTGGATGCTGCCGTAGACAACCTTGAAAACATGCTTACCTCAGGGGATCAGAACGTAGAGGCCCAGTACTTCGGCTTGTCTTACCTGTTCAGAAAAGTGATGGAGGACCGGATGGAGCCGGCCGTCGAGAAGCGTAAGCAGGTGCACCGTTCGGTCTCCCCCGGCGAGCTGTCCCACTGGTTTTAACACCAGACTTTTCTTTCCCGTCATTATTCCAGTAAGCATCATGGCGGAGAGACTGGCCAACCAGTTCGCCGTGTACAAACCCGTCACCGATCTTTTTCTTCAGTTTTTGGACTCGGGCCGGGTGGATGACGCCACAGCTCTGCTGCAGGTAACAACCCCACTGTCAGGGTGAGGGAGCCGGCAGCCTGGGAAGGGTCTAGAGGTGTGCGGGGCCGGGGCGCAGGGGGGAAGCCGAGTCCCCCTGGCCGCTTGGAGGCTGTAAACCAGGGTGGCAGGGCCAGGCGCGGCCAGTTTGAAAGATGCCGCATAGGACTGGACGTGCTCTTACCATTCAGGAAGGGGCAAGGTCGGGGAGGAGTTTTACTGGAATGATTTAGAAGCAGGTGTCGCTAGGTGTTGGTTGCTGCGCAGAACAGTAAGAACACAAAGCAACACTTCCTTTGATTTTCTATTTTAATTTCTGCAGTGCTCAAATGCTGCGCGTCACCATGGCAACACAGTTTGCAAACAGAAAGTAGGAAATGTTTGCTTTTCAAGTACAGCTTCTCACTTGAATACTCAAACACTCCCAGGGCCTTATTCAAGGTTTATTAAGAGTTGAATTTGCTTTCTATTCACTCGTGTGTCACGGGCACATTAAGTGACAAATGCAGGTCTCTGTGGCCCGCACTCTCAGCTAAATTAGCAATCTTCGGGTAGGAGACAACTGCATTCATGCCATTTTCCCAGCACTAAATATAAAGCTGCGCCGGGAGCGACAGAACGGCGGGTGACGCGCTGCCACTGGCATGTACACAAACAGCACCGCGCGGGCCCTTCCCAGCAGGTGGCAGTCAAACCGTCACTGTGTTTGTGTTGGCTCCCGGTGTCAGATTGAGGCCTAGGACCAACTTCTGATAGTAAATACTGTTCCATCGCTTCCAGCTTCCCCGGGCGCAGCTCTCCTAAGCTGGAGGCAGGGACCCGTACCCCTGCCCTGAGCTGGACTCTGGATCCAGCAGGTCCCTTGGGATCCAAACCGTTTATGAAAGGAACGCGTAAACAGGTCCCTCTGGGTTAGCTTGCTGCTGTTCCCGAGGCTTTGACTTTGAGGAATTCCAGCTTCTGGTTTGATTTGACTCGTCCCTCCCCTCTTGAAGGTGCAGACGGCTTTATCTCCCTGCCTTTGGTGCTAAAAATTGTGTCTTGAACATACTCGTAGGCTTTCCATTGAGGTGTGCGTAGCTGCACGCCTGCTGGGAACGTGAGGGTGCCCGCTCAGCTCTGCAGGTTCTTGGTAATTCTCTAGAAAGTGGCACTTGTCCTTCCTCTGCCAGCTGACTCGGAGCCGTCGTATCCGAGGCGTGAGGGCACGAGAAGGCAGTGCATGGAGCAGGAGGCGCCGGGTGCTCCTGGTGACCGCGGAGAGCAGCAGTGCTCTTCCTGCCTCCGGCCCTTCAGCCTTCTGAGGCTCTGGAGCAGAAGCCCTGGGCCCATCCTTTACCTGCTTGTCAAACAGTCAGAGATGATCCTCACTTTGCGGGAACGCTTTCCTCTCAGATGTCGAAAGCATCAGCTCACAATGGGAATGTTCTGCGTGCCCCAAAGTTCTTTTTATACTTCTCCTTTCAGTATTGACAGTGTTTTAGAGCTTTAAAAGAACACGGTGCTTCCAGAAACTTACAAGAATGACATCTCCGATGAGTGTAAACTAAAATATTGTCTTGCCATATTTGATTTGACTATAGCATCTAAGGTTAGATAGACACTTGATTTATCTGGTCTGTCACATAAACTTTTTTTTGAGTTTAACTTTTGTCTCTTTCCCAAGCACCGGCTGTCTGTTGCAATGAAAGCCTTTTATAAAACAGAGAGATTGAAATCAGTCCTTTTGTATGCATAAGTGTAGGTAATTATACTTTAAAGAGAACTTGCTTTGTACATTTTAATTTTTATAAAGCAACGCACAGTTATCTCCCTGACACCTTGTTAAATGTATAATTAACCTTATGATCCCTCGCTCGCTTGTGAATGCCTGGCGGTATAATTGGAGAGGAATAGTGCTGCTTTTTTCCTTTCTTTGCAGTCTCAAACCTCATTCGGTGGTTGTTGAAGCATTAGTTTAATTTTTCCCTTTTCTTTTTAAACAAACTTTACACTTGTGATGCCAAGCCCCACCCGCCGCAGCCTGGCAGAGCTCCCGCGGTGGCGAGGAACGGTCGGCTAGCCGGCCTTCCTGGTAACGATACACCGCTATCCTGTCGTGAACTTGCATAATTGGAAATGCTTGTCTTGGTCTGCCTGTTTACCCAGAGCCTTCACTTACTGAGTAATGTTTTCATTTTTAGCGATGTAGGGCGATTGCGGAGCAGATCCCAATTTTGTCGGTGTTCTGTGTTCGGAGTGCCCAGAAACAGGGAAAGGTAGGTACTGGGCTTGTCACAAATCAGCGCCGTCTGGTGGCATGGTTTACCATAAGAGCTGTGGGCCCCTGCTGTTACCCAGAACACCATCGGGGCTGGAGGCCGCCTGTCTATATGCGGTTAATTTTTAGGGTGCAGATAGTGTCCATTCTGGCTCCTTAGTGGCACTGGAAGTGCCGAGCACGTTTTGGGGGGGGGAGGGATTTGACTAGTCGTGCCCCGAGACCCAGGAAAGGCCTGTAGCAGTGCACGCTGAAATCGCCATGGCCTCTGCCCCAGGGGAGCAGTGCCCAGCGAGATCACCTCTACCCACACACCAGGTAGAAAGTGGGCTCCTGAGCCCTTTGGCTGTTACAGTGCTGAGGTCCCCAGGTAATGTTCTTCTTGGCCAGCTGTCACATCGGCCCTCTAAAGGATGTGTATAAAAGGCTCTATTTCCGTTTTTTGTTTTTTAAATGAAAGCCTAATTCCAGCGGTTTTTTAGGTGTGATTTTATTGAGCACCAGCGACTCTGTCCCTAGTTTATTGGGATACCTGACAGCAGGTCAGACTGAACACCACTTGTAATTTTTGTTTTAAGCAAAACACCTGAATGTTTTACCTTGAGACAGGGAAGTCTGGTTGTCCTGTAATTCCACACACTTTTAAAAGCTTAGACTGACCTAGTGGCTCAGGCCTGTAACCCCAGCACTCTGGGAGGCTGAGGCAGGAGGATCATAAGTTCAAGCCCAGCCTGGGTAGCTAGCAACTTAGCAAGACCCTGTCTCGATACCAAAGTTAAAACTATGGGCTGGGAATACCACCACCACCAGGAAAAAAAGGCTTTAAGTCTTTTTGAACCCAGGCTGGACTTGGACTCAAGGCAATCCTCCTGCCTCAGTCTCCTGAGTGCTGTGACTAGAGGCTTGTGCCACCACGCCCAGCTTATGTCCAGCTTATGTGGTGCTGGGGAATCGTACTAGGGTGCTTAGAGCTTGCTAGGCAAGCGCTTTAACTGGTGAGCCGTTCTTCCAGTCCCAAGGCTCTAAGTCTTCTCTGTATATGTAGTTACTTGAGAAAATGTTTAGTTGCATCTGTCTCCATTTCAGAAAGATTCCTTTCCAAAATTTTAAAATCAGTGATTAAAAGTAGAAGGATCTAGGCTTATTTCATGTTCATCGTGTGGCTTGTGCAAGCACCACAAGAAAAAAGGATAAGAACCTGGAAAACACTGATTACAGGGGTGTGCACACCCCTGTAGCCCCGGCACTTGGGAGGCTGAGACAAGAGGGTCTCAAGGATAGCCCAGCCTGCACTGCACAGCAAGCTCAGGCTCAGCCCGCACTACGTAGTGAGACCCTGTCTCAAAGCCACAATGGCTAGCCCTTGTGAGGCTTGTGTTGACTAGGTGAGGAGATAGGAAGTGGCCAGTAACCGTGTCTGCTTAGAACGCTTCTCCCAGGTGAGGAAACGCAGATCTGGTTTGGTTGACTAACTCCACGTGCTGAAAAGGGAGTTGGGGTTTCTAAAATACCAACAGCAGACTGGGTCCGCCATTTAGCCCCTTGTGAGGTGGGGACAGCGTGTGAGCTCAGGTCAGAGTGGGGGTTGGCTTGGCTGCCTGCGAGGCATCTGGCCTTGGAGGGCAGAAGGAAGCACTGGGCGCTTTCCCCTAGGGCGGGGCAGCCATGAGTCACCAGGAGTGCCTACACAGCCTCCAAAATCAGATAAAACGTCCAGTGAGCTCCACTAGGTGTCCACTGGACATACCGAGCAGGGAAAACTCCAGAATATTTGGCTGAATTCTTCATGTCTTACCGAAAGAAGTCTGCACCTCAGAATATAGCTGCTCTCTCTCCTCCTCTGGTAAATACAGCCCATAGATAGGTAGGTTAGAAAGTCTTCATCGGCATGAGAATGGAATGTTGTTAACCTTTGGGGAAAATACTGATTTATTTTGGGTATAAATTACTGAACGAAAATCAGGTGCTGAGGTGTTTAGAAGTGAAAGTAATTTCCTAGATTTACTCAGTTTTGTTGTAATTACTGTGGAATTTTCTGATGCAGTGTTTGTATCTTCCTGGCTTATTAAAAATGTGGCAATGTTCCCTGCCTTTGACTTCCCAGGCGCCAGTCCTGACGTCGTTATTAGAACTGATTCCTGAATTAAACAACAAAGAAGAGGCGTACACCTCCACCATGAAAAGCTATGGTAATAAACCTCATCCTGCTGTATCATTTAAGTGATTTATATATTTGTAGTGTAGTCACCTAGGTCTTCAGCTCTGGCGCAGTAGCACTAAGTATCAGCCACCTGCTGCTGACGCACATAATTCACTTAGCCCTGAAACATGTTTTGAAAGTCTTAAGAAAGATGTGAAATTGTTCAGATAACTTTAACATTAAAAAGTATCTCCAAGCGTCTCCGGAGCAGCCCAGCTGCGCCAAGAAGGCTGTCAGACCTTTAGAAGGGCCTGCACGCGCCAGGACGGTCGTCATGGGGGTCCGTGCTGGCGACCCTCCCCACCTGCCGGCCTGCTCCTCGGAGCTGATGGGCCCTGAGCAGCCACCCAGGGTTGGCCCAGGTCCTCCCTGCCACGCCAGTCTCTTAACCAGTGTGCTCTCTCGTGGCTGGACAGTCGCACGTGAAAGGGAACCGGGCCACAGTCCCCACTCCTCGAGATAAATGTGTGTTTCCAGACCGTGACCGCCTTCCTTTCTTTTTTCTCGCTCCTGCTGGTCTGCTCACGGAGCGCGGGGGAACGAGCGGTTGCCATGGCGGGGCACGGAGCTCTGCAGCTGGAGCACAGCCCTGGGGTCCATTCCCAGCACCCCTTTAAAAGAAATCAGCAGGGTGTGGTGGTACATGCCTGTCATCCTAGCACTCTGGGAGGCCGAGGCAGGAGCGTCACCAGGACAAGCCAGGACAGTTGACCCTATTTCGGAATACATACAGGGCTGCTGGGAGTGTGGCTGAAGTGGTCAAAGTGCTTGCCTAGCACGTGCAAGGCCTGGGCTTCAATTCTGCACTACCACATAAAAACTAGCGCACTCTGGCGGCTGAGGCAGGAGAATTGCCATAAGCTTAAAGCCAGCCTGGGTTACATAGTGAGTTCAGGACCACCGCTGCTACGCAGTGAGACTGTGCCTCCAAAAGTATTTTTAGGAGCTGGAGGAATGTCTCAATGGTTAAAGTACTTACCTAGCATGCGGTAAGTCAAGTGCTAAGTACCTGAGTTCGAATTCCCAGCACCACCTAAACTGGGCATGGTGGCGCGTGCCTGTAATCTCAGCACTTGGAAGGCTGAGACAGGAGGATTGCCATGAGTCAGTCCAAGGCCAGCCTCAGCTCCATAGTTCCGGACCAGCCTGGGCTACAGAGGGGCATCCGGTCTCAAAAGTAATGATAAAAGGAGCTAGGCTGCATGTGGCCCTGGGCGCAGTGCCCAGTACTGCCAAAAGGGAACCTGGGAAGTTGGTGCTGCGTTTCCGGCTCTCCTCCATAGTCCGTGCTGGTCAGGAACTCGCTCCGTATCTCAGGCTGGCTGTGAGCTCCCGGCAGTCCTGCTTTAGCCTCCTCAGCGCTGGGCTTCCAGGTGTGTGTCACCACCCACAGCTTGGCTTCCCCAGCCTTAGGATGAGGGACACACCACCTTATTCGAAGCAGCTACAGTCATAACCTCCAATCTCCAAGTGTCAAATGCATAAAACTCGTGTACGTGACTGAAATTAGGGAAAGGGAGGACACTAGTGTCTCCTGAGTAGCTTACTAGGAGGTAGACCGCGGCCCGTGCCCGTAGTCGGGGAAGGCGTGAGCCGGCCCTGTGGAGGGGACAGCGAGTCAGGCCCAGCCTGGTGGGCCCATCCCACTCCAGGGCCCAGGGCACCACCCGCACTCCCTGGCGCCTGTGGGAGAGCCTGGGTCGGTTTCCACGCCACGCCTACTCCGTGCTGTATGAGGGAGAACCGCACCTCGCCTCTAGTGGGCTTCACAGCGGTGGGACAGCCGGGGCCTTTAGCCGCAGCCATCCGTGTCGCTTTCTGGCCCCGTCGTTGGGCGGGGTGCCACAGGGGGCTGTGGAGAGGCAGCGAGGCCACCGCGGCTGGCGCCCGGGTCTGTGCAGCAGAGCACAGCTGTGAGGGAAGAACTAGGTGCCGCCCGCCTGCCATTAATGCGTCCTCCTCCTCCTCCTCCCCCGTGGGTAGTCTTGGACAAAGATGTCGCATCTGCCAAAAAGCTGTACGAGCAGCTGACTGCCAACAACGTGAAACTGGACAACCTGTTCTTGAAGCGCTATGCAAGCCTGCTGAAGAGCGCTGGGGAGCCCCTCCCCTTCACGGAGCCCCCTGTGAGTGCCCTCATGCCCGAGCTGCAGGCGCTGGGCGCCCGGGGGCGGGGGGGGGGGGAGGGTGGCTGGGGCGGCCCAGCACAGCCTCGCCCACACCCTTCCTGGGGTGTGTTTCCCAGACATCCTTCCGAGGCTCTTCTGGTTTCCAGACAGCCAAGTATATAGTGTGTCCCGGGCAGTTGCATGCTCATTTGTAAAGCCACCTTTGACTTCGTTGAAATGCAGGAAATTTGCTTTTCTTCAGAGAAGTCGCATATGCAAAGTCCAGCTTTAATTGTGCTGTTGAACTGAAAGTCACCACACCGCTTGAAAGCCGGACGAGCGGCGCCTGGTCCTGCGCCCGGCCCTCCGTGGTTGTGACTGACGATCTCTTCTGCCCCTTCGCCCTGGCCACTGTATCCCTAACTCCTGCCCCTTTTTCCTCTGTCCCTAACAGGAGAGCTTCGAGTTCTACGCAAAGCAGCTAAAGGAATCCCGGGAGAGCCTGTTGTGAGAGGGGCAGCCCACCTGGTCTCACGTGATCTGTGATCCTGCGTCTACATGTTATTTCTAAGATATATTTAAGAGAAAAAAAATAAACAGAAAATGGCCCTGTTCGTGTGGTTTCAGGTGCGCAGAGCGCCGGTCCTCGCCCCAGGCCGCGCAGCACTCCTGGCAGTCTCGCTTGTGACCCGACCCCCCCCACCTCGTTCGTTGCTTGTTACGCTGCGATCCTTCCGTACACGCACTGTTTGGTTTTCTGACACATTTGGGGGTTCACATGCCACTCGCCTAGCTAGTTTCCTGACACTGAGTAGTCAAGGTATAAAAATCCTGTAGACGTGGGAAGTTCCGGGTCACAGCCTATCTTGTCAGTGTGGGCACAAGGCCGCCTCAGGCTCGCGTGTTCCATTGTGCAGGTAGAAGCGGAGGCGCCCGGCCACGCTGCCCCCTCCTACGGTGGCCTCCGTGCACCTGCGGTGACCTTGGAAGCTTATCTGATGGGTGGGGGGGGGGTCTTGCTCCTGAGCTCAGGACTGGCCCAGCGGCGCCCGCTCCTTGTGGTCCCGGGTTTGGCACCCCCTCCCATTCCATGGCGCTGGGCCCATCACTGGAGCTTCACGTGCTGCTGGAAGTGTGATCCCATCCTGAGTCTTGTGGCTTCATCTACAGCGCAAGTTGTTTTTCCTAAAAAAATATTAGTTGTTGTCAGGCCCGGTGACCAAGGCGTCACGACCGGGAACGCTGGCCTGCGGGAGGATGAGGGAAGCCAGTTCCCAAAATGGTGAACATCTTCTCCTTGAAGACCCATTCTGGTGCGCTGTGACCCTTCGAGTGTGGTGACAACGGGCCCACCTTAAGTGCTGACCCGGACCCTGTCCTCCCGGCGGACGGGAGGCCTTTCCTGTGGCCGTGTGCACCTCATGCTGTTCTGCGTCTGGGGCACCGGCCTCCGGCAGCCAGCGCCTGCCCGCTGGGGTGCCAGAAGGATGGGGGTGGAACCCCAGCAGGCCCTGCTGGGGAACTGAGTGCCAAGCAAGCAAAAGGCTTGGCCGGGGCCGAGAGCCTAACTCGGGCACCTGTGAGTTCAGGTGCTCCACTAAAGCGGACCTGAAAAATAAGGCACACGTGCCCACCAGATTAGCAGAGCTAAATTTCACAGACATTTGTTAAAATACCCAAGGTAGTGGGTAATCTGGACTTGGAAGTCGCTTTTAGGGCAAATGGAAGCACAGGCTTATTTGCACCAGATGAGTAAAAATATGTAACACCAGAAACATGTAAAAAGTTGCCCTCTCATTTAACGGGGATTAAGCCAAGGGCCTGTGCACTGAGCTAAATTCCAAGCCTTTTTCTCATGAGACAAGTTTTTGCTAAGTTGCCAAAGGCTGAGCTCAACTTGGAATCCTCCTGCCTCGGCCCCCCAGAGTGCTGCACCACCACACAAGTGGCAGGTGAGAGTCGGTGAGGATGTGTGCTAACAGAGGGTCAGAAATCCCTTTCCCTTTGGAATATAAAATTTGCAGTGTAGTAATTGTAACTCTTAGAGGTGGCCTTCGCTGTACTTTGTAAATATCTAGTAGCTGTGTTGGAATACATAGAACTTTATTACACTCAAATTATAAGTGAACGGCAAATTTGTAAATATTGTAAAACTTCTGCCAAGTGTTTCCTGGCTGACCATGAAGGTGAACTGCTTTGAATAAAGTGCTCATGCCAGGTATCTGCGGACGCGTCGTTTATGTCTGGTCGGATGTTTGCCTGATTTCTCCAAGCCTCTGAAAGGGGCTGCAGGTTTCCGGTTTTCAAAGTTGTGTGGTGACCCTGCTTTGGCCAGAATTTTCTGGCAGAAATACTGTCATGGTTTAGATCTGGAATGACCCCCAAAAGCCTCAGGCGTCTGGGTGTTGTAGGTTATCTGCGGATCTCAGGCTGTGAGCGGGTGGGGTGGATCATGAAGGGGTGGCCCTCCTGGCTTTTCCCCAAAGTCAGATCCTGCCTGCCGGCCACAGCTGCAGAGAATGGGCTGAGACCTGAAGCGCAGCCACACGGACCTTCCCTCGCTTGTGTTGGTGTCCTGACCTAAGTAAGACGCTGTTCAGCCGTCAGGACGAGCAAGTGTTTGAGGTCGCTGGCACGTCCTAGAAGTCAGTGGGTGGGAAATCCCAAACTGACGGGTTTCATCTCACATCCAGCCTCAGAAGGAGCACGGTGCGGCCCAACCGCCGCACATACGGGGTCTTCAGCGCCTGCCACCCTTCCTGGAGTAACACAGCACAGGCAGTGCTGTCCTGGGCCACGGCCACATGTAACAGCCCCGCCCAGGCCCTCGGCCTCCCAAGCCCGCCCCAGCACATGACCATATAGTCTGTTTTGTGGGTTCCACCTCTCACCACCGGAGTCAGCTGTGTCATCGACCCCCCCCCTCCACCCCTCCAGCTTTTCATGGTGAGAAAACTGCGGCTTTGAAATGAACCTGCTGAGAATCCTGGCAATAATCTGAAAACCGGAAAGCTGCAGCCCCTTTAGATGGCTTGCAGCAATCATGCAAATACCCGATTTAGGACTTCCTGGGAGAGTCCAGAACCAGCATGATCCAGTTTCAAGTGAGGAGTCCAGGAAAGGTCAAACTGGTACTTTAGGCCCTAAGTCTGTCCTATAAAAACAAAAAGCCTTTCGTGTGCGAGTACTCCCACTGTCCAGACACCATGCGCCGTCATAATCTGTTCCTTTAATCCAGGACCTGCTGCCGGGCATAATCCCTGAATTTCCAGATTCCTCATAAATTTTTAAGCATGCTTTATATTACAAATTGCCTTCGGGACGATCTCAAATCTGTGATGTGTGTACTCTGCACACTTTTTCTCATGTCTTTGAGCACAATTTTCATTTAATATTTGTCCTTCTGAAAGAATATTTGTAGAATTTCTGTACGTAAAAGCGGCATTTCTCAGGCACGGTCAGACTCATCACAGCTGGGCTACGAAAGCCCGGTAGTTTTTCTGCTTTGTAGTTACGCAGTCCTGTGCCAGGCGTCTTTATGTTAGAAATGGACCCTGCTTCCAGGCCGGCGGACTTTACAAAGCCACATTATGCAGCCTTGGTACAAAGAAAGGACACGGCTGCATTAGTAAGGCCAAAATAGGCACCTCTCGCTCGCTCCCATTTTCATATGAAGAAAAAGAAACATCAGATCCAGGTGGCGTGAGAGCACTTAGCCAAATGCAGACTGCCTGGGCCTGGGCCAGGGTTGGTGGCCCGCATCTCTCTGCCCCTGGGCCGGTGCCCAGGCCGGGGTTGGCTGCCCACATCTGTCCCCAGGAGTCGCTGACAAGCAGCACCACTTGCTCAGGCTTTGGCTTTCGCTGCACTGGAGACAGGACCCAGGACCCCTGTGTGTCCCCCCACCAGCTCAATATCACACGCCTTTTTTTTCTTTCTTTCTTTTTTTTTTTTTTTTTTTTTTGAGATGGGCTCAGAAGTTGCTAGGTTGCCCAGGCTGGGCTCGAACTCCTCCCTCAGGCTCTGGGATGATTTACTAGCCTGTACCACTGGGCCCAGTGTTCATTTTTCATTTGTATGACACACTCATTAAACCAGAAGTAGGCACTGGCAGGCAGCCGGGGAGCCCCCCGAATGCTCTGTAAGCCCATGGGCCTGCCGTGACAGTTCCTTTCTGCAGCCCACGTCCTCTGTGAGGTGCGTGGGTGTGCGCTCGCGCTCGCTCCCACACCCACCTTCCCAGAAGGGCCTCAGAGAGTCACTCTTCCCTCACTGATTCTTGTGGCTCAAAGTCAGGATACAGCGGATCGAGGCCCAGACGTCCTTCAGAATCTAACTGCTGGTATTAACATTTCTAATGGGCTTTAACTGACTTGCCACCTCCAAAACTGGAACTTTCCGCCCCCCCTAGAATCAAGGGCTGGAGAAATAGCACAGAAGTTTGAGTGCTTCCCTAGCAAGAAGCCAGGGCAGGGGCCTGGGTTCGAGTCCCCAGCACCATATAAGCCGAGTGTGTGGTGCACGCCTGTAATCCCAGCACTTGAAAGGCTGAGGCAGAAGGAATGCCATGAGTTCAGGACCGGCCTGGGGTATGGAGCAAAACCAGTCTCAAAAAACAAACAAACAAAAATGGAATTCGCAGAAATAAAGAACTTTTTGATTTCCAAAGCTGGAACAACAGAACTACTTCCAGTGTTACACAAAAGCCAAGCTGCTCACGTGACAAACCTTAGTGTTACTGTGTTGGTGTGTTGAAAGATCCTAGCAGCTGCTTAAACATGATTGTTTTAATTGTTAGCGGCTGGCACCACAGCCATGCGGCCCCAATTTTCAGCAGAAAATAGGCAGGCACTTCATCTGCTTGCCTCCCCTGCCCGGGCTGCTGTTGGCCACAGGACACTGTTGGCTTGCTCATTCTGGTGCTGGGGATCGACCCCAAGGCCTGGTGTTCGCTTCCTGGCCTTGGGGTCGCAGGTCCCCTTCTGCGCCCACATCCTCGCTGCGAGGTGCGAGCCGCCTTCGCCCGAAGCTGCAGTTTGCACATCCTTGATCAAACCACGAAAGTGACGAATCACCAAGTGGCCCAGGCGGGGCTGGAACTCCCAACCTCCCCGCCTCAGCCGCCCCGAGTGCTTGCTGGGGTTTGGGCCTGCGCCACGAGGCCCAGCTGACTTGGCTATTTTAAATTCTCCAATTTCCAGTTACACTACTGAACAGCATTCTAAAGTAAACCCAAAAGTACTGCCAATCGGGAGCTCAGTAACTGGGAATTAGCTTCCAACCCCCCTCGATCCTACAGACCGTTCCTCGGGGTGGGGACCGCGTGGACGCGCGTGGGGCGAGAAGCACAGGCCCGGGGCGGCGTGGCGAACATAGCTAAGGACGTGCCCACGGGACGGCGCGGGCGGGACGGCGACGCGGAAACCCGCTGTCTCGTCTCCCTGTGGAAGGAGCCGTGCACATGGGAACTGGAGAAAACTAGGCTCGGCTGTCCCGCAAACGCCCGTCCAGCCAGGGGCGAGTCGCACAGCGCGTCCCCTCGCGTCCCCAGCGATGCCCCCGGCCACGCCCCGCACCCACCAGAGTACCTAGCGCACATCCTGGCCTCCACCCGCCGCCCCACGCCCACCGAGGCTTGTCCTTCCTTCCTGTAGCGGTCCCGGACCGACGGGGCCAGGGCCGTCGCCCTGAGCGGTGCCCCCGCCACACTTAGTTCAGTTTTGGTTTGGAGACAGTCTCCCTAAGTCACCAAGTTGTTCAAACTAGTGATCCTCCTGCCTCGGCCTCTCCGAGTGCCGACCGCAAGCCCGCGCCCCCAGAACCTTTAGGGAGCCCCACTGTGCGCTCACGTGGCAAAGCCACCCGTGTGCCGCAGGCACAGCTCTCCCGGGGAGACCCGACCAGGGCGCCTACGCCCGCCCAACCAGTCACGGTTTAATGGCGCAACGCGTTTCCAAGGCACAGGGCACGGCCGCCTGCAGGAGCCCCGGCCACGGGCGACTGAAAGGCAAACCCACCACCGGAAATTCGCCCAGCCCAAGACAGGCGACGCCCTGCGGGAGCCGAGCCCCCCAGACCCTCGAGAACCCCCTGGCGAGCCCAGGCGGGTCCCGCCTGCGGCCCCACGGTCCGAGCGTCGTCGCACAGCGGCACGGAAGGCAGAGAGGGTCTCACCGAGTCCTCGAGCGCCAGCGTCGGCAGGTCCCGGCGGCCCAGGAGCTCCTGGAGGGCGAAGCACGCGACGCCGGCCGCCAGGGCCGCAGCCGAGCCACACGGCCTTCCCGCGCGGGGGGCGGCGCCAGGGCCCGCGGGCATGCGCACAAAGCGATCTCCCGCCCCTGTAGACCTGCACCTGCTCCCAATTGAGGCTTCCCGGGGGTCGGACACGTGGCGGGCCCGGGCCGGCGCCGCAAAGGGCCCGCAGCTGACCCGGGGTCCCGCCCGCGCCCATCCGCCTACCTCTAAGGACTCGAGTCCACCGGAACTCAGTAACTGGGAATTAGCTTCCAACCCCCCTCGATCCTACAGACCGTTCCTCGGGGTGGGGACCGCGTGGACGCGCGTGGGGCTGCTTCCTGCCTTCCGACGTCGGCCTGAGCCGGCAGCTGCGGAAACTGGGCCTTCCCGTGCCTCCGTGTTCTCACCTGTACAATGGGCACCGCTCGCCTGGCGAGGGCTGTCCTGGGAACGGAGGACGGCCCAGGCGGTTTCTGCAGGGCAGACGCTCAACACGTTGTGGCCTGCTTGCTTGGGCTCTCGGGGCCGGGGCTCCCCGCTCTCTGCGCCCCTTAAAGGCGCCAGCCATGATTTAGGACACCGCGCACGGAGAGCGGCTGGATGCCAGTGTGGACAGCGGCGGGGGAGAAGGCTGGCACGTGGCCACCCGCTCCTGCCGGGTCCTGGCTGTTCCGGCTATACACAGTCCCGACCCCGTTCGCCCCACCCACGCTGAGCTCCCCGTTCCAGGGCCGACTTGGAGGCAATCAGCAGCAGTGTAGACGCCACCGGGTCGGTTAACGGGCAGCAATCCCGAGCGACTGTCTTTACTCCACTGCCACCCTGTGGCTGGCCCGCGCCACCGCAGCCCCGGGAGAAGGGAGTGGGGCGGCGATCGGGTCCCACCTACGGCAGGCCGGGCCGTCACCAGTCCAGACTTGACTTCTGTTTGATGAACCTCAGGGACACGTAGTAGAGGGCCAGGAAGCCGCCGCTGATGCCCAGGAGGACGACATAGATGACGGACAGCGGGAGCGAGTTCAGGTCCATGGAGTTCACCATCTAGGGACGCAAACACGGAATGGGCGCGCGGAGAAGCCGGGCACGGGGTCCGCCCGCGCGTGGGCATCCTGGGCCGCGCTACTCACCTCCTCTCCGGGCACCGTGATGGTGACGTTGCCCACCTGCACGGTGTAAGGATGCCCGTTGAACTGGATCTGCATCAGCCCCGCGAAACACCACCGGAGGAAGGACACGTGGGAGATCCACGAGGGCACTGGGGAGGGCGAGGGGGCCCTGCTTGTCAGGCTTGCCGGACCTTCCACAAGCCCGGGTGGGAGTGGCCTCCGCCGCCGGCGGGGGTATGCCCGGCCTCACCTGCCCACAGGTTGTCCAGGTTGATCATGAAGCCGCCGGTGAGGTAGAAGGAGTTGTACAGGGCGTTGCAGAGGAATGAGGACATGTGGAACGTGGGCAGCACGGCAGCGCCCACCAGCGCCATGGCCCTGCAGCAGAGCACCACGAGCCACACGAGCAGGAAGTGCAGCAGGAAGGGCTCGGGGCCCGGCCGCAGGTTGGCCAGCCAGTAGATGGGCATGCTGTAGATGACCACGTAGGCACAGTGCTCCGGCAGCTCCCCCAGGATCTGCAGAGGACGGTCGCATGGCACCTCGGTGGTGTTAGGGCCTCGGGACCCCATCCAGGGCTTTCCCACTGAGCGACATCCCCAGGCCAGTTTGTATTTTTAATTTGAGACACTAAGTTGCCCAGGCTGGGCTCAAACTTGCCATCTTCCTGCCTCAGCCTCCCAGAGAGCTGGGATGATATTCCTTCACCCCTGGGCTCAGCCCAATGCCATTTTTTGAACGTATTTAACCACTGGCAATCCTCAGTCACCTTGGCAAAGTAATATGGACCGGCGGTGTAGAGCCCATCCTCCAGTTCGTGGAACAGCATCGCCCGCTCGGAGTGACCTGGGGCGGCGGGAGAAGGAGAAGAAGCCCGTGTTTCTGGTTTTGTGCCTTGTTCTAGCCAGGCCGAGTGGCGAAGGCCTGCTTCTTGGCACTCTGGGAGGCTGAGGCAGGAGGATTCCAAACTCAAGCTCAGCCTGGGCAACTCAGCAACTTAGTGAGTCCCTGTCTCAAAATTAAAAACCAAGAAAATGGGCTGGAGTCTTGAGCTGGAGTTTTGCTCTGTAGCCCAGATGGCCTAGAATGCATGTAGTCCTTCCAACACTGCCAGGCGTGTGCCACCACGCCCAGCTCATGCGGTGCTGGGGACCGGCCCAGGACCTGCACTTGCCAGGCAAGTGCTGTGACTGCTGAGCTGCCTCCAGCCCCTCCTACATTTCACATATATGAAACACATATGAATTCCAAATTCTGTAACACATTAAAAACATATGGTTTGGGAGAATCGATGACCCTCTACACCAATTTTGGCCTCTGTTTCCTCCCTTCTCGCCCATGTCCTATGCCTCCCCCTTCGGCGATTCACCCCTTCCCGAGCAGTCCACGCCTACTCTAGCTACTCTGTCTCTCGTGCTGGGACCTTTTATGCCCGGATTTTAACAGGGACACCGTCTATATAGTCAGTCTTGTGTTTGGTCCATTTCACTGAGCATTATTCACTCAGCCCTTTTTACATTCAAATGCATCTGTCTTTATGGCTGCATAGTATTCCACTGCGTATAGGTACCACATCTTCTTTATCCATTCCTCCTCTATTGATGGGCAGGTACGTTGTTTCCAGGTTTCCAGGTAGACTGTTATAAACTGTGCTGCTATAAACAAACATGGGTGTGCATGTGTCCTTATGGCCTTCCTACATTTCTTGTGTTTAAAAAAATAGGCTCAAAAAACTCCACTATACACCAGAGGCTCAGGGAGGCTTTTAGATGTTGCAGTCCATGGCCAGTGCACGGCCATCAGGATCAGGGGATCCGTGGCATAGACCGCAGGTGCTCCTATTTGAAACAATTACCACCGTAAACGATGCACTGCCCATCCACCCTCCTAGAGCCTCCTCACTTCCAAGCCGCTTATCCCACTGCTCTTGCACTTCCCGAAGCAGTTCCCAACATCCTCTGCTGTGTCTTTATGAGCTGTGACCAAAAATCCAGCGAAAGCAACTGCCAAGTGCCGCCGAGGGGAGGCGGGCTCGTGAAAGCATGGCAGTGAGTCTCCGCCCACCCTGTTCACCAGGACAGGCGCTGGGTGACTTCCAGCTTTTCCCAGAGTCAAATGACCATGAAAGGGAAATGTTTTCAGTGCACCCAGGACATGGGGGCAGCCACATCCGCACCACAATGACAGCGTGAAGGAGAAGTACCGGGCTGCTTCGGGGCATGTGGATGCGGGTGGGATGAGGGTTCTGCTAGGAGGATGCCGGGACTGCTCTGTAATACATTAAAAATAAATAAATAAATAAATATTTAAAAAAATGCTGAGGGGCTGGAGGAACGGCTCGGCGGCTAAAGCGCTTGCCTAGCAAGCTCTGTGCAAGCACTAAGTGCCCGAGTTTGATTCCCCAGCACCACATAAGCCAGGTGTGGTGGTGCACACCTGTAATCCCAGCACTTGGGAGGATTGCTGTGAGTCCAAGGCCAGCCTGGGCTCCACAGTGAGTTCAGGACCAGCCTGGGCTGCACAGCGAGACTGTCTCAAAACAAAACAAAAAAACCTGCTGAAACATACACCATGTTTTCAATCCTAAACGCAGCTGGTGCGGGCACGGCGAAGATGCTGTCGTGCACTCAAATTTGTGAGTGAATACGAACCTGTAAGCCTTAAAAGCAAGCCGTTCTTCTTGCGCCATCACAGTGAAATCATCCCGTGAAGCCAGTGTTTGTAGGCGCTCAGCAGAGCCCAGAGGGCAGTCCAGGGCTGGCTCACGGGGCACTGGCACCCATGGGGGACAGGGTGGGAGGGGTGCCACTTACATTTGGAGACAACGTCCAGAATCACGTTGAAAGGGATGAGAGCCCCAGTCATGAACAGGAGGGCCGACGTGTCCATGAAGGACAGCCTGGTGGCCCCGTGGCCGTAGTAGAGGAACCCTATGATCAGGGCCATCAGGCAGGCCTCTGCCCCGTGGATCAGGAGGGTCGGCAGGTCTCGGAAGTCATTGGAAATTTGGCGACTTAAAAAAAGAAGAGAAGAGGTGTCGAGGGACCGCTCGCTCACCCAGCCTTGGGGATGCCATGCCATCTCCTCTGCTTTCTGTTCCCCTGTGAGATGGAGGCGGCAGCGCCCTCCTTGAGAGCGTGACGTGGGCTGCAGCCACGGCGTCCGTCTCGCAGGAGCCTCGGCGGGCAGCTGAGGCCTCGTAACAAGCACCATGCTCACTCACAGAAGTTAGGCCAAGGAAAAGTCAAGCTGCCCATGACAGCCGGCCGGGAATGGTGTCCTCAGGGCGGCGCTCGTGACTGTAAGGGCTAGACACGGCCCGGCCAACCCAGGGGACAGCCAGCTATTTCCTGAGTCACCCAGCCACTGAAGCTATTTTAACTTCCTTTAGAGCAGTGGTCCTCAACCCTCTGGGCACCAGGCATGGGTTTTCTGGAAGACTGTTTTTTCATCGCTACCTCAGCTCCAGCTCAGGTTCTTACAAGGAGTGCCCAACTGGGTCCTCCCCTGCACAGTGCACAGCCGGGTGGAGCCCAATGCCTGGCTGCTCTGACAGGCGGCAGAGCTCAGGCGGTAACGCCAGTGATGGAGAGCAGCTGTAAATACCGATGCGCCTTTTCACGCCGATGTGCACAGTCACCTCCCACCGTATGACCCGGCTCCTACCAGACCACAGACTGGTAGCAGTCTGTGGAGTGGGGCCTGGCTTAAAGGTCACAAGGCAGATCTGTGCTGTGGTGCTGAGGATGCTGCTTTTCAAACAATTCCACCTCTTGGCTCCTTCCGCAAATTCACATAAGCTACAAAGGGCCAGCGTTGACAGAGACTTTGGGGGCTGAGGATGCAATGAGGGACACTTACCGGATGAGGGTGGAGAACTGTTGCACCGCCCCGGGCAGCTGGATGGGGGTCTGGCTGTCCATGCTCCGCGGGAGGGTCGGGCTGGGAGATAGTGGGTGTTGGATCAGGCTTGTGCTGCAGCAGGGAGCTCTGCACCCCAGCCGTCAGCCCAGTGCCCCCGGCCACACAGGTGCAGCAGGGAGCTCTGCACCCCAGCCGTCTGCCCAGTGCCCCCGGCCACACAGGTACAGCAGGGAGCTCTGCGCCCCAGCCGTCTGCCCCTCACACCTGGCCACACAGGGGCCCACATCAGGCTCTCTCGCTTCTGCTCTCCACAGGAAGTCATCAAAGTCACGCACTTTTTCTCGAAACAAGGCTGCCAGTGACTGGGCCTTCTCTCTGGTGGCCACTTCCTGCTCCTGACTGCGTCTATCAATGCTGGTCAAGTCCACTGTGAGCAGAAGATGCAAGGCCATGAGACACGTGATGCTCAGAACGGCCAACCCTTGAGGGCACCCCAGGAGGCGCCCTGCCGTCTCTGAGGAGGAATCAGAACGCAATGGTCCGAGTGGAGTAAAGAGACTCCTGGGGTCACCCCCTGCCCTGCAGGCCTGAATGTCTCTGCAGAGACCTCCAGGGAAGGCTGTGGATCAGAGCGTATCAACTGCAGAGGCGCAGGCCCAAGTCACCCCAGACTAATCATGGGAATGCCACGGGATGGAACAGGAGACTTGGGGCCAAAGGCCAGCAGGCTCCAGTTACACCCTAGCCCCAACTTCAGCTGTCCAGGAATCTTCTGCTGAGAGCTCAGCCTCCAGAGATGCCCACAAGAAGGTGGTCCGGGGGATGGGGGTGGGGAGGTGAGCCATGGAGGTGGCAGTTCTTGACAGGTCCCCTCTCCTGTCACTTCATAATCTAGCCCCCAAGTAGCAATCCCAAGGCAGAAGTGGGTCAGGCTGAAGAGTGCCAGGGAGCGGCCAGTTATCAGACTTGTCACCGTGCCAGGGGAGGGAGGCAGGCCACCGAGGGAATGTCCCCTGCACCAGGGACAGTAGCAGCCCTGTACCCCAGCCCACCTCTCTCAGCGCTCATATTCCCAATCTCCTGCCTCAGCCTCCTAGAGTGCTGGGATTACATGCCTGCACTAGCAGGCCTGGCTCCAGGCTTAAATTGTCCCTAGGGCCAGGTTGGCAGGTGCCCTCTGCCCCCTCATCTGAAGGTGGCACTCTGGCAGGAAGCCCGGTAAGCACCTGAGCACAGGGAGAGGAGGGAGGGGGAAGTGAGTTCACTAAGGTTGTGAGTCCACAGGACGAGGAGTGGGAGGTCACCCAGGAGACCCTCTGGGGCTTGGCACTTTGGGCCCTTGTGTATGCTCACTCAGAAATGACCCTGTCATCAGACTGGGCCAACTTCTTCCTATCTTGGTCTCTGGGAAGAACCTGGGCCCCAGATGGCCTAGGGGCCCAGCCAGGCTGGTCCTCGGCACTCTGGAGGGGCTCTCTGAAAAGACCAGTTTCCCAGGAATGCAGGCCACGGCTGATGCTGCCCTCAGTGCCAATCCTGAGTGCTCAGCACCCCAGAGAAAGGCGGGTCTGTGGCTCACAGCATCTCACACCCACCCAAGGCCAGGCAAAGCCCCGACAGGCTCAGGCTCATGTCCTGTGCCCCTCCACCAGCTGCACCCCGCTGCAGGCCTCCCACTGCTATGGGGCCCCAGGCAGCCTTCAGATTCCTGGTTTGTGCAGGGTGTGGTGGCACAGGCTTATAATCCCAGCACCCTGGGAGACTGAGGCAGGAGGATCACAAACCTAAGCCCATCCTGGTCAATTTAGTGACTCAGCAAGAGCTTATTTCAAAATAAAAAACTATAAAAGGGCTGGGGGCATAGTTCAGTGAGAAGACCCACAGCTCCGCCTCCAGTAACGCACACACATTCACATATGCTCCGGAATTCGGATTTTCATCTGTGTGCCGATGGCGGTTCTTTGTCAAAGCTGCTTTCGTTCAGATCCCCCCCCGCCCCCCCCAGCTCCCTTTTCTTTTCGCAGCACTAGATGAGCACAGGGTCTTCCGACTGAGCTACATCCCCAGCTCATTTTCTATTTTGAAACAAGATTTCACTAAGTTGCTAAGTTGCCCAGATTGGGCTAGAACTTGGGACCCTCCTGCCTCAGCCTCCCAGAGTGCCGGGATGGCAGGCCTGCACCACCAGGTCTGGCTAGGCCCGTCCTTCTTTCTTGCAATGATCTTTGGCAGACTGACTCTGTTCTCCACCCACTCTGCCCGCCGCCCTGCCTCCTTCCTCCTCCCCTGACACCTGCGTGTTCCTGGCCTGATGTTTCTGGGGTGGGGGACGGAAGACCCACGCATGCGGCCTGCAGCCCGTGGCCTCGCGGGCTCACCGTAGAAGTCAGCAGGATTGCTGTAGCGGGGACACGGATGGCCGATGGCCGTGAAGTACTGGACCATGTGCTGCGCCTCCCCCAGGTAGACGGTGGTGCCAGATGTCATCAGCAGGACCAGGTCGAAGAGCCGGAAGATGTCGGAGCGAGGCTGGTGCAAGGAGATGAGCACCAGCCGGTGGCCCCTGGCCAGCCGGGACAAAGTCTTCACCAGGTTGTGGGCTGTGAAGCTGTCCAGGCCGGAGGTGGGCTCGTCCAGAATGAGGATTCCTGTCGGCAGAGGGGGATGAGGCGATGCCATGGCGGGGCCTGCCCACGCAGCCCAGGCCTCGCCCCACTCGGCCCCGGCCCTCACCGGGGTTCCACAGAAGCTGCACTGCGATGCTGACTCGCCTGCGCTCGCCCCCCGACACCCCACGCACGTAATCGTTGCCCACACGGGTGTCTGCGCACTGTCTCAGCCGCAGCTCTGCGATCACGTCCTCCACCTGCAGGCCAAAAGAATGTCCTAGCGCCCAGGGGCAGCACAGATCCCTCCCGGAGTGCAGGTGGCCCACCTCTCTGCATTGGCCCCTGGCCTCCCTGTGGCAGGGTGCCCCCTGACTCTGTCCTCAGTGAAAGTTTGCTGAGCCAGGGGGACTGGCAAAGACTAGCCAGGGCTGGGCTCTGGCCCTATGGGCATCCAAATAAAATGGAAAACTCTGCCAAGCCTGGTGGTGGTGCAGGCCTATAATCCCAGCAGTCTGGGAGACTGAGGCAGGAGGATTGCAAGTTCGAGCCTAGCCTGTCCAGATTAGCAACTCACAGAGAACTTGTCTCAAAATTAAATAAATAAACAAGCTAGGTAGCTTGGGGCAAAGGCCACAGATTGATTCCTCAGTACTGAAAAAGAAACAATTTTTGAAATATACTGAAAATCAGACCTGGTGATGCTGGCCTGTAATCCCAGCACTCTGGGAAGCTGAGGCAGGAGGATCATAAGCTTGATCCCAGCCTGGACAACTAAGTGACTTAGTGAGACCCTGGTTCAAAATAAAAAATAAAAATAAACTGAAGATGTAGCTCAGTGAAGGACTTGGGCTCGATCCCCAGCACCACACAAGAACAAATGATAGGTAAGAACTGTCACCACACGCTTGACAGGTGCCAGGAAGGACGAAGGCTGGGTCCTGTGGGAGCCCTGGGGCGGGGTTGTGCCCCTGGCAACTCTCCTGGCAGGTGGATGCTGCCTGGCTGTTCAGCTCCCTCCCCCGGCCAGGTCCCCAGCCCAGAGGGGCAGGGATGTGGCCCTGGTGGCCCCGGGCCCTGGGGCTCGCCGCCCCCCAGACCCAGTTACCCTTTTGTCCCGCTGGGCCTGGGAGAAGGTTCTGGGGAGGCGCATCTGGGCGACGAAGGCCAGGGTCTCCCGCACGGTGAGGTGGGGAAGCAGCTGGTCGTGCTGGCGCACGTGGGCCACGCACTTTCTCACCAGCTGCGGCGTGCTGGGCTGCCCGTTGATCCAGATCCCGCCTGACTTCATCTTGCCCCCGTGGTCCCGTCCCGTGATGATGTCCAGCAGCGAGGCTCTCCCACAGCCTGCAGGGCCACAGCAGCCACCTGAAGTGGGCGGAGTCCCCAGCCCCAGCACCCTGGGCTGCCTTGTCCCCGCAAAGGCCACCGAACCCTGAGAAGGGGCCGCTGTTCCTGGACCTGGGTGGGGGAGCTGCCTGGTCCTTTGTCTGCAGCCAACCTGGGTGCTCTTGCAGGGTTGGGGACACACTGGCACTGGGGGTTCAGAGGAGAGAAGCAGCGGCCGCCTGACTGGTGAAGGCTGAAATCCCGATTTGCAGACCTCCCAGCCCCTGGTAAGGGCACCGTGAAGTGTGACTAACTGGCCTGTAAACATGCCAGCCATGATGTGTTATTTGTTGTCGCAGGGCTGAGGAGCTGGCACTGTGGGAAGGACCAACTCGGAGCATGTGGGAGTGTCTTTTAAAATGCAAAACCAGAAAACGGCTGGAGCCACAGGCAGCTGCGGACAGAGGAAAGCGCTGGGAGAGGACAGAGTGCACGTCAGCGGAGAGAAGGCTGCGGGCGAGTCAGAAATCCTGAAGTCACATGGGAAGAGGAGGAAAGAAGCAGCCCACTCAGCACAGCCCCGAGCCACCGGCGCCCACAGATCACAGACGAGCTCTGGAGGCCAGAACCTCAGCCTGAGGTAAGTGCGGATCTGGATAAGTGGGAATTATTGGCAGCGGGCGGCTCCAGCCTCAGAAGCAGCAACCTGCGGGTGTGTGGACGACAAATGCAGCATGCACTCCCCATAGAAAAGGCCCCGGGATCCCAGATCAGAAACCAGGCTCAACAGCCATTGCAGGCAGTGATGTCAGCAGGAGCCATTTTCTTTCCTGCACACCAGAGACAGCCAGAGGTAGCGGAACCATGGAGAAACGTGGTAAAAAATCTTATACAAAAAGATCTGACTTCCCAGGGGATGGTACAAGGGGTGCTGAAACTGCAGAACCCAAAGAAGAGATGGGCAAGAAGGATGGTGACTTCTGGGCCCAGGTAGTCAGTGAATTAAAGCAGGAATTAAAACAGGAGTTAAAGCAGGAATCAAAGCAGGAAATAAAATAGACAGCGCAAGAGCAACACCAACACATAGCTAAGCAAAAAGCAAGCCTTGAAAAACAATTAGAGGAGACCAAAGAAGAAATGGGGAAGCACAGTTACAAATCTCCTACAAAAAGACCTGAAACCCCAGATGTTACCAGGGATACTGAAGATAAACATGGCAAAAATGCTGGTAACTTCTGGGCCCAGTTAATCAGTGAATTAAAGCAGGAATTAAAGCAGGAAATAAAACAGACAGCAGAAGAGCTACACCAACACACAACTAAGCAAAAAGTAAACCTTGAAAAGCAACTAGAGGAGACCAGAGAAGAAATATACCAGAAGATAATGAAGACAAAAGGAGAAAATAGAGAAGAACACAAGAGAGATATAGGAAAACTGAATGCAGCTATGCAGGAAATGAAAAACACACAGGAAATAATAAGCAACCACTTTAAACAACTTCAGAATAGAATGTCAGACCTAGAAAATAAAGTGACTGAGCTGCAACATACAGGCCACGGAGAACACAAAGTAAATAAAGAAAGCAAATCATTACAACGGCTGATAGATGATTCAAGGAGAAAGAACCTCAGAATTATGGGAATCCAGAAGAAGACTGAGGACAAAACAAAAGGCTTAAAGGACACGTTTAATGAAATTATGGACGAAAATTTCCCAAATCTAAGAAAAGAAATGAACATGGAACTATTGCAGGCATATAGAACACCAAACAACTTTGATCAGAAGAGATCCTCAGCACGACACATCATAATTAAAATTCTAGAAATCCAACACAAAGAGAAAATACTAAAAGCAGTAAGAGAAAAACAGAAGGTGACCTACAAAGATAAGCCCATCAGGATAACTTCAGACTTCTCAATCCAAACTCTAAAAGCAAGGAGATCATGGAGCAATGTCATCCAAGCACTAAAAGAACATAAATGGCAACCAAGACTGCTATATTCAGCAAAATTATCTTTTAATTTAAAGGGAGAACTTAGAACTTTCCATGACAGAGGCAGCTTAAAGGAATTTGTAGCCACTGAGCCAATATTGTAGAAAATACTTAAAGGAAACCTGGAAAGTGAAAGAGAGACCAGCGACACCAATGACCCCAGAGGAAAAGCGACAACAGCTAGAGGAGAAAGAGCTGAGAAAAAAGTATGTTAGTAATCAGTGAAATATGAGTAAATAAGTTATGAAAGTTAAAAATTCCGAAATAACTAAATTTGCCTTTATATCTGTCACTTTAAGTATATTTATGTGGTAAAGATTTAAGTTCATTTAATGTAGCAATGTGATACAGTTTTAACTTTGTTTTATTGTAGCAATTCACTTATTAGGTCACTAATGAAAATTTATCCTAAGGAAACTGATTGATGTAAAGATAACCCTGTGAATGTACAATTATGCACCTTCCAGTATTCAGCTAAGGCATTTAAGAATTTAATTTTTTTCTTCTTCTTTCCCAAATTTACTAGTCTTTTGAACTACATGCTTATAGTTATTTTCTAATGTGAGCTGGTGGGTAAGGCCAGGTTTAATAATAACAACAAAAATATAGCAAAATATAGAAAAAAACCTTTTGGTAAATATCCCAATAAAGGGATTGGTTTGATTCAGAGGAGAGGCATCAAGATCTAACTACTGCGAACCCATTCGAGTAATAGGAAGCTGAGGTAGAGTGGTGACCTAAGTGAAATGACTTAGGCACGGTAGATTAATTTGTTAAACACCGTATGGTTTCTCGGACTTGGAAAACCCAGAACACAGACACTTTTGGAACCATATGAAATGATAGCCAGAGCTGGGGGAAGGGACAGGGAGGGGGTGGGAGGGTAGAAAATGGGAAGGGATTGTAAAGTCGATGTGACACACAGATGTACGAAACACCCAAATTCATTGTAAATACTATGTATTACATTTGTATATTAATAAAAAATAATAGGAAAAAACCCCTGCAAAACCAGAACCTGTTTTGAGAAATGAGGGAGACAAAGGCCAGGGAAGTGAACAGCGTGGGTGGGATTTTAGCGAGTGGCATAGTTATGGGGTCCTGATGAATCTCAGGTCTCATCTCTTATCACTGCTTTAAAAAAAAAAAAAAAGAACTCCTTGGGCTCAAGCTAACACATCCTGCTATTTATGTATGTATTCCTTTATTTTGGCACTGGAGATTTAACCCAAGGCCTAGCACTAGGCTGTATCACCAACCCCTTTTTAAGACTTTTTTTTTAAGTTGAGATAAAGTCTTACAAAGTTGCTAAATTGTCCAGGTATGGGGGTGAACTCTTGATCCACCTGCCTCGGCCTCCCAGAGTGCTGTGATTACAGACCTGCACCACCTGGTCCAGCTCCCAACAGCTATTTAAACTGACAGGGAATTGGGCCCAGGCTTGGAGAATGGTTTCCTGCCTTTGGAGGTGAGGTTTTTGTTTTGTTTGGTTTGTTTTTGTTTTTTCCTTTTTGAAGAAAAAAATTTCCAGTTTGTTTTCAAATAAGTAAAGTGCCAGTACAAAGCACGTGACAAGCCCCCCCCTGCCACCGCCTGTGCATAGGCAGCCCCACCAGGCACAGCACAAAACCCAGATCTAGGAGGCTCCCTGGTGTGTCCCAGCTTCCGGCTCAGAGTGGGAGGGGCCTCATACTGCCTCTGCTACCTCATTTAGGACACCTGGGAATTTCTGTGACATGAATGGGCCAGGAGAAGCCGGGTGAGGGCCCAGGCCTACTCCTGCTCAGCCTCAGACCTCGGCTCCAGGCTCCAGGCTTTGGCAGTGCAGGGCCCTTTGCCAGCACTCACAGGGGTCTTAGGGTTCCAAGTCAGAATCTCTCTCTCTCTCACTGAAAAGGTCTTTCTCTGTCATCCAGGCTGGCTCGGAACTCACTGTGTAGCCCCAGCTGGCTTCAAATTCATGGCTAGTCTTCTGTCTCGGCCTGGCCAGTGCTGGGATTATCAGCGTGTGCCACTGAGTTCAGCAATGTGGTGCTGGAGAATCAAACCAAGGGCCTACCGTATGGTAGGCAAGCATTCTAACCACTGAGCAGCACCAAACCGTGTATCTTAAACAAAACTGTGAGAGACGTTGACGGCTGTTCTGATAGAGGGTGCCGGTGCATTTGGGGAGACCCTCCCTGCGCAACGAGGAAACACCAGGCACATTCGTTGCAGACCCTTGTAAAATGATGGGTGTCTCCCTCTTCCTGCCACTAAATCCATTCACTGGAAAACACCTGTAATCCTGCAGATTCTACAGGAGAAGCTTACATTCCTGGGGCTGGTTTTATCTCTTTAAATGATGGTTAGCAGTGTGTGTGTGTGTGTGTGTGTGTGTGTGTGTGTGTGTGTAATAAAGGTCATAAGAAGTATAATGGATAAACCTTTCTAAGAAATCATTTCAATAACTTCTGCCACACAAACCGGAAACCAAAAAAGACTGAGCCTACAGTCCAAATGCCCAGATGTTACTCAATGTGGCTCTGGCGGAGCCTCTCTGGACTTGAATTTCTTCCATCAGGTACGGAGATACCCTCTGCCAGGGTCCCATGTACCAAGTATTCACCCTGGTGACTCCCAGCCAGGGCCTGCATGTCCCCTAGGTGCTCAACACTTGTTCAGGTCAGAATCCTGGGGACAGGCCAGGCTGGGAGGGACCTCATGAGTGTACATATTGTCTCAGTTACAAAGTGCATTTACAGATAGCGAATCATCTGATCTTTGGTTAGACACTAAACAGAACTCCTCTATCAAAGGAATATAAAAGTAGGGAGTTCAATGAGTTGAGTAATCTTGCCCTCTAGGAATGATTAATCAAGTGGTATAAAGTGCTTTAAAACTGTGTGAGGCATCCTGGGAAGAACTCCTGGTCCTGACGTTCCAGAGGCCACATTCAAGTTCAAGTTCTAGGCCTGCATTAAAAGCATGTTTTGAGGAGAAGCACGTGACTTCTCTGAATTTCATGCCCTCACCAGTCAAACGAAGGGAAGGAATGCGTGCGAGTGTGTGTGTGCACGCATGCGTGCGTGTGTGTGTGTGTGTGTGTGTATGCACGAGTGTGTCCCCACACAAGGGGACACTCTGAAAGTGTTGAGGACTAGATAACCGGAACCTTCTATGAACAGGAGGAGGGTGGAATGCACAGGGGGGTGGTGGCTTCTATTTTTAACCCCCCTTCAGCTCTGACATTCTGAAATTTTTAATGTGGCCCGAGGAAGTGACTGAAACAACAAAACATTCTGACTCTTTGCAGGTGGTGGAAGTCAGTGCGGTGGCTCTGGGGGTAGGGGAGGTGGCAGAGTCATGCCTGGTTACTTTCTGACCTTGACCCAGATCTGACTGTGGGGGGAACGATCTGAGCAAGGGCCCTGAGGCTGGAGGAGTTCCAGGAAAGAACATGATGTTCTGAACCTGCCCACACAGTGTTAAGTAAAGACTGGCCCAGGCTGCAGGTTCGGCCTGAGACTCACGCACGGTTCCTTATCATACCAATCTGAGAGCTGGCGGCGGGAGGAGCTGGCAGGCCAGGCCTCTCACTCCAGGGCCTGGCTCGCAGCTGTCTGCTGGGCTGGTCCACCCATCAGCAAAGGCTGCAGCAGGAGGTTCCCTTTCTCCAGGGGACCACTATGCACGCTCTGCCCATGCACCCTGTGGTACCTGCGCTCCCGATGATGGCCAGCATCTGCCCGCTGTGCACCCGGAAGCTCAGATTCTGTATGCCCAGCTCACTGGAGTCTTGGTGCTTGGAAGAGGTCCACGGGACCCTGAGCTGAGCCAGCTGCTTAAACCAAGGCACCTGCGAGGCCATGTCCACCTGCAGAGAGACAGTGGGCAGTCTCACTCTGCAACTGCTATGGGGGCATCCCCTGCTGAAGCACAACAAGCCCGCGGTGCTCCTCACCCCGTTCTACCAAACATGGTGGTCCTAGCCGGCTCTAGGAGTATACACCTATCAGTCCAGGATTCTGGGAGTTGAGGCAGGAGAATCTCAAGTTTGAGCATGGCCTGGGCAACTTAGTGACGTGGTGAGACCCTGTCTCAAACTGAAAAAAGAAAAAAGAAAAACATTCCAGCTCGGTGGAAAGGCCTTGGGTTCCATCCTCAATACCACAAGAGAGAGAGAGAGAGAGAGAGAGAGAGAGAGAGAGAGAGAGAGAGAGAGAGAGAGAGAAGGAAAGAACTGAAGAAAACAAATAAGCAAGGAGATTGGACCATACCACGCTGAGAAACTGACGCTGCTATTTTTAAGGCTGGAGACAAGGGGCCTGGAGATCAGGTACAACAGCAGAACAAACAACAACAACAACAACAACAAAAAGAAGAAGCAGACTGTCTTCACTTAATGATGGCAACTTACTAATAACTCATCAGGCATTTACTGTGTGCAGACATTATATGAGTTGCTTTATATCTATTTTCTCAGTCAGTCCTGTTGTATAAGTACTATTATAATTTGTGTGGTTTTGAGACAGTTTCATTCTGTATTCTAGGGTAGTCCTGAACTCACTATACACCCCAGGGTGGCCTTGAATTCATGGCAATCCCCCTGACTCGGTCCCCCAAGGGCTGGGATTACAGGTGTGCACCGCCACGCTTGACTTATGTGGTGCCGGGGAACTGAGCCCAGGGCCTTGTGCTTGCTAGGCAAGCACTCTAATCACTGAGCTATGCTGCCAGCCTTACGGATAAGGCTCAAGGTCACACAGCTAATACATGACAGAGTGAAAGTTTATGCTGCAGTTCATGAGCTTGTCCTAGCTCACAGTGGTGGCCGGCTGTGGACTTCTGAGGTTCCCCATCACAGACCTGTCATGTTCCATCTAGGTAGCACCTGGAGAGGTTGGGGGGGGAGGGGGCGGGCGGGCACAGCGCTCCTCGAGTCTGACCAGATCATTTCTAAGACCTTCTTAAAAGCTGGTGGGTACCTTGAATTCTGGAGGGAATGTTTTGCTTTTTTTGTGATACTGTAAAACTCTCTTTGTAAATTTAATTTTGGGATACGGTCTTACCAAGTTGCCCAGGTTGGACTCAAACTTGTGAGCCTCCTGCCTCAGCCTCCCAGAGTACTGGGATTACAGTCCAGCCAGCTGCATTCTGGGCAGAGAAGTTGGACACAGAGCCTACAGGAATATTATACTACAACGAAAAGAGTTTGAAACTGCCCTCATCTGGACCTGCACCGCCTGTGTGCCCTCCTGTGCCTCTGCCCTGTGGCTGAGTACTGGTGTGGTTAGCAGGTCACGGGGGCACTTTGCAAACCAGTGAGGCACTCAGGCGGCCTGACTGCTCTCTGTGCTCCAGAGCAGAAGGGCAAGGTGGGCTTGCCCGACCTTCCCCTGGGGGAGTCTCCGGCAACTCCTGTCCCTCCCCCCAAGGCGTGCACCCCCCTACCTGGTAAGTGAGGTTTCGGACCTCCAAGGTGTTAGAGCGGCCGCTATAGGTGAAGTACAGGCTGTTGTCAGTCTCAGAGGAGAATAGGCTGTCCTGGAGGCCCTGCTGAGAAACATGACAGGAGATCTGGGGGACAGGGGAGAGGACAGACGTCACAAGAGCAGTGGCTGGCAGTGCAGGTGAGACCCCAGGAAGTCAGGGATGGGCTGGCACAGGCTCTGAGAAAACAGGTGTCTTAATAACACGGATGCATCGCTCTCACACTGGGGTCCCCCAGAGCAGCTCCTGCCCCAGGGAACCCCAGCCTCAGGCGCGTGGGCTTGACCCCACACAGCTCCCACGGGCCCCGGGCTCCCACCTGGCGATGCCGTGTCCACTGGCTCCAGCCTTCAGCCAAGCTGCCACCAAACATCTATTGGGTGCCCACAGCACGCTTTGGGCTTGGAGCGTGGGATGGGATCGGGAAAAGCCATCTTTGAAAAGCTCAGATTTTAGTGAGCCGGATGGGATGTAGGATAGAGGCAGGCTGACCTCCAGCACCTGACTGGGGACTGGGGGTAGCACAGGGCACATCAGCATACACACACAAGCACATGCACACACACGTGTCTGATGACTTAGGTTCAAATAACCAACAACAGTTGTGGCAGGTCTCCTGGGACAGTGCCCAGGATTCAGGGCCAGTCTGAAAAACAGTAGCCTCAAACTGCTTCTATGCTTTAAGGGGTGAGCTATCACAATGACCCAGTAATAGCACAGGGAAGAGAGGGGTTACTCCCAGGGAACAGGGAGGAAGCGTGGGGTGAAGGAACAGGAGGGTGGGGCGCGGGGATCTGCAGGTTTTGGGAATCTGCCGGTGGGTTTGTGGAAATTCCTTCTGTCAACGAACTAGTTTGACATATTTCACAACGTGTTTTCAAACTGATCCCGTGACGACGACCAGCATGCCTGTTCCAGCTTGACCTCCAGCTGCAGAGGCTGCCAGGCAGGCGGAGAACATAGGGCTGCAGGAGGTGTAGGGTTGGGAGCAGGGGCAGCCCTCGCCGGCCCCTCTCCCCACCACATGCCCATGCCAGCCCTCCCATCCATGGGACGACACTCTCGGCTATCTGTCAATGGCTGAGGAACGAAATCAGGCCACCATGCATCCTTGTCATCTTGGGTTGCTTCTCAAGTAAATATCTGCAGAAGGGATCTCAGCTGATTGGCACCAGATATGAGTGACAGTCGTACCCTGCCACTCAATTGCTTTGAAACTTGTCAAATTTGGCATTTGAATCATGTTGACAGGAAGGTGTCCAGGTATGTATCACTTATTTGGGACTCAAGTCACGGGCTAGAAATGTGTTGGGGACGATTGCTTCATGACTCACTACCCTTCCCAGCCAAAATAATCTGTTTGGTGCTTGTTTTTGGTACCCATGGTCTTACAGAAGTAATTAATGACAAATATCAAGGTACCATGGTAGCACAGCAATTGCCTCCTCTGGCCAAAAGCTCCCAGGTTGCATTGGGGCACAAAGGAATCTGGTGAAGAAGTGGGCCTGGACCCCTGGGGGAAGTGACCACCTGCCCAGTGACCAAGTTCATGGTGCTGTGATGAGGAGGAGGAGCACCCTTGGGGCCTGGGGTCACTGCTCCTGCACTGGGACCTGTCCCAGGCCCCTTCCCTCTGGATCCCAGCCACCATGGAGGCCACACAACCAGCTCAGGTTTTAGGAGAAGAGAATTCATGCCTGAGTTGGAGACAACTTTTATTCTATCTAAAAATATTTCCCACGACTCCCAGGAAGGATTTATTAGGCCCTTCCTGAGGTTTTGACAAACTCTCTGTGGTTTTTAAATACTTAAATATCTATTCAGTTGACATCTTAATCAGTATGACTGTCAGAACATCACTTGCATTTCTGACAGGTGACACCCCAAAAAAGCAAAAGCGGGTTTATTTGTAGGTAACCAGCTCAGCTCCTGCTGTGCTACATTGTAATTTCTCCTTGTATTAACTTCTGATCAGATGCTTGAGTCGGAAGCATGGAAGGAAAGTTGGGGAGCAGGAGACTGGTGGGACTTGTTTTGCAGCAAAGGGCCTGCGTATGTGGAGGGTGCAGCTCTGCTGAGGGGTTGGGGGACAGGGATGTGTGGGATTGCCCCTGGCGGAAGGGGCACTCCGAAAGCCTTACTGAGACACGGAGGCCAGCCTTCACCCAACTCTGCCCAAGGCCCAGGCCTCTCTTGCCTCCCTTTGGCTCTGCTCTTGCCTGTGATCTGAGGGGTTTGTAGCCCACAGCCACTCCTGGTCACTGATGCCAGAATCTTTAGTACCAGCTGCCGCAAGGCCACTGCCCTCTTCCCAAGCCTGCCTTCCTGAGGTGCTGGCAGATCTCTCACCTGGGCACCTTTGGGCCTGAAGGACATTTTCTTGTGAGGGACCAGGGTAGGTGATGAGCAGGCTGGCAGAGTGGGGTGACCACAAGGACTATAGGAGCTCCCTTTAGAGGGAGATGGAGTTGTGGGTGGGCAGAGAAGGGGACAGGCTATGGCATGGGCTACAAGCTAGATCTTTCCTGCTACCCTACTCTAGTGACCACTCAAGGCAGCGCTGGGCTTTCAAAATTTATACCTGGCCTTCCAGGGTGTGAGGAAGGCATTTCAAGGCATGAGGAGGGGACAGAGACTGTTCTAATAGTTTCTAGCTTTGTTAAAGTATCCAGGCTATGCAGCCTGCATCCTTCCATTCCCAACACCAGAAATGCTTGGAGCAGACTACCCCATCTCCTAGCACCTGCAGTGACAAGATTGCAGGGAGGGACACTGTTGGCCTCAGGACCTGCAGGTATTTGGGATGTGTGGCCCTGATAGCTTCTTTGCCTCTCAAGCTGTACTAGTGACACTCATGGCAGAAAATGTCCCCAAAGCCACACTGTGCCAATTAGTGGGGGCCATGTCTCCACAGGGTTTGGCCCTGTGGGTATCCAGGGGGTAAACCTGGTCTTTGCAGAGGTGGTAGGACTGACAACCAGAAACGAGGGGGTCCTTGACCAGAAATGGGGCTCCTTAGGCCCGAGTGGGTCACACCCAGGCACCTCAAGGCTGTTCCAGGCATCTCCGGCCTTCTGGCAAGGTGCAGAACTAAGATCCCTGCCTGTCCTTCTCTGGACTCCCCATAGCAGGTGGGGGAAGCAGAGGTGCCTACCCCCCTTCCCTGCTGTCTTCCAGCACAGTCCCGTGCCCTCAGCCCTGCCCTGGTCCCCACTTGAAGGCCACTTGTCACTTAAACACGTGGTTACAACGTGAGGGGACCGCATGCCTCCACCGCCCAGCTGCCCTGCTGTGAGCTGCGCCACCGGCTCTCTCCCAGGTCTTACGGTGCCCTGTGGAGGCCGAGCGTGGCCTGATGCTCCCATAGGTCATCCTGCCACAGCTGTCACTGAGATTCTTACCTGACAGCCACACAGACCAGGCAGACAATGGCACAGTCCCTGGGGCAGGTGAGCATGTTTCTACCACGCTATCCCCTGGACTCAGCTACGTCACCCAAGTCGTAACAAGAACTCACCTCCCCAGAGGAAGGGGCCTTAGGGCCAGAGGTGACTCCAGAGGCCTCCCAGCCCCCAAATCTGCTCTCTGCCCAGATCTCAGAAAACAAAGTCCTGCTGCCACATTCTTGCTTGGCTTGTGGGCCAGCTGATGGGTTAGGACAGAAGCTCCCAAGAGAGGACAGAAAAGCCCAGTCCCCCCACCCACAGGACAACGGCGAGCCGTCACTCACCGAGGCATCCTGTACAGCAGCCGCCTCCCACAGCCCCTTCTTCTGGTCGGTCTGCCCAGCCATGGGGCCCACGCGCTCGGTAGCCCTTCCTGTGGCTCCTGGTGACCTCAGCTGCTGCCTGCTGGCCAGTGGCTCTTTCTTTCTCTGTTTCCTAGAGCTGGTCCCCTTGGTTCTCCTTTGCCAGCCCCTCTCCCAGCATTCCCCTTGGCCAGCGCTCCCACAAACACACTGTGGGCCCTGCCTGCTGTCAGATAAGGACGCTCTGGCTAAAGGTACATCTGATAATGGCACCTGTGACCAAGTCCCTGTCCAGGCACCTCACGAAAGAGGGCAGGGAGCAGGCGGAGCACTCTGTCACTGGCTCCTCTGCTGAAGCCACTGCGGACAGGGTCAGGCCACCAGGAAACTCACCTGCTCTGGCCGCCTGGAACCATGAGTGAGCCCCTCTTTCTCACCCACAACGGGGCCTTAGCGCTCCCAGTGAACAGACAGTGCCAGAGCGCCCTGGAGGAGGGGCCTACAGCAGCTCTGCGGCCTCGGCACAGCCTGAGTGTCCTCCGTGTGTCCTACAGTGTCAGGTGAGGGGTGCGCCCGGGGACTCTGGGGGTCTCTTAGGAAAGCACAGTGGGGAGAGAGGAGAAAGGGAGGGGCTGCCCCTGGCAGGCACAGAGCAGCTGTGCCCGGCTTCTCCTCCGGCCCGGAGCTGGGACTGAGCAGGAAAGCATGCCCTGTCTCCTGTCCCTTCCCAGGGCCACCCCCGCCTCTGCTGTGTGCAGCCTGCCCCACCGGGTGGCGAAGGAGGGGGGAGCCGGGTGCCAGGGGGCACAGGGTGAGATGAAGTCTGCTGAAGGAAAGCAGAGGGAGCCGAGGGAATAACAGACAGTGTCCTGTTCGCCACCTCACTGTCGATACGCACAGCAGCTGTGGGGCAGTCACTGCCTGCCAGTGGGGTCTTCAGAGCAGGGCACCATGGTGTAACACATTTAGGATCCTGTCTGTGGAGAGCCGGGGTCAGCGTGGGAGACGAGGATCCCCCCTTCCAGGACCCCACGATGCCTCCGCCCTCACAAGGCTTCCTTACAGCAATCCTGTTGGGCCCTGGTGGGACGTCATCTCTCGTCGCCAGCGGTGGAACCGGCAGATCCTCAAAGATGTCTCCCTGTACCTGGAGAGTGGGCAGATCATGTGCATCCTGGGGAGCTCAGGTAAGTTGCGGGAGGAGCGTGCAGACTCCCAGGGAGGACTCCGTGAAGCAGGGTTCCCAGCCGTGGGGCTACATGCCGGTACACAGTGGGCAAGTGAGTGAAGCTTCATTTGCATTTACAACCACACACCAGTGCTCACGTGACTGCCTCAGGTCCACCTCCTGTCAAGTCAGCAGCAGCACTATGTTCTCATAGGGGCAGGAACCCCTCCATGAACTGCACACGTGAAGGGCCTATGCCGCGTGCTCCTTGCGAGAACCTAATGCCTGATGATCTGAGCAGGACCTGGGCGGGGGAGGATGTCGATACCATCCCACCCCACCCTGGTCATTGGAAAAACTGTCCTCAGGGAAACTGGTCCCTGGGGCCAAAATAGGTTGGGGATTGCCGATGTAAAGGCTGTGGTGTCATTTAAGCACCCTATTGAAAAAATGAACTTCAACTGTCATGAGAAGGCTACGAAGTTGATATTAGAGTAAAACACACGACGAGTCTGGCTGAAGGGAAGATGGTCCAGCAGGAATCTTGAGGAAGATCCTTGAAAGAAGAGAGTCTTACCTGCCATGGAAGTGGTTACTTCTTTCTTTCTTTCCTTCCTTCTTTCTGGTGGTGCTCGGGAACAAACCCAAGATCTCATGCATGCTGGGTACATAGTGTGCTCAACAAACACAATTTCCCCCATCTGTACCCTGCAGAGACAGAAAATGCCCACAGATGACCCCACTGGTCCTCTTTCATTCTGACCTATTTCAGACACACAGTCAAGAACAGAAAATAATACTAAAAAATTCAAGTATTATCGTCAGGCCCTAGCAAATCTTCACATTGTACCATGCTTATTTCAGGCATTTTCCTTTATGATGAGTCAAACGCTACAGATCGCCCTCAGCTGTCTAGGTCCCCAGCCCACGCTGTCCTTGCCCTCCCTCACCCGGGGGTAACTACAGTTGGGCCTCCAAGCTATGGCTTTTGCGTCCTGCATCAGCCAGTTACTGTCTCAGGAGTAGGCAGCTCCTCGTAGCTGGGGGCAATTCCCTGTGAGGGTCACCGAGGGATTTGCACATGCTAGGCCAGTACTCTAACCACTGAGGTATATCCCCTGCCCAATCAGGTGTATCTTAAAGTTGAGGATTTGCCAAGTGGCTCACAGAAGCATCCCGGTGCCATCACTTACAAACTGTTGGCATTTTCTGGCCCCTTCATATGCACTTCTGTCCACTGTGGAGGCAGGGAGCATGGGGCTGGGATGAAATTTAGGGATCGGACCAACACAGATGTGGTGTGTGTCTCCCAGAGGTTTGTATGAGGGGAGCTTGGTCCCCAGTGTGGTGCCTGAGCCTCTAAGATGTGGGGCCTGTTTACTGCTGGCAGAAGGGGTTAGTGTGGCCCATTCAGAACCCCGGTTAGCTCCCACCAGGGAGAGCTGTCCTGGAGAACAGGCCTGTTTCTGAAACCCGCAGCTTCCTTTCACCACACGGTTTCTCTTTCTCATGCCCTGCCATGATGCCATTTGTTATGCTGGGAGATCACCAGAGGCTGTCACCAGAGCTAATGGAGCTAGCGGGTCTTGAACTTTAAGCCTCCAGAATTATCAGCTCAAGGAACCTCTTTTCTCTGCAAATTATCCAACCCAAGGGTTTTGGTGGGACATCAGAGGATGGACTAAGAGGGTCTGTCTTGTCAAGGGGACATAATACCTGTCACTCATAACTTTAGGGAAGAAAGGTTTATCTTAGCTCATGGTTTTGGAGGTCTCGGTCCATTCATGGGTGCTGGCAATGGCAGAAGGACCTGGTAAGAGCCTAGCTGCAGAGAAGTTGTCCATCCCAAGGTGGACAGGAAATGCAGAGGGTGACGGGTGGAGCCGGCAGGGCTAGTGAAACTTCCCAGGTCCTTTCTGGGACCTGCTTCTTCTGATCAAGTCCCCTCCCCCCCAACAGCACAAGACATCACTAGATTAATCCATTAATACAATGAACCCCACAATCCAACCACTTGACAAATACATGAGATATACCACAGAAAACTCTTTACACCCACGGATTAAATCCGTCAGCAGCCGTGTGTGAAGAGTGGATAAAAAGGAATTCCCCTGGCCACCTGAGTCCATGTGGGCTGCGGTAATGAAACACCAGATACCGGGCAGCTTATAAGCAACAGAAACTTATTTCTCAAAATCCTAGCAGCCGGGGAGTCCCAGATCACGAGGCTGACAGCCCTGGTGGGAGAAGTAGACTAGACTGCTCCTCATAAAGCTCCATCCTTACAAGAGATGAGGGGTCTCTCCAGAGCTTCTTTTATAAGGCCACTGATCTCAATCATGAAAGCAACCAACTCCCCAACCTATTAATAATCCTCTTCCTAATGCCATCATCTTAAGGGGGTAAAGATTTTAACATATAAATTCTACGGAGGTCATAAACTTTTGTGTTATATCATTAACTAAAGGCAGATCTTATTCCTCCCCCTTCCTGCTTTTTTTGAGACTAGGCTCAAACTGGTAATCCTCCTGCCTCAGCCTTCCAGAGATTACACGTGTGGGCTACCATGCCCAGCCCAATTTCCATTTTAAAAATAATTTCTATGTATATGCACATACCATAGTATTGAGGGTCACGCTAATTTTCCTTTTGATAAACATAATGTGCTCTTTCTAGGAAGAAAAAAAGTTGAGCTACCCTAGGAATACTTTGTTGAGGTCTTTGTGTGGACTTAAGAAGGGTGAAAGAATCACCTCCTTCTTAGAAGTGTGTCCCCTGGGCCAATGTCACTCTTTGTGCACATCTTAGCAGGACAGTGGGCGGGGTTCCTGGCCAGCAAGTGGCCTGCTGTCTGAGGGTAATAACCTAATCACAAATTTATGACAGTGTGTGTTCCTTACATTGAACATGACCCACAGGTGAATGCAAATTCCATCCAGGTGGGGGCTTTGACTGTGGCTCCTGCTGGCTCCTCAAACTAGAACAGGGCCAGCCCCTGATAAGGTGCTTGGTAAATAGTCATTGAACCAATGAGTGACTGCGTTATGGCTAGAAGCTATAATTGAAAAATACTGTGTTTAAATTAAGACAATTTTGTAGTAAAAGACACAAGGCTGTGGATCCACCTCAAAGCCCTTCCCCTCACTTTGGACACGCTTTGCCCGTTGTTCTGGCCACCTTCGGAAGCAGCTCTGGAAGTCCTCTTCAGTGAAGGTCTGTAGTTACACTATCACAGCTGCCTCAGTGTCCTGAATGGATTCAAAATATTTCACTTTCTTGGTCATTTTGGCCTCGGGGAAGAGCCGTGAGTCACACAGTGCTTCCAGAACCGCTTCAGAAGGTGGCAAAATCCAGGGATAAGCGAGCGCTCCAGGTGAGGTGGAATTCGCAGCATTATGTCCTTTACTTTAATGGTTTAGATTTAAATATCCATCATTTACTTTGGTCTCCCCTTGTACGTCTAATTCACACTCTTGGCATTTCACAAAAAGACTGGCCCTACGGCTAAGCCCACCAGTGCTAACTGAATCGTCACAGGGAGGAAAATATGACTTACTCTTCGAAGTTTCATCAGAGCACGGCCTGAGGAGGCACGGGCCTCCTCATCCGGGGAGGACCAGTTTTTGGCCTCACTGTTTGTAACTGATTAGAGCCCAGACTCTGGACTGTAACTGTTCAGTTATAGATTAGTCCTGTCTTACTAGAGAGATATTCCCAGAGATCATAGGCGTGCTGCCCCTAGGGCAGCATTACCCACTTGGGTAGGTAACTTCACTACCTTACGCCAACCTTCCATCCCCCACTGATGACGCTGGAGTTTTCACATCCTCTGGAGAGAAAAGGAGAGACAGAGAAAGACAGAGTAGTGCTTGGGCTCGTGCCCGAGGCCTTCACACTCAGCTGCATCCCCAGCCTTTTGTTATTAAATTTTACTTTGAGACAGGGTCTCACCTCGTGACTAAGTCCTGTTTAGCTGGAACTTGGGATCCTCCTGCCTCAGCCTCCCAGAGTGCTGAGAGTACAGTCCTGACCCTCATACCCTTTTTTATTTTTTGGACGAGCTTCTTTACTTTGCTGACTCACGAACAGGTTAATATACGTGTGACCTGTGGACTTATCTATTTCTATGCAAAATGAGAAGCTATCACCAGCTGTAGTGGCCTAAAGCAACAAACACGTCCGTTGTCATCTCTCCTTAGGGTTTTATGAGCCAGAAACTTGAAAGTGACCCAGCCAGGGCTGGGGTTCTGTCTTGGGGTCTCTGTTGGGGTCTCTGAGGTCCCAAGAAGGCATGGGAGGGGCCACCCTTCCAGGGTCGCTTCCTTCCACGCTGGGTAGCAAGCCAGTGATAAAGGGTGACACGAGTGGTCAGAAGGCCAGGATGGGCCCAGAGAGGCCCCCACAGGAGGCAGGGAGGAGCGGCCACGCTGGTGGCATGTGAGTAGCTGTGGGGCGTCGTGGGAGAGAGGTGAAGGGCCGGCAAGGATGTCTAACGCTGCCCGGGGAAGTACACGGATTAAGATGCCACATGGACACGTGCACCGTCCCCCAAGATGAATGCAATTATGATGTTTTGCAAACACACCAGTTTTTTAAGTTTCTCTGAGAATAGCAGTTAAGCAAGTGCAAGGCCCTGAGTTCAATTCTCCAGCGCCACATAAAGCCAGCCCTCAGGAGGCTGAGGCAGGAGAATTGCCATGAGTCCAAAATCAGCCTGGGCTACAGAGCAAGACCTGTATCGAGATATATAAATACATACATACATACATACATACATAAATAAGCCTCCAAGAGGCCAAAGAGCACAGAGGTGTGTCCTCAGTGGGGGAGAAGACAGTAGCTCTGATGTCCCTGGGGGCCAATCATGACGGGTGGGGCTGGCGCCCAGGGTTGGCAGCGACCCAGCAGGTAGGGCCAGGGAAGCACCATCCCAGAGAGTAGAACCTGACAATCCCAGGGGACCCCGAGGAGCGGTGCGGAGTTCCCAGGAGCCAGCTGCTTCCTGCTCTTCCTTTTTTCTGCTTTCTTCCTCCTTGATCCCACAGGAAATGACATCACTAGGCATCCGCAGCATCTCCAGAGAGGCCAGCTGCGGCCCCAAGAGCGCCCCTGCCCTGGGTCCGGTCACGTGTACCCTGGGAGTTTGGCCAGGAGGCTAGCGCGGGCACTCCCAGGTCCTGCCGGGCCACGCCTCTGCAGAGGGGCTCCTCTGAGGCCTTCTGCTGTTCCCCAGGCTCAGGAAAGACCACCCTGCTGGACGCCATCTCCGGGAGGCTGCAGCGCACGGGGACCCTGCACGGGGAGGTGCGTGTGAACGGCCAGGCGCTGCGCAGGGACCAGTTCCAGGACTGCTTTTCCTACGTCATGCAGGTGGGCACAGCCCCAGCCCCACCCAGCTGGCCAGCGTGCGGCCGGGCTGATGTCCCCCTCTCCCACAGAGCGACACTTTTCTGAGCAGCCTCACCGTGCGCGAGACTCTGCACTACACGGCGATGCTGGCCATCCGCAAGGGCTCGGCTGACTTCTTCCAGAAGAAGGTGGGTGGAGCTGGGCCTCCCCTTCCCGGGGGCACTCCCTACGCCCCCTTTGTTCGCGGGATCGAGCCTAGGGCTTTTGCGCTGAGCTTCATCCCCAGCCCATGTTTTATATTTGATTTTTTGAGACAAGATGTTGCCAAGTCCCTACGTTGCCCAGGCTGGGCTGTCACTTGCAGGCCTCCTGCTTCAGCCTCCCAGAGGCCTGAGATCACAGGCCTGCTCCCGGGGCCTGGCTTAAGCCCTCCTTCCTTTACTTTTTTGCTTGCTCGTTCTTTCCTTTTGCTTTTACCTCTACGTTCCACCCGCACATTCTGAAACCCCCAGTGTGAAGGACACAAACCCAGACATGTGGCTGAG
Organism: Ctenodactylus gundi; assembly: GCA_004027205.1. Classification (NCBI taxonomy): domain Eukaryota; kingdom Metazoa; phylum Chordata; class Mammalia; order Rodentia; family Ctenodactylidae; genus Ctenodactylus; species Ctenodactylus gundi. The sequence goes on along the minus strand of PVKB01001896.1, from coordinate 218,053 downwards.
CGCTGGTACTGACGGTACCAGCATGCAAATAGCTCGTTCGGAATGTCCCAAACCACTGAGGACGAGAGCCTGGCGCGGTGGTACACGCCCGCAATCCTAGCACTCTGGGAGGCTGCGGCAGGAGGATCTCAAGTACCAACCAGCACAGCCTGAGCAACTTAGTGCGACCCCGTCTTAACAGAGAAAATAACAAAGGGCTGGAGGGAGACGGCAGAGTTTAATGCCTAGGGCCACCCAAAATACATAAACAAACTGGGGACAAGTTGAAATGATAATAATTAGGCTGTAAATAATATTGTTCAATGAGTTTCACCGTTCAAAAAAACTTTCTAAATTCTGTCTATTAAAACGTCCCACTCTGTAGGCGGCTGGCGCCGTCTGTTGGCCCGAGCTGTCCCACAAGCGGCGTTTGGACGGGGATGTTATTCCCCACTAATTTTTCTTGGCTTGCCCTGCTGTGTTTCACACTGGCTTCATCCACACTCAGTCATGCTTACAAAGGAACTACTGAGTTGCAGGCCCTCTCTAGGTTCCAATCAGTCTCTTACACGTACCCATTTTGCAAGGAGTCACGGGTAAACCCACCGGGATGATACTTGGGAACACTGCCTCAGATGCCTCAGTGCTGTCCGGGCTCTGACGGCTGGGAGCTCCCAGGGACACGGACAGGCAGACAGTTCCGCCGCTATCCAGGAGGCACAGCTCCCTGGGGAGGAGAGTGTGTGCACGTGCGTATCAGTGTGTGTGTGCCACGATACCCTAGGGGAGTGGACAGCACTCTTCTGCTGGAGAATCCTGGCCACTTCTGGGGCCCTGAGTATGAGCCTTCAGCGTCACAGAGAGACGCCTCGCCCCAGGTCCCCGGGAGAGCTCGGCAGAGTGGAAGGCTCTTGCTCTTCCACCGGGTTTGGTGGGGCTTTCTGGATGGCCTGACAACTGTCAGGTGGGTTTTGTTCTCGTTGTCTGTTCTTGTCCTACAGATTGAACCCAGGCCTTCACTGAGCCACATCCCTAGTTCATTTTTAATTTAAATTTTAAGATAGGGTCTCGCTAAGTCACTAAGTTGCCTGCCTCGGCTTCTCAGAGTACTAGGATCGCCGGCGTGCACCTCCTGGTTCTGCTCATGGGGTTGTCCAGCCCCTCACACCCTCTTGTGTCAACGCCATCAGGGAGGCCTGCAGTCCATCCTGCAGAACAAACCAACACCCACAATAGTAGTTGGTGGAGCTGGGATGGGAATCTGGACCCTGTAGCTCCATCATGTTCTCTGAGCCCCTCATGGCAGAGTCCAGCCCACAGGGGACTCAGTGCGCACAGGTGTGTTCACCTGGCTTGGTAGCCCTGACCACAAAGACAGGAGAGAAGCCAGGCCTCACTAGGCCTCTGCAGCCTTCTCGCTGCTGTGTCAGTATTTCCCTCTCTAAAACAGGCAAGAAAATGCCCAGCTGGGATTCAAGTGGGAGAAAAGAGAGATGCTTCTGCTCTGGAGCCTGTTAGGAACAGGACTGCAGAGTGGAAGGAGATTAGACAGCTGGGCCAACGGCAAAGCCTCATCTACACTCACAGCCACTCCTCCCCACGTGTAACCGCCTGAGTCCCACCCGCTGCCAGATTAGCAGGGGCCTTAGACTATCACAGGAGTGAGGACCCCACTGTGACCTGTGCATACGAGGGATCTAGGCTGCATGCTCCTGGTGAGAACCCAGTGATCAGTGGTAGAGATGGGGCGATAGCACTACAGGCTCTGCCTCTTCCACATTTGTGGAAAAATTGTCTTCCTCTAAACAGGCCCCTGGGGCCAGCGAGGTTGGGACCACTGGGACATGCCATTGAGCGAATCCGAGAAATCCACGCGAATAAATGTTCATGGGTACCTTGAAATCAGCTGATGGCAGATTTGACTCTTAGTGAATGGCACCTTTGACTGGGACAGGGATCCCCAAAAGGCCCTGAGAAGTTTGGCAGCACAGCTGGCCTTGCTTGATAACACGCTGGGGAGGAGGTGACAGGAGACGGCTCTGCAGATCTGCTCTGTTCTTGGAGGGACCTGAAAACAAACCAGGTCCGACATGAGTAGGTGGCAGTTGCTGGGCTGTCAGCTAAGCCTGGCGGGCCTGCTCAGCACCTGCTGCTGCCAGGACCTCAGGCAAGTCTGGCCTCTCAGAGTCTCTGCCTTCCCCTCTATGACAAACGTATGATGCATCCCTGCCGGGGTCCACGTGAGGAGTCAATCAGTTAACGGGGAAGCACCGGGCCCACAGAGGGTTTGGCCAGATGGCTCTGCAGGTTCTTTCAAGGCCTGTAGGCCCTGCCCTCTGGAGGGCTGAGGCATGAGGATTGCAGGTTCAAGCCCAGCCTGGGGAATTCAGCAACATAGCAAGACCCTGTATCATTTTTTTTTTAAATGCTGGGGATGTAGCATGTAGCTCAGTGTGAAGGACCTGTGCTTCATTCCCTGGAACGCTCTCCCCATCCCGACACATGCACTGAATCCCATCTCCTACAGTTTGCAAACATGTGAGGGATCCTATCCAGCATAGACATCCAAGACAGACCGAGTACTGTCTCCTCAGAGTACCCCTCTGAGCCAGGAGGGCAAGGGCACAAATTTCCTGGTCTTGGTCAACCTTCATCTATGCTGGCAATCCCTTCCTCTCTGGAAGTCCATCCACAGACCATCCCCCTTTCCTCCAATCTTACTGGGGTTGTTTTTCAATATGTGTTTCTTTCTTACCTCACGAAAGGGGCAGAGCCTTCATGGTGGCTGGGCTCAAACTCATTAGCAAAGAATTTCCAGTTTCCTTCTGGCTGCTTTCCAGGGATTCTTGCAGACGCAGCAACCTGGAAGGGCAGAGCTAGAAGGAGCAGGGAGAGACGGGGGCTTCAGGGGCCACTGGGATGAAGCAGAGAGAGGAAGACTGGAGGATGGGGAATTTTAAGAAGTATGACTGTGGATTATAAATCCGGTCCCCTTTCAATGCCTAAGGAGATTCACGTGAAGACAGCATTAGTTTCTGTTACTTTTGGCAGCTAATTAGTATTCCTTTGATGCAGAGCCACAGTGGGCTCACTCCCTCTGAGATTGCAGGACTCACCTGGGTTCCACTGGGGAAACCAGGCTCATTTCAAAGCAATTTGGACTTTATAAACATCTAGAACACTTATTATAATAAAATGTCAAAACCTAACTGAATACAAAAAAAAAAAAAAAAAAAGCTCTACTGAAAGTGCGTTTTGGGGATTTTCTGCGTGGGCTGGACTTAGGAGCTCACCTCAGCTTCATGGTTTCTCTTGTCTCCAGGCAAGTTCATCTCTTTAGGGCAGGGGTGGAAGGCAAAGTCATTTTGTCCATCCATTAAATGGTAACCCATTACCAAATACAGCAGGCTAATTTTTAAGTTGATAATTGTGTATGGCCCCCAAATGATGTCATAAACATCTAAATGGCCCAAGGCAGAGAAAAGGTCCCCCATCCCGGCTCTAATCCCGACCCCACTTCTATAAATCTGACACCTGTGTGATACTGTGGCATCCAGATCAGACATTACTACAGCTGGCTCGGTTACTCGAGGGCAAGTGGTGAGTCTCGGGAGGTGTCTGTCACCTGTCTGGCTACCTCCAGCCTGTGGGTGGAGAGTGCAGCTGCAGCAATGGTGGCCAACGGTCCTGGCTTCATGTCTTTACAGGTGGAGGCCGTCATGGCAGAGCTGAGCCTGAGCCACGTGGCCGACCAACTGATTGGCAAGCACAGTCTGGGGGGGATTTCCAAGGGCGAGCGGCGCCGGGTCTCCATCGCAGTCCAGCTCCTTCAGGACCCCAGTAAGTGGGGCACAGACCCAGGCCGGGCTGCCGCCTGGGCACGGCCGTGTGTTTGCAGCTCTGTGAGGGTCATTCTTCACAGGACTCACTTGGGAAGGAGACTGGATAGCACTGACGTCACTGAGGTTTTGCAGCTGGGATTACTGGGAACAATACGTAGCTCTTTCCTGATGTGATTTCATCATCCAAGAACTGCCATTCCCTCACTTACAATGGCTCGACCTGTAGGTGTTCAACTTTAGATGGTGTGAAAGTAACACACACTCAGTAGAAACTGTGTGGCGAACTTTGAATTTTGATCTTTGAAGTTCTTTTCCTGGACTAGTATTATATGGATGCTGCCCCGTCTCTCTCTCTCTCTCTCTCTCTCTCTCTCTCTCTCTCTCTCTCTCTCTCTCTCCTCCTCCTCTTTCTTATACCAGGTAGGATCAAAACCAGGGTCTTTTCACTGAGCTACATGTCCAGTCCTTTTATTTTATTTTTTTTTACTTTGCATAGTGAGACAGGGCCTTGCTGAATCATTTAGTTGTCCAAGCAGGGCTCAAACTGAACCTCCTGCCTCAGCCTCCCAGAGTGCCAGGATTTCAGGCAGCACCCTGGTTTCATATGAAGCAGGGCACCAGCAGCAGGCCACAGCTCCTCGTTGGCAGTGTGGTCACAAAGGGACATGACCCACATTCCTCCATGTGCTGTGATGCTATGGTGCTCAGGATACTGGGTGTATTCAGCACATTTCTGATATACAGCTTTTCACTTTCTCACGAGCTTATTAACACACGAATCCATAATAAATCGAGGGCCGTCTGTGCAAAACATCCTTCCAACTTGGTGACACTGCATTCGTGTTTCCCATAAGTACCAGACCTGGCTCACCACTCCTTTTTCTACGCTCTTCTTTCCCCGGTGTCTGCTGGAGAAAGTGGAACCTTTCGTATAACCGGAAGTGTTCATGAAATGGCAGGAATTGAAGTAAGGCACTGAAAAGTCTAGACATGCCATGAGGAAGGGGCTGTGTAATGAGGTAGCCTGTCCCTCTGGCCTTGCTTGGCTTGGCCATTCTCCTCACCTGGCAACCCTACATCTGAAGGGGTCCCACTGCTCCTGGCCCCTTCCTTTACATCCTGGGAGATTACAACTGCCTGATCGTCTGCTGGTGCTTGGTCCCTGAAAGACAAGTAAGAGAGATGCTCTTGAGAACTCTCATCATTTTGGGGGGAGAAATAAGTGACAGTCACATCAGGTAAAGAACCCAAATGCCTGCCCCACCCCAGTGCTTGTGTCGTGGGTCAGATTTCTTTGCTGACCAAAAGACCCTGCTGTTGTTGGAAAATCCTACAGACATGAAATAGTTGCATCTCTTTTGTTGTTGTTAGCCTGTCCTCTCTCAGTCTTTTCAAAGCAACTTGGTGGAGGAGCCCCAGCAGTCCACAGCCCCAAGCAGGGGGCCTGGTATCGCTGCTTTTCTGTGCTCCAGGGTTGCTTTGCAATTTCTCATCTTTATGGGTGGAGTCCACGGCTCCACAGAGGACTAGTTAGGATTCTGGGTTTTAAGCCTGAGTCTAGCTGGATGGTGGCTCACACACTGGCCCACTGCTTGCCTGCAGAGGTGATGATGTTTGATGAGCCGACCACAGGCCTGGACTGTATGACAGCTAATCAGATTGTGTTCCTCCTGACTGAGCTGGCTCGCAGGGACCGCGTGGTGATCGTCACCATCCACCAGCCACGCTCTGAGTTCTTCCAGGTAGGGTGTGTGTGTCCTGTTGTGCTTACGTCTCAGGGAAGTGGGTACTGAGCTGGGAACGGGGGGGGGGGGGGGGGGGGGGGGGGGGGGGGGGGGGGGGGGGGGGGGTTAAAGGCTCATCATAGGGCAAGGGGAGCCAACAATCCCGATCTGGAAAGGGTGGATAGCTGAAATGATTTCTCTTGGCGCTTGGTCTAGGCAGCCCTCTAGGCTGCCATCAGTACAGCCCCTTGACACAGGAAAAGAGCCCAAGCTAAGAAATGACTCAAGCAGATCCAACAGGACAGTCATAAGCTGGAACTGGCACTTGTGGTCAAGCTGGCTTTGAAGGTTGCTTTTTTCTACCGAATCATACAGATTCATTCCAAAAAAATCTCATCTGATCCTCTCTCGTCAACTATTCTTTGCTTTTTATAGATGAGATTCTGAGATCCCCGTCTAAACAGCAAACACATAAAACACCCCAAGGTCCTACATAAGGCCACTCCCTTGGTGGTGTGGCTGGAAGCTAAACTCAGCCAGGTAGCTGTCTTCCACCCTGGGTGATACTGGGGCTTGGAAGGATTCAGTATGATCCAGCGTTGTCCTTTCTGGTAAGGAGAGAGGGCCTTTACAAATGTCTCCAGTGGACCATTTAAGAATATCCATGGGCCAGGCCTGGTGGTGCCGGCCTGTAATCCCAGCACTCTGGGAGGCTACAGCAGGAGGATCACAAGTTTTAGCCCCACATGGGCATCTCAGGGAGACCCCGTCTCAAAATCAAAAATAAAAATGGGCTGGAAATATAGTTTAGGGTGAAGGCTCTGGGCTTCGATTCCCAGTACCACAATTTTTTTTTTAAATGCTGATGTGTGGCTGAGGTCATCAAAGGATTAGCCACCACATGGAAGTGTACGTCCCCTAAGGACACACTGACCTGACCACACACTCATGCTGTCTGTTGTCCCATCAGCACTTTGACAAGATCGCCATCCTGACTGCTGGAGAGCTGGTTTTCTGCGGCTCACCGGTGGAGATGCTGGACTTCTTCAGTGACTGCGGATACCCCTGTCCGGAGCATTCCAACCCCTTCGACTTCTACAGTGAGTTTTCTTTCCACGTTTCCCCCCATGAACGTCTTGTAAGCTTTCTCATTCTGGACTTGCCCTTAGATGACCCTACTGAGGTCTGGTTCTGCTGTCTTTGGTGTCTTTATGTTTCAAGGAATGGATTTGGTGGGATCATTAGTTTGCCACTGATGATCCACCAGGAAGGGGAGAGGTTCTTTTCCAGCCCATTTTGTTAAAAATGTGTTAGAGAAAAATGAACTGTGCTTCTGAATTCTTTGCTAGCCTCAGTGGGATTCTCAGTGGGGAGCTTTAAATGTCTAGGCAGGTATTAATGATAGGTTTTATACTGATGAGATAAGGCGTTAGGGTTAGAACTCCTGTATCCATGGTATATACACGTGTTGAAAAACATATGGGTCATATCTTTTGGGAAACAATTTAGTGGACCTGACTTCAGTGGATTCTCAAAGCAAAGAACGGGAAATAGAAACCTACAGGCGTGTCCAAATGCTTGAATCTGCCTACAAACGCTCCCCAGTCTACCACCGAACTCTGGAGACGATCGAGAGGACAAGCCACCTGAAAACCTTGCCTATGATTCCTTTCAAAACCAAGGATCCTCCTGGAGCTCTGGGTAAACTGGGTGTTCTCCTGAGGTAAGAGCCTGGGTGGTGTGAGGCAGGCCTGCTGTAGGCCTTAAGATATTCACAGCAGAAGAAAGAAAAGGAATTAAAGAGGGTTGTCTGGCTTCCAGGAGAGTGACCAGGAATTTACTGAGAAATAAGCTGGCGGTGATTACGCGGGTTCTTCAGAACATGATTGTAGGCTTGTTCGTCATTTTCTACCTTCTTCGGGTGCAGAACGACATTCTACATGGGGCCATCCAGGACCGCGTGGGGCTCCTGTACCTGTTAGTGGGCGCCGTTCCATACACCGGCATGCTCAACGCTGTGACTCTGTGTAAGTGCCATGGGCAGGAGGCACACTGCTCTCTCCCTAAGTAGGCCCCTGCCCCAGCACCACCTTGCGGAAGTCCACAGAATAAGGAGGTATTTCTCTGAGCTAAACTAGGCCGTCTCCAATCCTCTCTTTGGGGAAAGGCAATCCCAGAGTTAGGGGCACCTTAGTGTGAAGGAGCTCACCAGGTGGGTCTCTGAACATCTAAGAGTCCAGGGAAACACAAAGTTATGAGACATGGGTAGCTAGGCCCCACAGTGCAGGCCTGCAATCCTGGCACTCTTGAGAGTCTGAGGCAAGCAGATCAGAAGTTTGAGCCCAGCCTTAGTGACTTAACAAGACCTTGTTTCAATATCAGAAATTTTAAAAACAGGCTGAGGGTTTACCTTAGTGTGAAGACCTTGGGCTTGATCCCCAGTACCACAAGAAAAGAAAAAAAAGGAAAGAAAAAGATGTCGGTGGCCCAACATTTGGGGAGGGAGTTCTTCCAACATCATTCTGGGTACCTCATCTTGACCATCAGGATGTGCACCCAGACGAGGGGGTGGGCACCTACCAGACCGACTCTGCTCCATCTGTTTCCTTCGGTAGCCTAGTTGCAACAGCCAGCGCCTAATTTCCAGTGGGGATTGGGGAGGGGGTCCAGAAGCACTGTTGATGTGACAGCTTATGGAGGGTGGGCGGATGTTGGAGAGATTCCCAAGACGAAACGTTACGTTCCATAGGGTGATGCTGTTTGCAAAGGTAGCCCTAGAGATGCACAGGAAGGGCAGGGAGAAGTCTGCATTTGCCGGGTTTCTCTGGCCCCTGGGGTGCCCCGCCATGTCCTGCACAAAAAGGGGACCAAGTGCCCTGCCCCCTCAGCCACGCCACCTTTTACATGCATTTTTCTTGGATTGGTGACAATCCCTCCACACACATTAGGGAGAAAGAAGTAAATGGCAGTATCTTTTCAGATCAGGTAGTGCGCTGATTTCTGGGTGTCCCATGGGTGGCAGGTTCCCCCTTCCCACGAAAAGGGATGCCATGTGCCTGGTCCTCACCCTCTGCTTGGGCTGGCCCTCCCCCGCTCCCTCGGCTGTGCGGTGACTGACTGTTCTGGACCCGCCCCTGTCCCAGTTCCCATGCTGCGAGCCGTCAGTGACCAGGAAAGTCAGGACGGCCTGTACGAGAGGTGGCAGATGCTCCTGGCCTACGTGCTGCACACCCTCCCTTTCAGTGTCGTGGCCACTGTGCTGCTCACCAGTGTGTCCTATTGGTAAGCCAGGCGCCCGGGGGGTCTGTGCGGGGTCCCCGGGGACTGACCCTGTGTTGTCTGCTTTTGGGGGAATCTGCACTCTGCCCTTCTGTGTCTAGGGCAACGTCCTGTTTTTAGGGATATTTACTTTATGATAAATACAGTAACCCTGCTACGGGCTGCACAGGACCTGCAGGTGAACAGGCAAGGCCACAGGTGCCAAGAAAGGGCTCCCCCCTATCCCCGCAGGATGGGCCGGATGAGGGGCTCGTAGGCAGCTGGTACCCAGATGTAGGTATGCTGAACAACAGGTTACCTGCAACAAAGTATGGCCTCTCCCCAGGGCTCCTGGGAGCTGGAGGGGACGCTGATGCCCCTGGTCATGGCAGCTGGGCAGGCTGAGGGGGTTTGAGAAGCCAGAGTGAATGTGGGAAGAGAGAAGCAGGGAGCATAGAACATCCCTGATCCTGCTGGGGTTTGATGGATGCTGTCTTTTTATTTCCTCAAATACTATAAAGACAGAAATCCAAGAATGTGTAGAGTTAAGCCATTTGTGTGGCTTGTTTTCAAGGGAAGACGTAGGTATGCCGTAAGAAAACGTGGAAGAAGCCAAGCCCTGCGGTGTGGGCCTGCAATCCCAGCACTCTGAGAGGCTGCGGAAGAAGGATTGCAAGTTCAAACCCGGCCTGGATGACTTAGGAAGACCATGTCTATGGATCAAAAATAAAAATGGGCTGGGGATGTTGCTTAGTATAAAGGGCCTAGGCCTATCCCCAGTACCACAATAAACAAACAAACAATAACAACAACAACAAAAAAGGTGAGGGAAACAACCAACATTGTCTAACTCCGTTAATGTGAAGGTGCCCAGCTCGTGGCCCCCAGAGAGAACGCAGGCAGTTCTGAGCTGTTGTCCATTTTCCCTGCCTGGATTTACATGCAGACAGTCCCAGCCAGGGTCAGTGCGAAGCCCCAGGTGAGCAGATGGTCACTGTCACACCTAAGTGCAGCAGAGACCACGGCATGGCTAGCACCACTCCAACATGAAGGGGTCAGAGAAGAGGAGGAGGAAGGAAGGCCCCAAGGAAGGCAAAGGGCGCTGGGAATGGAAGGAGAAGCAGCGGAGAGTGGGGAGGAGAGGTCTGAAGAGGCACAGCCATCCTCCCTGCATCCCACAGCTTAAAGGAGGTGACGCCCGAGGTAAGGCACTTGCTGTGAGAAGAGCTTCCTGGGGGTACAAGTCAGGTTTGGGGGTACAGGGAGGATGAGGAGGCAGGATCCGCTGCCTCAGTGACTACAAGCTCTGAGAGTGGCCTGGGATGTAGTAAGCAATGTCATCAAGACCCGCCACGGGCTGGGGTGTAGCTCAGTGGCAACCGCTGCTCTGCATGCCTAAGGCCCCGCATTCTGTCCCCAGTGTCACAAATACACACTACAAGATTAGATTGTGAGATGCATGAAGATACGGCAAAATTGGGACATCCTGATCACAGGTTCAGAGCAGACCGAGGCTGGAGCAACACAGGACCACAGACTCGAGTGGACTGAGAAGTTCTTGACAAAGAGGTGGATGGGGCGGGGAGGAGAGGATGAAGACAGATATTTATAAAATGGGAGTGAGGTCATGCACTGAGCCCTGAAGCGAAACTGAAGTAGGGGACAGGGGTGAGGTAGGGTTGATGTCGGCCACGATGGGACATGCAATGGACATGCCGGGAGCCAGGGCCAGCCAAGGCAAAGTGGCACAGGGGCCCAGCTAGCACAGTACGCTGTGTTCAATGCGTGCATGCTTGCCTTTCTTTCTCTTTCTTTCTTCTTTCTTTCTTCCTTTCTTTCTCGAGTTTTTTTCCATTTTTTCTTTCTTTCAGGTGTGTTGTCCCGGGAACTGAGCCCAGGATCTTCATACTGAGCAACACCCCAACCCAGTTTTTTTTGATTTTGGGATGGGGTCTCACTAAGTCTCTCAGTTGCCCAGACTTGATTCCAAACTGCAATCCTCCTGAGTGCTAGGGTCACAGGCACGCACCACCAGGCCCCGCCCAACACATTTCAACAGGGCTTCCAAAGGTCATGACCAACGAGGCAAAGACTAGCAGAAGAAAACAAGATCTGGGCAGAGAGCCTTGGGGAGATGGGAGGTGGGGGCCGAGACCAGAGTGGGTGTGATCAGAGTTTATAGCCTTGAATGTGCCACGTGACCCAACAGGGAGACTGAGCCCAGTAAGAGATTTTATGAGGGTGACTCATCCAGGAGGCTCAGGACCCAAGGAGATGGCACGGGTGATCACTAATGGCCAACCACACCAACAAGAGCTTTCTTGGAGCATCCTGACTGGGAATGACCCTTGCCTGGGTGCTATAAAATCATGCAAGGGGAGGGGATGTTTCACAAGTCACAAGACTCCAATAACAGATGTCATGATTCGTACAGGAAGAGAGCTGAATACAAGTGGTGAAGGGGGGAGGGTAGAAGATACGACAATTTTCTTTTCTTACTTAACAAATGAAATAAAGAGCCCCTTAGACTAACGGTCACTCAGAACTTGTTATCACCTGTGAAGTCAAGCTTGGTGAGAGAAATGCAGGAGGAAAGGGCTTGGGTGACTCGTTTATGAGGGAAGGAAGGGATGTTAGAGTAAGAGGTAAGAATGGAGTGGCATCAGCCCGGAGCTGATCTGATGGAGGATGACAGCGGTGAGGGGTTTCCACGCTGGAAACAGTCCTACAGAGTCAGGGTGAGGTTCAGGGACGCAGGGGGCAGGAGGGGTGCTGGAAGAACACCTGAGGCGTGGGGAGGCGCAACAGTCTACTTATTGCAGCTAGTTGTGACTGTTGTCTAAGAAATGTAATATTTTGCTCTGATGCTGATGTGGCCGTAACAGCCGATTCAGATTGAGTAGAAGCCAAGAGAAACCACCGTGGTAATAAGTGGGCTTGAATCGCTGTTCCTAAAAGGCCTTGCAGGGAGAGCTAGCTGGGCCCTGCCAACATCTCCCAGCCTCAACAGCCATGGGTTGATTCACAGAAGGAAGACTGTTATTTTTCTGAAATGATAGTGCTTGGAAAGGCAACTAAAGACTCTGTGTTTTTCCTAGGACTCTGGGTTTATATCCAGAGGCTGCTCGGTTCGGGTATTTTTCTGCGGCCCTGTTGGCCCCCCACATCATTGGTGAATGTCTAACTCTTGTGCTACTTGGGGCAGTCCAAAATCCAAACATCGTCAACAGTATAGTGGCCCTGCTGAGCATTGCCGGGCTGCTGGTTGGATCTGGATTCGTCAGGTAAGATACAAGGAGTCACAGGAGTCAGGTGGTGCGGTGTGCTCTTGATGGTTGCGTGATGACTGCTCCAGAGGAGTCCCAGGACACCTGAGGGGTACTGGCTAAAGATGTCACCCCTTAGATGCCTGCTAATCATTACTGCCTTCCAGGCACGTGCAACCTGCAGCTGCCATGTTTCCTCTGAGTGAAGAGGAACTTTCTTGGACTATATATAAAATATATGGTTAATGCACACATGTAAATACTAAGATGTCCTTTAATTTTTTTTTCATTTTTACATTTTAAAAATCAAGGGCAAAAGAAAATAGGGGAGGCTTAAAGCACTTTCCTAGCAAGCACAAGACCCTGTGTCTAGTTCCCTAGCACCACATGATAGCTGGGCATGGCGGCACATGCCTGTAATCCCAGTACTTGGGAGGTTGAGACAGGAGGACTCCTGTGTGCTCAAGGGCAGCCTGGGCTTCTGAGGGAATTTAGGACCAGCCTGGACTACAGAGTGAGACTGTGTCTCAAAAAAAAAAAAAAAAAAAAAAAAAAAAAAAAAAAAAAAAAAAAAAAAAAAAAAAAAAAAAAAAAAAAAAAAAAAAGAAAAAAGAAAACAGCCTAGCAGCTGTAGGATGGACATGTCTGCTGGTGGACCTTGAACCATTCGTTCAATAAAATATGTTTTTATTAGGACCCATGAAGTGACAAGGTAAGCACATGGTTGATATGACCCACATACAATAGGCTATTAAAAGAAGACAAGGAAAACCAATCTAAACGCCTCAGGAAAACTCAGGGCCCACATCCCCAGCTAAATTTTATACACATTAGCTCACTTCTGACATGACATTATTTATTGAGGCCTTTCCAGTTCTGAATTCCCAGTTAGTTTGGGGAATTAAGAAAGTCTAAGAAAAAAACCCAGATAAAAGCCTGCTCAATAAAGTACCAGGATGTAAACATACAGCCAAATGTTAACAGTAAGTAAGTATCTCTGGAAGATATTTAGTATTTTCATATTTTACAGAATTTCTAGGGACAAGCTGGGAGGGCAGGGCAGGGAAGGAGAAGGCAAAATCACTAGGCTGTGATATGCCTATGTACCAATCTCCCAAGTGGAGGAATGTAATTATTATACATCACGAACATATACTAATAAACTATAATAATCACAGGGAAGTTTTTCTGCAATGCACAAGCCTTATTTTATAATGAATACACACAATAATAAAAGGGGTAGGAATTATTAAGAGGGTAAAAATGAGTCCAGACAGGTGACAAAAGTGGAATCTGGTATATAAACTGTGGGTCCTTGAGGAAATGTGAGGGAAGCTATGTTTCTTTGACTTAAATAACAAAAAAAAACTACTAAGCATCTTACAGGTACAAATTCTATGTCCCCAACCACACTGTGAGTTTTTCAACGATAGGATACTGTTGGTTTTTCAAATTCCCAAAACAGCTAGCAGAAGCAGAGCTTTGTGACCATACACAATACATAGGTTTCACCTGACCAGGTGTACGGTGGACCAAGAAGGCCCAGTGTCAGCCTCTGGAGTCTCCTGGGAGGCAGGAGTGGAGCTGACTTCGTGTCTCAGCCAGTGTGCACTCACTCTGCCCCTCTTTCCTCCTTGGGTCTAGTTCAGTTCTCACTTTATGCAGGAGCGTGTTCAGAGGCCGAGGCAGGAGGACTGCCGTGAAGGTGAGGCCAGCCTGGGCTCCACAGTGAGCTCAGGGTCAGGCTGGACTGCAGAGCCAGACCCTGTCTCAAAAAGGGGGGGGGGGGGGGGGAGGAGTAGATGCACTCAAGCCTCTTACTTAAGCACATGATCTTCCTCCTGCTTAATGCGTGTCAGGTGTGTGTTGTCTTGTGCATTATATACACAGGGTTTAGCAAAAAAAATGAACACAAGCCTGCTCTGTAAGGACTGTAATGGGTCACAATGTGTGATGACAATGGTTAAGTGCAACACGTATTGCTGTGGGAGGCACATGTTTAGGAGAAAAAAATTAGGTTAGAAAACAGCATGAAGAGTCTAGCTCCATTTATGTAAAATCTTACACATATCTATGCACATTGTGCATGTCACCAAAATATTAACTGCAGTTATTTCTGGGCAATGGGATTTCATCTTTATTATTTACTTAAGGTTCTTAATAGACAGCATCACTTTTTTAATAGAGATGGAAAATTACGTTTATGTTAGAAAACATAAGGATTGCCTTTGTTTTCATTCAGTAAAACTATTTCCCACAGCCTACTGAATTTTCTTTTTTCCTTCAGAAACAGAGAAGAAATGCCCATTCCTTTTAAAATCTACAGTTACTTTACATTCCAAAAATACTCCTGCGAGATTCTTGTAGTCAATGAGTTCTATGGGCTGAACTTCACTTGTGGTAAGAATTCTACTTTGAAATATTATGTTTACATTGCACTTTGAGGAAGCAATTTCCAGAAAGAAATGTATTTTAGGGCTAAACACCATATTTTATAAGTTGGATAAAAACCTTCTCTTGAAATAAAAGTCCTTTTTTTTTTTTTTTTTTTAAGCAAGCAGTGGTCCAGTTACTCTCTTGCCAAAAGTCAACAGCCTAAAGCTACTTTGGTATTAATAGAAAGTGACAGAATTTATGCAGACTGAGGTACAATCTACTTATCTTTATCTACTTCCTCTAGAGAGCAAACACCGCCAAAGTGGCTTCCTGTTCCCCTTAATGGGCACACTATGTAAATGAATAAAGCCTTTTTTTTTAAAATTGCAAAAGTCTATTCCCCAATCCCACAGGAGGGACTGGAGTAGGACGGACTTCTCTGGCCCCTAAGAATCTCACTGCTGCTCTGAAGACAATGAACCTGGTGGAACTTAAGTATTTTTAGGTGGTAACCTCAGTAACTTTAGGAATTTTGGTGCCTGGGTGAACACCTTTCTATCACTTTCGCTGGTAACCAATCTATACCCATAATAGAAACAGACATCTCTGCCTTCAAGGAAGCCCAGCGTGCTCACTCTTGCTTCTCTGAATTGGGAGCTCCCTCCCCGCTCTCCAAATGACGTGTGTCTCTCATGACTGAGGACACGTCATTCCTTGAGCATTTGGTAAAGACTGGTGACTGGTCACTGGAGGTGCACTGAAGCTAACACAGCCTATCTCCTTGGCAGGCAGATCAAATAGCTCTACCAGCAATAACCCGATGTGCACCATCACGAAAGGGATCCAGTTCATCGAGAAGACCTGCCCTGGTGCCACCTCCAGGTTCACGGCCAACTTCCTCATTCTATATGCATACATCCCAATTCTTGTCATCCTAGGACTAGTTGTTTTCAAAATACGGGGCTACCTCATCAGCAGATAGTAACGAACACGGCTGGGAAATGTAACTGCTGCACACGTGTGGCTTCTTCCAATATCTGAAATGAACCACTGTGTTGGTGGTTCCCTGGTGGAATTCTTGCCTGCCAACATCTGAAATAAGAGCGCCACGTGTTTCCTATCGATGCGACATTTTCAGTCATTCTGGCAGTACGAGTTCACCTGGGCTCCCCGGATCCCCATGGCCACGAGGCCTTGGATGCGGCCCATGGCCTTCCGCCATCTCTGCTTGTGGGACATGCGCTACGTGAAAACTGCCGGAGAAGGCCCAACAATGTAAATAATAATAATTCACAAATGTGACTACTTGTTTTCCTTGTTCTAGACACAAATCAGTTTTAAAATTTAATGATCAATAGAGAATTTGGTTAAAAAAAGGGAAACATTGGAATGATAACTGGCTGGAAGTGACAGGAAAAAGAGAGCTGTGAATTTAATTAAGCAGTTATCATGTTCCATCAGGTAAGAAGGCTTAACAACCACTGGAAGCCCAACCTTGCTAGGCGTGCTGGCGCACGCCTGTGGTCTCAGCAACTGGGGAGGGTAAGGCAGGAGGATCACAAATTCAAGGTCAGCATGGAGAACTTAGTGAAACCCTAACTCAAAAAGAAGGAAGAGCTAAGGAAGTACAGCAAAGAGCTCTTGGCTGACACGCACAAAAGTCTGGGTTCGATTCCCAGTAGCGCAATACACACATACACACATGCGCACACAACCATGTTTATGTGCACTTGCACACACAAGAGGTCTCAGTTATCTGAGCACCTTGAGCACATGTTAGATGTTGGACAGTGACCATCACCGACTTAGAGCACCCAATGGCTTTGCTGAGCACTGACATTTAAAACTGCAGGTGGATCCCAACAACAAACCTTGGGTGGGGTTTCAAAGATGAGTTTGCTGTTTTTCACTCTCACCTTTGGTTAGTTATGAAATTAAAAGTAAGTGTTACTAGACAAGGGTGTGACTGGAAATGACTCGTGAAGGCTGGGAACAGAGGTCATTAACCCTGCCCAGCAAGTGCGGTTTCCAGGGAGGGCTGAGCCTTCTCACCTAATTTCACACGATGCTGGGCTTGAATTCTACCTGGTTTCAATTTAGAAAGAAACCCTCCACTGACATAACCTTTCCGCTAAGGGCAGAGGAGCTCCCTGGGAATTCGTGTTCTTGAATTGTAAAGAGGAAGAACACTGATCAACAGGGTCACATGCACTGTATCTTCCAGGGAGTAGAGGACGGAACAGGCTACTGCAACTGCGTTCTCTACTAAATAACTGGTTATCTTTCTGACTGATCTTCACATATTTCACGTACAAGGCTGAAATGAAACTATGTCCATGTTACCATGGTGACTTCGGGCAGGGTCACACAGAGCACACGAACTTGTTCAGTTACTGCGACCTAACTGGTACAGACTGATAAATTACAGCACTTGAAGCTCACATGTTATAGTGGGAAAGATCATTAAGGAAACCACAGTAAAATTCTATTGCTTGGAATAGTACGCAAGGATCTGGAGACACTGATACATGACCGGAATAGTACTGTTGGTTTTATAAAAGGTCTGTGACACTGATGATTACTGTGTAATAGTTCCATAATGCCTTGCAGACTGCATGTCACACTAGTTGCAGGCAATTCTGGAGAAGATTGTCTATTAAAGTAGTTCAAGGAGAGTCCCGCAGGAACCTCTTTTAAAATCACAGATGTCAACTTCCTCAAGATAAGGGTGTACAAGGTAAGTGGAAACATTTTTACTATTCATATGCAGATGAATTGCAGCTGAGCTTGGAAACATTGGAGAACTGACATCACACGTGACTCCAAGCCATTAAATGTTAGCGATAGCATCTTAGAAAAAGCACAATGGCTTCCAATGCGTGACAGTTTGCATCTCAAGTCAAAAATGGACAGTGATGTGTAAGAAAATCAAATTATATAATAAAAATTCCTACTCCTCTTGTGGAATAAGCTGTTTCTGAGATCATGACGCTGGCTGTGAATTTAAAGGCACTGCTTCCACCACACATGGTCAGGAACCTGTTCTCACAGATTGCTTCTGACGGGCTGACAGGATGCTCTCTGCAGGGTTGGAACTACATGGCCCACTGTGTGGCCCCATGAGTAGGCTGTGTGATGAGGGGGCGGCTTGCCGTGCGGCCGGCCTCGGGTGCTCAGGGTCAGCAAGTGTGCGTACTGGGAGCTGGGCACGCGGCACATGATGGCTGATATACTTCATACGTGGAAATGGAAAAGCAAGGAGAACTTTTCTGATTAGTGTCTGCAGTTATACTTAAAATTGCACTTGGCTAGCAGGCACATTAATCTACAGGATCGGGAAGGCTTCTTAAAGGTACATCACCTTGAACTTGATCCCAGCTGTCCCCAGGGCATGAAGTTCGGTCTGCATATTCACAGAATAACTTAATTTTGCCTGCTTTTTAAAAAGCGTTATTTAAAAGAAATGGGTCAGCCTCACCTGGGTGGGAGTTAAAAATGCTCCACTCCAGAACAGTGACTGAGTCTCAGGGTTTGGGAACCCAGGAATGTACATATTAAACAAGCACTTTTAGGAAGTACTTTTCTTGTGCCTCATTGTTAAGAGTAAATTCAGGATACCCCTGAACCCAATCCTGGTTTTCCTTATAGAAAGAATGAGTCCAACGCAGGTACTTAACCTTATATTAAAAACTATTACCAAATACTGTTGTTTCATATTCCCTAAAATACATAGGCCAAATTTACACATGCTCAACTGACTCTATACTATTAATACATGTAAAAGGTAGATAACAGAAGATTCTTTTATTTTTTTAAGAAATACTACATGTGGCTACAATTTTTTTTTTCCTTTTCAGAGGCTTTAACTAGGAAAGAATTTCATTAGAAAAATAAATTCAGTGACATATCTTAATTTTCTTCACATGTTGCCACACTACCTAATTAATAAACTTACTTGGATTTGGGAAAGAAAACTACTAAATGGGGTAGGTCAGGAGTCCAGCTTGATCTGTTTCCAGGACTGGGAAGAATTTCTCTTGTATTGCTCCAGTTCCTAAACCAAAAAAAATCATGCATTACTGTAAGAAAATCAACTTTATAAATTTAAGTCCTCAGCATCTTAAGACTGCATTAGCATTCTTAGTACAATGTATCCTTCACAGCCTTATCATTCTCCAAACTTCTTGACAATTTGCTTGTAAGTGATTACATTAAACATTTATTTTCTAGAAACAGAGTCTTCAGAGTCTCAGAGGCTAAGCGAGGATGAATTACTGATGGTTCAGATAAAATTACATACTACATAGGACATATAACACTTCGTTCAAGTAATACAACAGAGTGTCATATTTTAAGTATTGGAAAGTGATCTTGTATTTGTTCAGCTTCTGTCAAAAACTTGGGAGTAAAATAACAGTATTTAAGATGTAGATTTCTGTGTTTAGAAATTCATCACACAGAATCAGAGAAGAGTGCACAGGATGTGAAGGGAGGCTGCGCGCTTTGCTGTGGCTCTCTGCACACACCCAGAAATGACTCAGATGTCCCCAGGAGGGACAGGCTCTGTACAGGCGAGGCCACCTTCAAGCACCCCTCCGCAGGCAGCCGCAATCAGCATGGACATCTGGACTCCATGGAGGAGGCACGGCACTTCTGGTTTCTGTTGTATTTACTTCCACGTCTTTTGAATCTTTTCACGGGAAGACTACATTTTACATTAATCAGTTAAGAGTTAATTGTACATTTCATAAAGTAAAAGGTGAACTGCAGTGCGGATGGAAGCACCGTAAGAGACAGCAGATATGCAAAGGGGCATTTCCTCTTGGCCACGTCTGTACTGTTCAACAGCTGAGTAATCTACAACGTCTCTTCTTATTTCAGATAAATAAAAGTGATTACTGTGCCCTTTGGCTCAAGTCATTGAGGTTCACAGTTGTTATGAAAAGAAAATTTATTCTCATTTTCAGAAAAATTTCAGGCTAATACCTACACCCGAAATTGTTACAATTTAAGTGTGGTACTCCCACCGGTCAGGCAGGCTCCGCCCCGTCAGGGACTGCTGGCAGTGGGGTGGAGGAGCCCGTGAGGAATGAGACAGGCAGAGACAGGCACTGCGGGATTCTGCCTTCCAGCTCCATTCAAAGTTAAGTCAGTTAGGAAAGACAGATCTCAAAGGAAAAACAACATTTGAAATACTCTAGCTGGCCTTAACGGTGCAATCCTGTAAGCCTAGCATTCTGGGAGGCTGAGACAGAAGGATTACAAGTTTAAGCCCAGCCTGACTTAGTGAGACTCAGTCTCAAAATCAAAACAAAAACAAAAAAGAGCTGGGGATGTAGCATAGTGCAAAGGCTGTGGGTTCCATCCACAGCACCACCCACAACCTCCCGCCACGAGGAAAACGCTGTCCTATAATGGTGCCATGGGATGTGAACTTAATAAATGCCATCGCTATGCAATACAGACAGACAGTCTTATCAACAATGGCAGTTACTATACATGTTTATAGCAGCACAATTCATAATAGCCAAATCCTGGAAACAACCTACCTGCCCATCCACACAGGAATGGTTAAAGATGGGGTACCTATACACAGTGGAATACTATGCAGCCATAAAGAAAGACAGATATGAAGATTTTGAATGAAAATGGGGCCACCTAGAGACAATAATTCTCAGTGAAATGGACCAAGCACAAAAGACTGACAATAGAGGGGTGTACCTCTTATGAAATTCACAAAAAATAAAAAGGCCCCTACATGAATGGCAGGGCAGAAAGAGAGGAAATGGTCAGATAGGAAAGGGGTGAACCTCTGAAAAAGGGTGGACACAGATGCTCACTAATTCCCCAAATCCCATGGCTCTAATGTGTTACAGAATTTGGAATTCATGTATTTATCAAAAAAGTTAAATTTTATGCCATGTAAATTTTCACCATAATAAAATTATTTTTTAAAAAACCCACAATAGCAGTTAACCATTTACTCCTAAGTATTATCCCAGGGATGTCCTCCAACTCATCTCCACAGCAAGGTTTGGGTGTATAAGGGTCACCTCAGGGTGTTTCACTGTCTCTACAACCTGCTTCTTACGTGGCTACCCTACAAAGCCTTCTAAGTATTCATGACATATTTTTAAAAGTCTTCTAGACTGTACTTAAATAAAAGTTTTTGCTTACTTATTCTAGGAGTCTTGCAGCTGTGTGAGAGCTCCATGAATCCCACCCCACACAGCGTGTGCTTTGCCATGTAGAATGCCTGTGTTCACAAGGGCAGACTGTGCAGGGTCTATTTTGCCAAATTAAAAGAAGATCTGAGAAAGATCTAAGTACAGTATTTGAGTCACAGTGAATTTACCAACTCTTACCTTCTTACCTCCTAGACTGAAACTGGGCTGGCTAGTATGTGTATGTGTGACAGTCACAGCCTCTAAGTACTTTCCTGACGGTCCCTGGTGCTGTCAGGTGTGTTTGCTGGCTTTTAGACTGCACAATCCCTAAACTGGACAAGATAATGTTTCCAGAACAAGAAAAGTAGAGGTGTGTCTGCGTAAACCAAAAGTCTTTCAGACAATCTCACAAACAAAACAATATTCCAGTCGAGCTTGGTGCAGCCAGAGGTAATCCCAGAATCCTGGGGGTTAAGGCAGGACCACAACCTTGAGCCTAGCACGGGCAATTCAGTGAGATACTGGCTCAAATACAAACAAGAAAATGGGCTGTGGCTATCATTCAGGGTGAAGACACTGTGTTGAATCTCTAGTATTTCAAAAGAAAGAAAGAAAAAAAAAGAAAGTTAGTTATGAAAGTGTCTCTTCCACAAGGTAAAAATCACTAACCATCTCAATTGCAAGTAAACCAGAAAACTGAATAAGGATATGTGAACATATGTCACTGGTGGGTGGTAGAACAAGAGATGGTTTTTAAAATTTCTGCATTACATATATCAGATTTTTCCTATAGTGCAGATGTAATTTTTAAATAATTTTCAAAGTAAAAATGTACTGAGTAAATACACTGAGAAGAATATATGGGACCCTGAAGGCATTCAAGATGAAATGAAAAAAAACGGTTAGGATAATACCTGGTCCTTCTGAAGCCTCATCTCATCGACATCACTCTCAGCATACTGAGGGTCCCGCGCAGGGTCCTTGGTGTCTCTGAGTATGCTCATGGTCTGAAATTACAGTTCTCCGGGTCACTTTGTGCTCTTGATGACTCTCCTCCTCCCCCACCTCCTCCCAGCGTCACAGGTTCTGAGGCCCAGCTTTGCTCGTGCGTGGAGGCCCACTCGGGCGCCTCTGGGCCTGTGCGCTCTCTCCCTTTCTCTCTTCCCCCTTTTCTTCCTCTCCCCTCTGAACCCCCTCCACGGCAGCCTGAGAGCTCTGCTGAAAGCACAGCAGCCGCCATGGCCATGGCTCTGTCTACAGTGAGTTTTTAGCAAATGTTTAGCTGATTTTTCAGCATGAGAGATAAAAATAAAGTAATCACCATAGTCCAACTGGAACATTTTTCATAACTGCTGAATAGCACCAAAAATTCTTGCTTTAAAAGCATTCTAAATACACATACCTTTGGTGGAAAGAGCTTTTCATACACCTTTTTCCACAAGTCCATTGGTGACTGGGCATGAAACTTTCCAATGTCATTATCTGGAGCAGGAGGAGGACCTAAACAGGACATTTTGTTCCAAATCACAGCACTGATTAAAGCTTGATAAACTCCCTACCCTTGGGCCAGTGACAGTTTTAAATGTCTAGACATTAGCACTCATCTTCACCCCGAGAGGCGCACCCCCACCACAGCAAGGTCAAGGTGCGCAGGTGGATCCTAGCAGCAGAGAGGCAAAGAGTGGCGGAGCTGCCATTCTCTCTGTCTGCACTGATTGGACAGCTGATCCCACCCGCGGTATTCCGGGCCTTGGGGTCCACTTGCCCTAGGAATACCTGTATGCATGCACTGAAAAAGGCACACAGCCTCATCACGGAGTTGCCTAAAACTGACCACACCCAAACATCCACCCCAGTGAAAAGTGAAATAAATTATCAGGCAGAGTCTTGCTGTGTAGCACTATCCAGTGGTTCAAATAACCAGTGGATCTATATGTAGCGTTAATATGGAAAAAACACTACTGCATAACAAATAAAAAAGGCAAATTTCAAAATGACAGTTGTGGAATGATAGAATTATGTTAGTTTTTTTCTATACCACATACACATTTATGTAAATGTGTAAACATGGACGGATATTTAATAAATTTGTTCTTTCTATGTATTTTCATTTTTTTCATAAGGAGAATTATGTATGTGTTGCTTCCACGATTTGCTGAATTTTATTTATTTATTCATTTTTCGTGCCACTGGGGATTGAGGCCAAGGTCTCCTGAATGCTAGGCAAGTGCTTTACCACGGAGACACACCCTCTAGCCCACTCGCACAGTTTCATTCAAAAAAATTTTAAAAATCTGCTGTCACATCTTGGTAATTTTCAATCAATACCTTGAGTATTTTTTATTCTTCCCATTTCCAGGGTCTCTACTGTTCACCCAACTGTTTCTGCACTGACCCCTGGGGCCCTACCACTGTAGCAGGAAAGGCACTGATACACACCAGCAGTAACCAGCTCTGCCCAGTCTTCCTGTGCGCCTCGTGTGCAGGTGCGAGCACGAACGCAATCTGATGCCCTGCCATGACTCACTTACCTCCACCAAAGACCAGGTACCGGGTGGACCCACCCCAGGGATCATGTGCTGCCCTTCATAGACATACCTCCTTGCTGGCTTCCTACCACAGCCCCATTTCTCCCCACACTCACAGTTAATCTAAGTTTTCATTAAAAAAATTTTTTTTGAGGCAGGATCTCACTCTGTAGTCTAGGCTGGTCCTGAACTCACTATGGAGTCCAGCCTGTCCTTAAGCACAAGGTAATCCTCCTGCCTCAGCCTTCTAGGTTCTAGGATTACAGGCGTATGTCACTACACCCGGCTTATGTGATGCTGGGGAATCCAGCCCAGAGCCTTGAGCTTGCTAGGCAAATACTTTAACCACTGAGCTATTCCTCCAGCGCTCAAAATTCTTGTATAAATAGAATCATACTGAACATAACCTTCCCTGGTTGGCTTTTCCTCAATTAATATTTCTTAGAATCATTTTTCTTTTTTTGAGATAGGCTCTTACTCTGTCTATAGTCCAGGCTGGTCCCGAACCCTCTGTGTTGCCCAGGATAGCCTCGAAGTCACAGCAGTCCTCCTGCCTCCCCAGTGCTGGGATTATAGGCATGTGCTACTACATCTGGCTTACATGGTCCTGGGGAATTGAACCAGGGCCTTGTGATTGCTAGGCCAGTGCTCTAACCACTGTGGTACATCCCGCACCCCTAGCCCCTGAGAATCACTTTTGTTTTTTTAACTATTGTTTGGGATCTGTTGTTGTTGTTGAGTGCTTTCTATATTCTGAATACTAGTCCTTTTGAGGTTCAGAAAACCTTTCTCCCAGATGGTAACACCTTTTTATCCTCACATGGGCTTTCACAGAACAATGATTTTAAATTCTGAGGAGGCTCAAGCTCCGTGTTTTTAAATTCAGCAGTTACTAACCCTTTATTGACTTCCAGCATCGTAGAATTCCATCAGTACTACCTGTCACTACACAGAGATTCTCCTGGCTACTGAAATTAAGTTGGTGCTAAGGATAATGATAAATATCGGACTCCATCACCGCTCGTTAGGCAAATCCACCCCATTCCTTTCATTATCAATCCAATCTATAATCTTATTACAAAGATCTTTACATGTGAAGCCAAGTTTCCTTTAGCTTGTATGAGCAACGAGTAACGGAAGATGACAAATACAAAAGAACACTATCACCTATCAGCAAGTTCAAGTCCAATCAGGCTGGCCCAGAGTAATAAGGAACTGCTAGGCCTAAAGACCTTCACAAAGAAAACAGCTTTGGTGGAAAGACAAGAGGCTAGAATCAGCAGCTCTGAGAGTTCCCTCCGAGCAGGGGCTGGGTGCTCTGTAAGTTTTGGACACACATCCAGTATATCTTTTTTCTAATGAAAAATCAAAGCATATCTCATGGGTACGAGTGTGTCTTTGGTTTATTTTATCACTTTAATCTCTTAAATATTTCATCATTTTTTGATCGTTGCTCATAACATGTAGCTGTGAATTTCCTGACCATCCTGGATTCCTGGATTCTTCTAAAACCAAGGACCTAACGTTTAAAAGTACCTGGGGATCAGCGAGGGAAAGGACACACATGCAAATGTCTAAGGGACAGAGATCAGAAAGGAGTCCCTTCTGCCACAGCTCTGTCCACATCCCCATGCCACGTGGACACTAGGTGTACAGACAGATACTGCCCTGATAATGAACCCAGAGACTGTGGTATGTTGGGGATGGAGCACACAAGGAAAAGGATAAAATCAATAAGCAATTAAAAAAGAGATTGAGCAATCTTAATAAGCTCACCAACCTATCTCACAGAAAGAATCCAATCCTGCTGTGATGAACAGGGGCTTATTCTGATCCACACATATCGATCTGCTACATGGGAAAGAAAAGAGATTCTAATTTAGCTCAGCAATCAAATACACTCCACACTCTATAAACACGAGAGCCAGGCTTTATATCCAGCCACCAACAAGAGATGTGCCCCAAAACATGAGTGAACAGCAATTTAAATGATGTCCAAAATTAAAGTACAGCGTGGATAAAGGTACTGCAGGTGGGAAAAAGGTGAGAGACCCATTTAATCTTAATCCAAACTAAAACAAATAGCAAATCTCAGAGAGATATAAACTTAAATTAGTGTAAGAAAGTCACAATAGGAAGCTATTAAAAAGGGAGGAAAGTAAAAGAAATCAGGGAACAAGTGTATTCTACTCTCAAACACAACATTGTAGGACATTTTAGTTGTGTAATTTGACAAATATCTATAGATATGAAAAGAGAAAATCTCAAATCATCCCTTGAAGAATAGCCATTTGGGGCACTTTTCTGGTCAAGAAACAAAACACTCTTGAATAATTAGATAACACTGGCAAATAAAACATAAAGAAATAAAAAGTATCTTCACAGTACCTTTTGTCAATGCCAAATGCCAACTGGTTGATGACACCACGTATTTTTAGTAGCAGAGCTTCTGATTTACTGGTAAACTTTACAAACAAAACAAAATAAAACAAATTTCAAGCGAACAAATTTTAGGCTCTGCTTTCCAATCAACAGTAAAATAAACATGCTTTGAACAAGTGGAGATTGTAGAGTTACAATTTATTGGCGCAATAAACACTTATGTCAAGCAGACAAAACAAAACCTGAATAAAGGAATCTTGACAAATTTCATGGATTTTTCAAATGTCATGATTGGAAAAGATTTGCCTCTGCACAAGAATCATGTCAGTGACTCAAATGGATCAAAATCGTTAAGGAAGCTTCAAAAAATGTATAGGCCAATCTTTTTATAGACTCTGTGTGTGTGTGTAAACATATTATTATGATCTAAATGAAAATTTCCCAAAATACAGTTGGCTTGGTTAGAAGATAAGAGGTAGGTACCAAAAATGCCTTTCCCATCCAAGAGCATGAGTGACACTCAGCAGAATTCTACTTCGTTTTTTAATTATCTCTGAAGCCTGGAAAACTAATCTGCCAAATACTGCTGTTGGCACAATACAACTAGAAGAACCCAACCAAAACACTTTGGGTCAGTGAAAGGCCATGGGGATGCTTAATGATTAAGTTCTTACATGAAGTGAGGAACTGTTAGACTACACATCTGTGTGTGTGTGTGTGCGTGTGCGCGCACGTGTGACCAGAGACTGAGTTTTCACAGTTCCTTTTTTTGTTTGTTTGCTTTTTTTGAGACAGGGTCTTGCTCTATAGCCCAGGCTGACCTGACCCAGCTATCTTCCTGTCTCAGCCTCCCAAGTGCTGAGATTACATGCTTGTGCCACTATCGAACCATTCCTCCAGCCCCGTGACTAGGGACTGAACCCAGGGCCTTCACACTGAGCTACATCCCAGCCCCTTTGTATTTTATTTTTGCTTATTCTGAGACTGGGTCTCAGACTGGGCCTGAATTAATGATCCTCTTGGCTCCTCCTCCCAAGCTGTTGGGATTACAGATATGTACCGCCATGCTTGGCCTATCCTACAGATTTTTAAGTCAAGATTTATTCTGAAGTTACCAACTCATTCACAGCCAACTCAAAATGACTAAAATGTAGGAAGGTAAGTAAAACACCCTAAGCTGACAGGAAATATATAATTATAAAGCAAAGGTATCAATTTTCTGGTTTCAATGGCAATTTTACAAAACAACCTTCATTCTGGAATAAGAACAAGCGACCCAGGAAAACAGACAGCACTCTGTCAAGAGTAAAGATCTGATGCATTTATTTTTTTTAAAAAAGCACTGAAATAGTTTTAATGCATCAATTAAAATGTTAAAAAAGAGAAATATTTCATGGAACTTAAAAATATCACAGCTCCATTTAATTTACTTATATTTCTACATTATGTTATATTGTCATTAATATTAATTCTTGATTTAAATTTTATATAACTTATTAAAGTTTTAAAAATGTTATTTGTTATTTTTGTGGCACTGAGGTTTGAACTCAGGACATTGCACATGCTAGTCAAGCATTCTACCACAAAGCTATATTCCTAGCCCTTTTAAATTATATTTTGAGTCAGGGTCTTACTAAGTTGCCCAGACTGGCCTCAACTTTGGGATCCTCCTACCTCATCCTCCTGAGTTGTTAGGTAATTTTATTATATTATATTTATTGCATTATGTAGGGGAGGAATAAAGCTAATCACAAACCTATTTCATAAAACATTAGGCTGGTGGGCATTAGAGATTTTCTAACCAACTCCATGTCCATTAATTGCCTGTAAAACATCCTCCATTTGAACAAACTCAATGCCCAGGACTCCTTCTTCCCCAAAGCAACCCGTTCCCCCAAAGCAACTCATTCCATTTTCAGACAGCAGTAACTTTAGAAAATTCCCCCTACGGGGTTGGAGGAATAGTTCAGTGGTTAAATGCTTGCTTTGGAAGCTTAAGGCCCTGGGTTCGATTCCCCAGCACCATATAAAGCTGGGTGTGGTGGCACACAGCCTATAATCCAGCCTGGACTACAAAGTGAGACCCTGTATCCAAAAAAAAAAAAAAAAATTCCTCCTTAAGTTAAATTCTCTCCATGAATTCTTTTCAAAATTATAAAGAATATTTTCTAAAGTATTCTGACAACCTGCTATACAAGCAAAAAGAGTTCAAACATAAAAGGTAATGATTTAAAGAAAATAAATAATGAAATATACTTAAAATCTCTATAACATACAAACATTTAAAATATACAACTATCCACAGTGCTTTCAGTCATAATGCTCAGCTATGAAGGCAAGGGGCTAGACCACCTTGTCTGTTTCTCTGATCTGGAGGAAGAAAAGAGCCCAAGAAGTAATCATTCAATATGAAGGGAGTGGGGGTTTTTAAAAATAAAAGTGTTGATATTTAAGGACCACCCAGCAAAATCTGGTCCTGCAATGGAAGGCAATGAGAAGAGTTCTGATAACTGGCAGTCACTGAGGAGTCCTCGCTGCAGGCCCTCACTGAGCACTTCACACGCACCCTCTGCTTCACCGCCCCAGAATCCTGGGAGGAAGGTGATTTTATCCACTTTCCCCAAGAGCAGAGTGAAGCTCTGTCTAAAATACACGTCTCTAAGTTTGAATGCAAGTCATGTGACTTTATAGAGCTCATGTTTTAGCCTTTACAGCAAGTTGTACTTTTTAAAAGCCAGTAAAGCACGTGACTGCCGAGCCCTGAGCTGTGCCTCCAGCCCAGATTACCTCTTAACAGGAAAGTAAACATGAAAAAGCACATGTCTGTTCACCTCTGTACGTTTGATCAGGATTCACAGACACAAAACCCACTCAGAACCTTTGTTGTGAAGACAGGGTAGTTCCCTACAGGTAGGGGACCGTGTCCCACCAGCTCAGAAGAGGTAGGTCTTTAGCAGTGGGACAAGAAAGGAGGGCAGGGTGGAACGAGTTACTAAAAATGCTTATTTTTCACAGCTGTGCACTGAGTTGTGAATTTTCCCAAGGTTGTTGCCCTCCACTCAAGCCCAAGGAATAGAAAATGTCTCAAACCATCAAAGATGCTCCATAATAATGTGCGACAAACCGAAGTGTATTGCAAATCGCCTTTCTCTTCTCGGAGTCAAAGTCCTGTACAAATGCATTACAGAAAATGGAAGGCGAGTTAGGAGAACTAAGTGTCTGCAGCAGCAAGAAAAAAAAAAATGCCACCCTGAGGAGCAGAATTCTGTCACTCATAATCGTTTCTATGGCAATGGAACAGGAGCTGCTCTCTTTTAGAGCTACAGCTATCAGATCTTTTCTTTGTTTAAACACTTGCTCAATGGAATCCAGACTTAGGCAAGCACACAGTGTATACCGAGGAATACCCTAAGGGTTCCCTGACAGGCGCAGATAAGAAGAAACTAATTTCCCACTTTCTTCAATTTTAAAGTTGAGAAGTAAAACCTATCCCTCTGAGGTTGAAGATTCATTTTCTAAATCTTATCCCTGTCTGACCACTTATTTTTCTTAACAGTTTTCTCTATTCCAGCTGTATCTTCTTTCCCAGAACCTGCAAGTTGCGTAACTCCCTAGCCAATCTTTCCAGAGCCATTTCTATCCCACTCATTCCTGCACCTCCCCCATGAAAGCCAGTCAGGCAAGCCCGCCAAACGCAGCTGTAAGGGGAACAGCTTACCTGGAAAATATCATATTTACTTCCAATTATGACCAGAGGTATGGGAAATGGGTCGATCAATTCACGATCCTGTTGAGAGATGTATTTCACTGATTTAGTCTAACTTTATTATTATTCTACATCTTAGTAACGTCTACTTCCAAAAATATACCATTTTGTATCTTCATATATGTTGGCTTTGCTTGCTCATCTTAGAAGTTGTTCCAACATTAACTTCCACCTACTAAGCTGTATTTCTCAAGTCCACGACTAGAGTGGCAGGTCCCTAAATGAGTGTGATGTTCGCGCTGCTCTTTTATTTTGTTATGCAGCGTATCATCTTCCCACAGGGTTATTTTGTTCCTGTTTTCTGTTACTGCTTGTCCCCACAGCATCTGTAACCCTCTGATGGCTCCACTACAGTCCTGGGTAAACAAACCTTGGGGCTGTGGAAAAAGCTGCTCTTAGTTTCCCAGATAACGATATTCATGACTGTATTTAAAGAACTTGTGTTACTATCACAGCTACTTTATAATTTAATGAGTTGTCAGGTGATCCAAAGATACCAAGCCTCTGACAGACACCAAACAAATACAAAATACACAGTGACAGTGGAAGCTGTTAAAACTCCACTCCTTGCTTAAATTTGTGACTTCATCAAGTCTTTGCCAGCTAACTTTTACACAGTGTGGCTTTTTATCTTCATTTTACAGAGATTATAAAATCGATATCCAACTACTATTTTAAAACTCTATTCCTTTTGATTGAGTAAGAGGCCATCACAATCACAGCAGATGTCTAATAAGAAGACATAAGAAATCTTTTCTCCTTGTTTTGCTCTTACTGAAGTTTTATTAAATTGCTGTAATTTTCCAGTGAACAGGTTCATCTACATCAAATGAATTTCAAGTCATGCATAAAAATCTAAAGAAGTTGTTTGTGATGCTATCTTAACTCTGGATGGAGCTGAGGATCCCGGGAGCCAACCCCGCAGCCACTCACGGGGCTGTCCTTTGGCAGGTTGGCCCACTTCATCTGTCTCATTTCAGACGCTGCCGTTGGGTTTGTCTTTCCCATTGTCCTGATCGCTGTATCGACTTGGCTTTTTGTGGCTTGCAACAGATTGTCCATGGTGGGCCAAAGGTCATTAGGTTTTGAAAGATCCAAAACAAGAATAATAGACAATGTCCTAAAGGAGGTAAAACAACACTCATGGAAAAAAACCTTCAAAATAACAGCCATTTAGAAACCCCAGTGTACCGAAACTTATCTAAAAGTAACAACACTGAAGCTTAAGACAATGAAAAAGAAACTCCATAGCATTATTCTAAGATTTAAAAGGTCGTTATAGCCTTCTGTATTTCAATGCTTTCCTCTAGTAACAGTTTAGAATTACAACCCAAAGAGGCATTGAACTTGTTGTTTGAACTCAAAATAATTCAGTTCAAACAGGAAGCTGCAAGCAGTTGGTCCATCATTGCTATCTAGATTCGATTCCACCGTGAGCTCCGAAGGGAAGCAGAGAGGGGCTGCCGTCCACGGCCACACCACCCTGCACATGCCCCATCTACAGCCCAGCTCATTTTAAAATTTTTTATTTTGAGATCGGATCTCATTAAATTGTTCAACTGCCCAGCTCAGGCATGAACTCGCAGTTCGCTTTAGTCAGATTAAAAACAAAACAAAAACCTCTGAAAAGAGGGATCACACCACAGAGAGTATTCTAGAACAAATTTTATCTAAAGTCTGTGGAAATGTTCAATTCATCTA
Organism: Ctenodactylus gundi; assembly: GCA_004027205.1. NCBI lineage: Eukaryota > Metazoa > Chordata > Mammalia > Rodentia > Ctenodactylidae > Ctenodactylus > Ctenodactylus gundi. The sequence goes on along the minus strand of PVKB01001896.1, from coordinate 187,064 downwards.
TAATTATATGAAGGCATTTCAAAGACAAACAGCTTTCCACAGCTTTTGGCAATACACTACTTTCTCTAGTTGCTGGGCTTTGTCCAAGCCAAGGAAATTATGTGTCAAACTAATTCTAGTCCAAAATCGCTCTGGGATTAGCAACTACACAAAGAGCGAAATGTTTTCCACGAATTCTCCGACCACTCAGCAGACTCTTCTGGACTAAGGCCTATGGCGCCGTTGGCCTGTGTTCACCATGACCCCTTACTCCCTCTTACAGCAGGTTCCAGCTAACGCAGAGTTCCAGGGAAAGGAAGGCCCAGACCCCACAAAGTAAGGTGGTAAAGAAGCTGTGGGAAGATGTGACTCTGAAGATCTCTGAGTCCCAAGGCCCAGAGGGTCAAGGGAGGGAGAGGGTGTAACAAGCCAGGGTTCCAAGCAGGTCCCTGGCAGTGCAGCCTCTGCCCATGCCGAGGGGCAGCCCAGGCTCCTCCGCTGGCTCCCCACGTTCCCCAGAGCTCAGCCATACCACAAGAAGCACCTTCCTCCCTGGAATCCCTGCTAGTCTCCTTCAGAAAGAGACAAATGACGAACACAGATACAAATGCCATGCTTCTGAAAACCGACATCTCAGGAAACAGACGGTTGTAACCACCTATAAGCAAGGTCTAAAAGTTGACACTAAGATGCCAAATCTCTACAAAATACATTTATAAGCACTGGAAAGGCTGAGAGACACAGAGGGAGTGACTACTTTTTATGTGATGCTAAGTGTTTTTTGTGATGACGCTGTTTGTTGTTTTCAGTAATTCTCCAAGTTTTCTGTATGAGCACACATCAATGATTTGTAAAATTAAAAGAAAGCGAAGTATATTTCACTACAAGAAGAAAAATCTCCAGGCAGATAAAGCCAACACTAGCAGGTTCCAGTTAGCTCTGGAGAAAAGATCATCCTGCTCTATACACTCAGGATCATAGTAATGCCTGAAATGCCTAAGTACTCGCCAAGCGCTTGCTCTGGTTCAGGCAGCTGCAATAGTCTGTGTTAATCTATGACATGAATAAGATTTCAGATTTTAAGATTCTTGTCTTTTTTGGCTAAGATCAGTTCCCAGGAATATTGTGAGAAATGTCACAATTTTCCACATCTGCCATGGCCAACATGTGGAAGTCATTGTCAGGAACCAACCACCACAGGGTTCTGAGGTCCCCCAGGTTTCAGCTCTTTAAGATCAGCACACAAACTTTCTCTTTTCTTCCAAGACACAGTCTTCCTCTGGCTGGAGCTCAGCAGTATAAATTCACATTAAATTCATATGTTGACTTAGATGATAGAGCTGAAGAAACACAGTGAGATGGGTAACAGGAAGAGTGATTATGTCAATTTTACATTTGCAAATGAATTCATCACTCAGGTGTTTTTGACTTATTTTTGGAGCAAGTGTGCAAGCGTGTCACCAGCTGCGACAGCAGTCCCCACACCTGAGCACCAGCCAGACCTGGGTTCTTTCAAAATCTCTCTGAGAGTGTTATGGGTTAGGCACGTAGAAAGGAACTGGCACCAACCTTTAGCAACACAAAACTATCCCTCAAAATTATGGGCTACGAAAGCCTACGCATGGTCCTGCTACGAACGGCCCTGTGTGCTGACTCCCCCCCCACCCCAAGGGCTACTCACTCACCGCAATGTGTCACTTGTGACTGGTATGCTGATTAAGTCCAATAAAGAGGTTCCTCCACCCAGTTCCCAAAAATGAGCAATATTCTTAGGCTGAAAAAAAAAAGTTTAACATTTAAATGTTTTTAGTTTTTACGTTAAGGGCTTCTTATACTTCTTTACCACCTGCAAGTAACTGCAATCCCCAGCCAACCTCTTCTCAGCAGCTAAACTTTCTCCTTCATCTACCCCACCTCAAGCCCACCAAAGCACACATCCAGAGCACAGATAAACTGTCTATGTGCCATCAATGCCAGTCCTGCTAATTCCTTAATAGAAGACATACACAGTGCACCGGTTTTGCAAACATCATGCGTAACATACTTAAATTTTAAATAAAATTAACCAGTTAAACACATTGGGTGCTCTAGATGGAGTAAAACAGTTGGATAGGACAATATTGTGGTTTAGGAAGACAGACTCAGAAAATAAATCAGACACAGGTTAAGGGACAGGGAGAAGAGACAAAGAGGCAGCAGTCTTGGCTGCAGATCCATGTGACCCGAGGAATGGTATGTGCGGACAATCCCTGCCCAGATCCCTTGGGGATCCCACAGGCTCCACTGATGGTGACAGGGCCGGTGGTCAAGGAACCTGGAGAGACCCTCTATTCCCTGGTGCCTCCAAGGAACCTGGAAGTAAGACTCTCTATTCCTGGGTGCCTTCCTAGTCTGCCAAGAGCATCTGGGCTCCTCCCCCGATGCCGAGGGGCCCGAGGGCCACTACAGCAGTGAAAGGATTTGACAAAGTGTTTCTGTTTGGAATTCTGCAGGAACACTGAACCAAGAAAGATGGGAAACTTCCAGAATAGACTTAGAAAAGTGTCATGTGATGGCACCAAGGTCAGAAAAAAGCCAGGGGTGTTAATGAAAATAGATGTTCACTAAAACACATTATTTATGGATATAGTTAGTGCATACTAACTGCACAGCACCCTGCTTCCCTGCCCACATCTTCACAAATGTCCATGGTGCCTCTGATCACACCCATGCCCTGCTATTCTCTGCTAACGCGTCTACTCCCCGCCTCCCTCCCACTTCTCTAACAGTCTCCCTTCTGATTTCATGTCTTTTCCCCCACATTCCACACTTGGAGAAAACAGGATCCTTGTCTTTCTGACTCTAGTTTATTTCATCAGAGAAGTTTAGTGAATATACCAATTTACATTCTTAACAAATTCTTATCCCATCCCATCATCTCTAAATCTGCTCGCTGTCATTATACTGAAATCACTAGTATTTGCGGGAAAGAGCATTTTGTACTCACAGTGTGATGAGGGAAGTTTTCAAAGCTATTCTCAAAAGTCAAGCCTACAGAAGCTGTCTCAAAGTTTCCAGTGCAAGAGGTCAAGTACGTTTCTAGGCTCATCCCTTGCATCAAAATCCGACGGAGCCGCAGAAACAAATCTCTCCTGAATCTCAAAATGTTAATTTGTTTTTCATTTCTTTGTAACATCATATTTATTTATTTACTTAATTTTTTTTTGTACCATCAGTTTTAATAGCCAACTTTTATTGGTGGATCAGGAAGCAACTCAGGTCATTTTAATTTTTTACACACTGTCTAACAAACAAACACTTGTACTAAATCAAAGATTGGCCTTTGTTAAGGGAGTCGTGGGCCTCTATATTCTAGACTGTCCATCCATACAGCTAACGTTAAGAAATAACCCACCTTTGCATGAGGCCTCGAAAACAGGGTCCACTTAGGAACTTCTTAGAACAGTTTCTTCTTTTTGCAGTACTAGGGACCAAACCGACAGCCTGCACATGCGAGGATCATGTTCTACCCTTGATAGATTTTCCTTCCTCCTTTTTTTTTTTTTTTTTTGGCTAATAATTTAGATCTTTAACGGTGTAGTTTCAGAAATATTCCACAGATAAAAATTCCTATTTTTTGATGTTGAGAGATGCAGAAGGTAACTCGTAGTATGTTTCTCATTTGAGGAACAGATGCCATGGTGACACAGTTAACATAAGCAGGCCAAGAGCTGCAAGATGCAGCCGAGAAGGGGTGTTGCGTCAGCATTTTACAGCATAACAAAGAAGAAGGCAGAAAAAGGGCTGGGGTTCGGAAGCGCAGGAGCATCAAGCCCAAGTGCACAAGGGGACGGTGGGCTGAGTGGAGATGGAAGGATAGCAGGAAACACCATGAGATCACGATGCACCCCTCGCACCGCAGTCGCTCACAAGACACTCACCATGTTATGCCCTTTGGTTCTCCTTCCGTATGTGTATTCCAAAGCTAAGGTGGGTTTTGCTGGCTCGTCCCTGTGCAATAAAGGCGGGCGGTGTTACCACAGCGGTGGTGGAGTTTCTGATGCTATCATCTTACCCCATTCATTTTGCTTCCTCTTAAAAACTTTATTAGTAAACAAGTTACCTTAAGCAATACCATGGGATAAAAATTATAAAAATTTTTACATAAGCATAAATAAGTCTTTTTTTTTTTAACCGTCTTAGTGAATCTTAGCACTGTGGGAGGCTGAGGCAAGTTCAAGCCGAGCGTGGGCAACTTAGCCTGACTCTGTCTCAAAAACAAACAAGCAAACAAAGGCTGGAGAAATAGCACAGCGGTTAGAGTACTTGCCTTGCAAGTACAAGGCCCCAAGTTCAATCCCCCAAGACCTAATAAGCTGGGCATGGTGGTGCATGCTTGTAACCTTAGCATTTGGGAGGCTGAGGCAGGAGGATTGCTGTAAGTTTGGGGCCAGCCTATGCTCCATAGTGAGTTCAGGATCAGCCTGAACTATAGATTGGGACCCTATTCCAAAAAAGAAAAAGAGAAAAAAAATTAAAAAGGGTCTGAGGATGTAGCTTAGTGTGAGGGCCATGGGTTCAATTCCCAGTACTGCAAAACCAAATCAAACCAACCAAACGAAAAAACCTTGTCTTAGTGTAGTGGCAGCTTGAGGTGACAAATAGTACCCACACAGTGGGGTAGCTCCTGCAGGGGGAATGGAAAAGGTGAGGGGGTGGCAGCATCCACAGGCATGCAGGATCACAAGCCCTCCCCCCAGGCCACGCAGGAAGCACTGACACCAGATCTGTGCTCAGCCTTACTCAGGTAAGCTGGGAACCTAGTGGCAGCTTAACGAGGACACAGGTGCAAGACATTAATGTCATTCTCTAGTGGGAGACCAAGCTCAGGAATGAACATCATCTTGTTGGTGAAAACTGTGAACAAATTATGTGAACAAGTCCTAAAATTCAATACATGATATGGACAATCCTAAAATAATTTGATGAATTATTTGCACTACAGTTGGTATTGCCTGTCAAGTAGTTTATGGTATATATTTATCTTTTCCTTACTTTTTATTAAGGTAAAAATGCACAAAATTTACCATTTTAACTTTGAGACAGGGTCTTATTCTATAGCCCAGGCTAGTCCTGAATGTACTAGGTAGGGCTAGACTTGAATACAGGGCAAACTTCATGTACCAGACTCTCGAGTGCTGGGACTGCAGGCAGCATCCCCACACCTGGCTGCATCTTCTCCACTGGTAAGCACCTAGTTCAGTAGCATCAAGCATATTTATCTTGTTCTGCAGTCAGTCTCCAGAACCTTCCACCTTACAAACTGAAACTCCACAGCCATTACACAGCACCTCCCTGTTTTCTCTTCCCCTTCCACACTGTTCCTACTACTGTTTTTTACACCCCATATACGTAAAGCCAGGCAGTTTTTGTCCTTTTCTGAACGTCTTATCTCACTTAAATGCTATCCTCAGGGTTCATCCATGTTGTAGCATGTGGCAGGATTTAGCTCCTCTTGAAGTCTGAATTATATTGGTATACACCTATCTTAATTTGAATAATAAAAAGAAACATGATTTTCAACTTTGTGGCTCTTGTATTTATATTTATTAAATATTTTAATGTCACTGCTGTATACCTTTCGTGATACAGTGAAAACACAACGTTTGGAGGTATGTATACATAACAGAAAACTGCTCTGCCATAATGAAAGACAGACTCATCTGTAGGAAAATGGATGTCCCTAAGGCCATTACGCTTAGTGAAGTGAACCAGACTTAGAAAATTAAATAGCACATGGTTTCTAATGTAAAAAAAAAAAAAAGTTCTAAATAAGTAAAAGAGCAAAAGAGTGATGTAGGAAATTGGGAGCACTGGTAGAGTGGGAACAGGGTGTGGGGGTGAGAGGGTGGGAATAAGAATGATTGCAATGCTACATAGAGATACAGATATAGACAGATACAGGTAAATACAGATACATGTGTACATGTGCAAATTCCTCGAGTTGAATGTAATTATTATGTATTGCATGCCAACAAAAAAGAATAATTTTGGGAAAAAATAAATATCTATTTCTGCTTTCAGAGAAAAAGAATAATATTTGGTTTCATTTCCTTAAAAACAGTATTGTGGTTTATATCTGGAATGTCCCCCAAAAGTCTTATGTATCTGGGTGCTATGGATTACCTATGGAACCATGTGCTGTCAGGAGATGGGGGCCTGGAAGCATGGATTATGGGTATGTGGTAGAAGACAGGCGTGTGGTAGAGTATAGATTCCAGGCATGAGAACTGGATTATAGCTTACAAGTGTATGGTGGATTATAAATTACAGGCCTGTGGTAGGGGCTTAAACCTGCAAGAGGCAGAACACTGAGGCTGCAGGGACCCGAAAAGGGGTGGATCACTGGGAGAGGACCTAGAAGGACATACACTACTTCCTTCCTTCTGGGACTGGACTTGGCTTCCTGTTTGCAAAGTTAAAGGAACTGCCTCCACCTCTGCCACATAATTCTACTGTTATTTGGGGGGCCTGAGTGGACTGTGACCTTCTGAAACTGTGAGTTAAAATAAACCTTTCCTCCTCTAAATTGTGGATTTCAGGTAGTCAGAGCAATGAAAAAAGTAATTCAGGGAAATCTTTCAGGAAACAAAATGCTGCTTTAAGATAAAATTTATAGGCTAGAAGAATCACATAGCAGTTCAGTTAGAGCACTTGTCTAGTAAGCACAAAGCCCTGAGTTCAAGCCCCAAGCACCATGTAAGCCAGGCGTAGTAGCACATGCCTGTAATCCCAGCACTAAGGTTGAGGCAGGAGGCCTGCTCTCTGTGTGTTAGAGGCCAGCCTGGACTACATGGTCCCTGAACTCAGAGTGAGACCCTGTCTCAAAAAAAGATAAAATTTATAAAATCTTATTTTTAAGCCGTAATTTTAAAAATTCTTTTTTCAAGCAGCCTACCAAAGAATTAAAATCAACAGTTTTCAGTTCAACGGAGCAGTGTACAGTACGTCATCCAAAACTAGATGGTTATAACCAGAACATTTATTATTAAAAACATCCAAATGTGGCTACTGTGACTTAAATTTGGAATTTGGAATGTCCCCCCAAAAGTATCCTGTATTTGGATGTTATGGATTATATATGGATCCATGGGCTGTTAGGAGATGGGGGCTGTTAGGAGATGGGGGCTTGATCAGGAGGGGTTGATTATGGGTGTGTGGTGGATTATAGACAGGCATGTGGTAGATTACAGATTGCAGGCGTGTGGTGGATTAGGTGCTTAAAGCTGGATGGGGCAGATCACTGGCACAGGACCTGGAAGGGTACATGCTAGATCTTCCCTTCCCCAGGGGCCTTGGCCTCCTGCTTGCAATGCTGGGAGGAGCTGCCTCTACCTCCATCCATCTCTACCATGTGCTTCCGCTGTTTCCAGCCACCCACGAATGAACTATGACCTTCTGAAACTGTGAGCTAAAATAAAGTTCTCCTCCCTTAAGTTGTACATGTTGGGTATTTTGTCACAGAAACAAAAAGTAACTAAGGTGAACCATGATTTCTGCAGATGGGAAGGTGACAGAGGCACCAGGGAAGAGACAGATCTCCAAGGCACAATACTGTTGATGAAAGGAATGACACAAAGCTGTGACTCTATTATTTGTGTTCTTTTAACATTTTTTTCAATGTCAGGCACAGATCTACAGTCCCAGCACTCAGGGAGGCAGATGTAGGAAGATTGAAAATTCAAACTCAGCCTGGGCAATGTAGCAAAGAGAACTTTTCTCAAAATAAAAATTTTTACAAAAGGTCTGGGGATACAGCTCAGTGTGAGACACCTGGGTTCAATTCTATCAAAAATTAAAATAAAAAGATATTTTTCAAATGAATGATGTTTAATGTGACCTTAAGACCAAATTCCATCTGTTTTTGTTTTTGAGAAGTTATAAGAAATATGCTCCAGAATGAAAGAACACAGACCTAGCTTCTAAAATTGATTGAGGACTTTCCAACTTTCGGCAGTGTTTACCAATCATAACCTAAATCTTAATCTGATAGCGTGTTCTCCAGCATAAAATGTTAAAAGTATATAAAATAAATAGTAAAATGTACCATCTTAGGGCCAACATACTGCTCCAAAACGTAGCCCTGAATAACTCAGAGATTATAATTATTTTTCAAACAATCACGTTTGGGAGAATAAAAATAATATAAATGCCAAAGTAACATATATAAAAACCCCCATAAGTCCTATTTATTTATTTTTAAGACAAAGTCCTGCTCTGAAGTCCATACCGGTCCTGAATTCACTATGGAGCCATGGTTGGCCTTGAACACAAGGCCATCCCCCTGCCTCAGGCAGCACCACCATGCCCAGCACATGTGGTGCTGGGGAACTGAATCCAGAGCTTTGCAAGCACTCTGACAACTCAATTACGTCCTCATTCCCTGGTCCTGAACTTTCTATGTGACCCATGCTGGCCTTAAACTCAAGGCAATCCTCCTACCTCAGCCTTCTGACACTGGGATCACAAGTCTGTATCATCCCAGCTAATTTTTTATGTGGTGCTGAGGAACTGAACCTCCAGCCGTGTGCCCACTAGGCAAGTGCTCTAACCTCTTAGCTTTGTTCCCAGCCCCAGGACATAAATATTATTAATATCACAGTCTGGGAAATTGTAACATTTCTCCATCAAACAAGAAAATCCACTATTAATCTTACATTTTTTGACCTGCCACTGGTCTTATCAGTAAAGGAGCCCATGCTGGTTATACTAAGATTCCTAAGATTCCTTATTAAGCATTCTGTCTGGGTCTCACAGTAACCGTCTTTCCATGTGTCTTCTGCAGTTTAACTCCCTCTCTACACTAGAACAATCACAAATGTTGCCTAAAGGTTAACGCAGCACTTACCTGTCAAGACACCGCAGAATAATAGTAGTCTTTCCCTGGAAATTAAAAAAAAAAAGAACACTGTGTTAATGTCATCCATATGTAAAAATTTTATTAGTGTTCATAATTGTGGCTCAAAATAGCTTTTTAAATCACTTGAATGATAAATTACCTGGAAACTATAAACCAGAAACTTTCAGAATTGTTCTAAAGTTTGATAAGTGGAAAAAGTTAACTGTCAACTTTCTATCACAGTGTAACTACACTGCTATTATTATAATTATCAAGTCCTGCAGATGACAAATATTAGCAAATCATACCTCACTTTAGCGGTCAATTTGGCAGCTGTCTTGAATTTCCTCTCTACCCAAAAATGCTAATTACTGGTTAAGCTGATGATTAGTGTCTGCTGAGATGTTTTCATCCCAACTGTTGAAGTGGAAATAAAGAAAAAAGGTAACACACAAACAAAGGACATGCTGCAAGTTGGGCCAGGCACTGGGTCAGAGCAGGAGGAACACAAGCGAAAGTTCTGCTGAAGATTGTCTTTGGCCTCCAGAAAAACATATTGGAAAAGTCTAGATTGTCAAAAAGTCAGAAGATCTTACGTGCGTGTGGGTGTTTTGTTTTGTTTAAGGCAAGGTCTCGCCTATAGTTCAAGATGGTCCTGAACTCACTACGGTGCCCAGGCTGACCTCAAACCCACAGCAATCCTTCTGCCTCAGGCTCCTGAGTGCTGGGACTACAGGTGTGTGCCACCACACCTGGATTATGTGGTGCCAGGAAATTGAATCCAGGGCTTTGTACTTGCTAGGCAAGCACTCTAACCTCTGCACTACCCTACCAGTCTCTCATATTTCTGTTTTTAAACTAAAAAACCTATATATAATCTCTACAAAAAGATGATAATTACTCCAGATTATATAGGGAACATGATGAAATTGAATACTTGTTTGTAATAAGATATACTAATAGAAAGAAATAATTGGAGTGATACCAACAATGTATATTGTTGAGGGGTGTTATTGGTTGCTTTACCAAACTGAAAGACCAGGAACAACCTCAATGTCCCCAGGTAGGGAACCAGCTAACCACAGAGTAAGGAGACCCAGAGGTGCAGACTAACACGCAGCTATTGGAAACAACAGAGCACAGGTGTGCTTATGTTGTAAGATGCTTGTGAGAACTTAGCACAGGCCTGCTTTCTCTCTAAAAGTCAATTTAAAAAAAAAACAGATTTTAGATTTCTTTGAAGAAATCATTTTCACACAGATGCAAAAAAAAATTATTTTCTTGCTGGTGTTGTAGCACACACCTGTGATCCCAGCAGCTGAAGGCTGAGGCAAGAGGATTGTGAGTATGAGGCTAGCCTGGGCTACACAGTAAGATCCTGTCTCAAGATAACAAAAAACAAAACCAAAGAAACAAAATTTTATTTTATATATAATATGCATACATCTATCTATCTATCTCACACACACAATACAAATGAGTAATTCCAGAGGATGTCATAATGCTAACAGATTTGTAGTTGACAGACTTGCAGGTAATTTTTAAAAAGAAAAATCAGTATTTTCTAGTTTTCCTACACCAAAAATGCACCAATATGTAGTATATATCTTAAAAGTTTTAAGTAACTGAAGACATTACCTAAAAGTAATGTATTCTATGACAAGCATAGAAACAGAATCAATGTATTTTAGAACTGCAAGTCCTTTTATATAATGTCCAGCCAATTTCCTCAAATTCTTACATCATCTTATTATTGATTTAAAATGTTATATTATAATTTCACATAAGCACATAGTACTATGTGGTGACAGTTCTGAGTAAACATAAACTCGGCTCTGGGAACTGTGATCAAGTTTTAGGTTATTAAAATCCAATTTTTAAAAATCACTAGTAAACTGTGACCCTCTAAGAACATGTCCACACACTCTTGGGTTCTTAATCCAAGAAAACGGCCCACTACGAATTCATTTACAGGCCACCAAAATGAGCCCCAGCTTCCCTCTCGGGACTCTGATCCGCCCAGTCTTCTCTGGCCCATGTGAATTTCAGTCCCGCATCCATCCTTTATCTGAGCCAGCCACCTCCTCATATCCTCCCTTCCTCCGAAATCTGTCCACCCACTGCTCCAGAAAATGACGCTGCATCCTCTCCAGTGGGCTCTCTCCTGTAGGGACGGCGTCCCTACGGCCTGGCTGCTCCAGCGCTGCTGCCCCTTGCTTTGTTCTCACCCCCAGCCCCCACACCCACCTACACAAGCCGCCACCCTACCCCCTCCGACAAAACCCTCAAAGGCCGCCCACTGCCACCACCGTGCTGTCATCTGTCCTGGCACAGGGCCTCTCTTTCCCAATCTCAGCTGTGGCATCTTGGTCACTTTACACCACATGGGCAAGGAAAGCCTGCCCAACATGCTGACCTCTCACAGAAGCCTGTCTTCCCTCTACATCTGCCACATGTCCGTCCTTTCATCACTGGCAACTGCCCCGCTTCCAAAATGGTGCACGCAAACTCACACTCTTCAGCCAGCCCTTGGAAATCCTCAGGCTTTTTGGCCTAGGAAAGATCCCAAAGTCTACAGACTCGTAGGCCTTTCTCCCGCGCCAGCCCTCTGGCCTTCACCTCCTGCCTTTCCATCTGAAAGGCCACAGATGAGCACCACAATCTTTCTTGCAATTATCAGCTGGCAGAAGTCATACCTGAGAAGTCGGTCCCTCACTCCGGCGCCCACGCAAGCCAGAGACCTGGACAGAAACTACATGTGTGGCATCACGCCGCCACACTCCCCATCATCAAGGCAGAAGTCAGCAGTGACGGGCAGTCCTGTCACACTGATCACCTTCTGCCACAGCTGTTTCACACCTCGCCCAGCCCTCCGCACGTTGTCCTCTACTCCTACTTCTTGCCTGCGGAGCTCTAGACATCCCTCAGCGACAGATGGTGTCCTAGTCTCCCAGTCTCCTGGGCTGGGGCAGGTGCCCTTCCTGCTCCTCAGCACAGCCCCTGTCTCCCGGGACTGTCACTGCTGGCACCCAAGTTACAGTCCCCAGGTTCCTTCCCTGTAGAGAAGAGGTCTTTCATCCCTGTCCCCACAGGGCCCGGCGGGATACCTGGCACATAAAAGACGCTCAATACGTGCGACCTGGGGAGCGCAGGGCGAGAGGAGAGATTGGAGCGGCAGGCAGCTGACTTCTCAGGGAAGGGGTCATTACTGTCAGCTGAATAATAAGAGCATTAATTGCTTTCCTTTTCTCTTTATCATCCAGAATAAACACTGCATAAAGTGCAGAGTCAGATACATTTTAATGAATACTACCCTCAAAAGTCCTTGCTATTCAAAGGAGTACCCAAGTGGTCAATAACAAAATTAGCCCTAATTTCAATAAATAAACAAGAGCACAGAGCTCAGCTACACCACATGGTGCTATTAGGAAAACGACTGGTTCTACAAACACAACATGAACCAAAGCAAAACCACCTCTCACAGCTACGAACACGTCAAGAAGTGACTGGGCCCAAGGGTGCAGGCCTGTGATCCCAGCATTCTGGGAAGCTGAGGCAGGAGGATCACAAGCTCAGGCCCAGCTTGGGCAATTTAGTGTCTTAGCAAGACTCAAGACTGAAAAATTAAAAAATGGGCTGCGAATGCAGCTCAGTGTGAAGGTCATGAACAAGCGTTGCTGAGAGCTGGAGAACCAGCAGAGGCATTCGGATGCCACAGTGAGTGGCATTACTGTAAGTCAACGCCAAGGGTCTAGGAGCAGCTTCTTCACACAGAATATCTTTGTAACAAAAAAAATTGTATGACAAGACTTTTCCTAGGGAGATGGGACACCAATGTCATTTACCCATGGAGGGCACAGCAGACGAGCCAAAGTACCATTTGCAGTAAAGTCCACTTTTTTTTTTTTATGTTACAATGACCTTTGGGACACTTTATATATAGTTTCTCATTCAAACTAAAAACTATATTGGTCATCTGCTTAGATTTGAAAGTACGTAAGTTTGCTTTAATCAAAGTATCAAGATAAAATTTGCCAATAGTTGTTGGATCGTGCCAGTAACTGGAAAAAAGTGAAGCATTACCCCACTTTTACTGCCAATGAAGAAAAGAGATTTCTCTCCTGTCTGGAGGCCGTCGACTCCACTTCCATGACTCTGTCTTTTTTCCACTTCAGCTTTTGCAGTTTCCCAGAGAGTCTCACTGGATGGCAGAAAAAGAAAATTCAGAGGAACAAAAGGAATCGATCGCATTTCCAGAAAAGCTAGAGACAGGGTCTCGCTCTGCAGTCCAGGCTGGCTTCGAACTCACAGCAATCTTCCTGCTTCAGCCTGCTAGGTTATTCTTTACCTGGTGCTAGAGAATGGAACTCAGCGTAGCGTCTGCGAGGCAAGTGCTAGTCTAAGCAAGCAGTCTAACCACTGTGCTAGGGCCCCCACCCTAGAAGAAAAACTTTCTCTCAGGAAAATTTGTAAAAAAGAAACAAAACATGATTTCTGGGAAGCAACAACCTGGTAAAACTTGTGACAATTCATTTCGTGATTTTTTTCTTTTAACTGGTTCTCTGCAGAATGCTGAAACTGACAAACACAGCCTTTATCACCAGGACCAGAAGCTGCCTTGTTCAGGGGGACTCTGGGCAAGGTGGGGCGCTGTTACACGTTTGTGTGAGTTTCTCAGACACGAATGATGACTTCTGGTTAAGGTACAACTTACATCATCTGGAAAGACGAGAAACACGAAACGGCAAAACACCAAATAACTGCCGCTCCTTGAAAGGTTGCTTTTTTTCAAGGATGCTACCATATTCGTTTCTTAAATATCTCGGGCCCAAAATTTCTTTTTTCAAAAAGTTTAAAGTAACTCCAGCAGTCTAGGATGCTGAGCTGGGAGGGTCGCAAATTCCAGCCCACCTGAACAAGCTGGCGAATGAATGAGGCCCTGCCCCAAAATCAAAAACAAAAACACGGGCTGAGGATACAGCTCGGGGCCAAGGCCCTGGTATTGATCCTTTGTACCACAAATGAAACGAAGAGATCAACTGTGTCTTGCAGGCCACCGACATCACGCAGGTATTTGGCCTTTAAACGTTAAGTTACCCTTCCCACAGCGCTTACCAAGTTTCTCGGTGTTTGCTGAGGCTGTGAACCCCCGACCGAGGAGGAGGAGCCCCCCAGAAGGCGAGCTGCGGGGGGTGAGGGGGGCGGAGAGGCTCAGGGGGTTAGTTCGTTCACCCCCTTGCACCGTGAACAGCCCCAGGCCCCCTAGAAACTTCAATAAGTGAGTGGACCAAGCTGACGACCATTCCAAAGCTCTTTTCTGCCTGTCCGCGTCACACCGCTCCTGCTCAGGCACTGTCCCTCCGGGCCCCTCACCGTCCCGACACGGGTGGAAGGCCGGACGGACGCGCCACCTCCCACCGGAGGCCCCAGCGCGGGCTCCTCGGCGCCCATCGCCCTCCTCGGTCTCCCACCCCGCCCCAGGGCGGGTCTGGAGGGCGCGGAGGCCGGGCGCGCGCAGGCAGGGAGGCGGGAGTACCTGGGCATCGCGGCGGGCCGCCCAAATCCAGGAGGGCTCAGCGAGCGCCCCAGCCCGGAACCCCGCCGACCGCAAGCACGGAGAAGACGCGGGGAAGGCGCGGGTCCGCGTTGTCATGGCAGCGACGTCGCAGCTGCGTTGCGCGAGGGAGAGCAGCATCCTGGGAGATGTAGTTTTCGGTGCTGCCTTTTCCGTCTCATTTTCAACCGCAGACCTCAAGAGGGGAGAGAACGAAACGACAGTGTTTATAAACCTGAGATCCAAAATTAACTGTTTCTGGATTGGATATGTTATCTAGTTTTAAAAAAATTTTTCTGAGCGCCTACTATATGCCAGAAATCTCTGTGCTCTCTTATCTTTCACCTTTCAGCCAGGATTTGAGAATAGAGGGTGAGCGATCTATTGAGCGGTTTTCTGGTAACTGCTAGAAGCAGAGAATAGTTAAGCCTTCCCACTAAATAGGGAAGTAGGCAATCTGAATGTTTTCCAACTTTCTGAATGCTTAGTTGCAGCATGCTTTACCCAATAACACGTTATTTTTCCACGAGTTAATTGAAACAAGACCACCTATTACTTCATTTACTGTACACGTGTAGATTGTATCTCTGAATTTTGTTGCTCCTTGTGCATCTCCAGGAACTTCCCGCTCAGTAACAAGCATTGGGCTATTGTTCTATGCAGTGTTCTGTTTGTTTGGTTGGTTTGATTTTGTTACTGGCAAATTAAGACAGCCTCTGGCCCCTCAGTGATACACAGCCACCTAGAATTATACCCCGAGGGACCAAGGGACACGTGTAAGCGACTGCAGAATTGCTGCAGAAAGCGAGGTGGCAATCAAAGTGACTTAGTTTCCAGGGTGGGATGTCTAAAGTACGGGCTTTGGGGTAGAAGGGACCTAGGTTCAATTTCTGACTCAGCCACCTTTGCTCAGTTGCCTTATCGGTAAGTTACTCAATTTTTCTGGTCCTTAGGTAGAGAAAGATTAGGAGTTTTAAGTGAGATAAAAGATACAAAAAAAAAAAAACCCTTATGTGTGAGGCACATTGTACGTGCTTAATTCTTATTAGCATGTGGTAGGCCGCTGGTCAATCTTTTGTTGTTTTATTTGGGGGTGGGGGGGTTGAATCCTTTAAGACACACAGGGTTGGTCTGGGAGCATAGCTCAGCAGTTTAAGTGCTTGCCTAGCGAGCGCAAGGCTCTGGTTTCAGTGCCCCAGCACCTCATAAACCGAGTGTGGTAGCAGGCACCTGTAATCTCAGCACTAGGAAGGCTGAAGCAGGAGGATTGCCAAGAGTTCAAGGCCATAAAGGACAAGCCTGGACTGCAGAGTGAGATCCTGTCTCAAAAACAAGTAAAAAAGCAGGGCAGAGGTGCCATCTCCCATCAGAGCCAGCCAACAGACAGGCACGCTTGCCATGTCCTCCGTCATCTTATTCGCCAAATCTCTCTGGCAAGGTTGGACATGCACCTCGTTCCAAACTCAAAATGCCAGTGAAAAGGTGAACAATCTGGATCAACTCAGGACATCGTCGGGGCAGCTACCACAGTGCAACTGACACTCACAAAAAAGGACACCCAGAATCGCTCCAGAAAGTGGCCAGAATGGCGGGAGGAGAGTTTTGAAAGCCAGGGGATTATTTTGAAGGCGATTAAAGGCAACGTGTCTTGTGCTGTAATACATGTTTGAAACTTTAAACGTTCATTTTTTGATTATACCTCCAGTTTGGGGAATGAGGAATCATGGGGGGAGGGATGGAGCATTTTCAGTGTAACGTGGCGCTGAAGGTGGGACCACAAACGGGCGTGAAGGATTGCGCGGACTGGATTCTGTCTGTTAGGAGTATGCAGACAAAAACTGAAAACAGGAGTGTGCAGGGACCAGACCTGAGGCTCGGCGAGGTAATTTTTTGCAGCTGTGTGAGCAAGGGATGCTGGGTTTTTTTTTTTTTTTTAATCTAGCAACACATGTGGAGGCTGTTAACCATAACCAGGCAGGTGATAAGTTTTTACATCCCCACCCCCCTTGCAAAGTTATACTAGTATAAGCTCCTAGTAGAGAAAGAAATACACAGAATAAACAGAGAGGAGACAATAAGCCTATAAGCCTACTACAGAAGGAATAACTCAAACATCTCAATGTTTTTCATTCTAATTGCTTTCCTTGCAGAGTTGGGATTTTCCTGTAAAGCTAATAAATATCCTGATCTTACGATGTATTTTTCCGTAACTTTTTTTTTTTTTTTTGAGACAGGGTCTCACTCTGCAGTCCAGGCTGGTCCTGAACTCACTCTGTAGCCCAGGCTGGCCTTGGACTCACAGCAATCCCCCTGCCTCAGCCTCCGGAGTGTTGGGATGACTGATGTGAGCCACCACACCCAGTTCATGTGGTGCTGGGGAATCGAACTCAGGTCTTGAGCTTGCTAGACAAACGCTTCAACCATGGGGCTATTTCTCCAGTCCAGCCCCATATCATTTTTAAAAAAATGCATCACTAATATAACTTTGACAACTACATAATATATGAGATAGGTTTTTCATAATGTATTTAGCACGTGCTGCTTATGGTGAGTGTGAGGTGGCCCGTGAATTGGGTTGCTAAATATCACCTTTGGGTTTTTCAAGCTGGAATTGGGGAAAACAACTCACTCCCCCCAGAAGTGAGCAGGTGTTCTGTGGCGTGAGATGTTACTTGTCGCTAGACAACGGTGAAGCAGACACACCTGAGACAGAAGAGAAAGTCCTGCTGATGACTCATGGGTTTGGCTGTTTGGCTCTGTGTAAGAAAACAACAGCTAACCCCATACAGTTTCTTCTCTCTCTCTCTCTCTCTCTCTCTCTCTCTCTCTCTCTGTCCATGTTTAGGGTAGCATAACTCTGGAAGGAAAAGTATCCTCAAGTTCTATAGCGTTCTCTCTTGGACTTCGTCTTCTTTTTGTTGCAGGCACAGAATACTGGACATTCACAACTTGAGGAAGGGAAGATTTGTTTTAGCTCACGGTTTCAGAGGTCACAGTCCATTCACAGGTGGGTGGCTGGAAATGGTAGAATCACACAGTGGGGCCGGAGCTGGAGCTGGTGATTCAGACACACAGATCACACAGCATGGCAGAACAAATTTGGGGGAGGGGAACCAGCACACGCCCCTCCAGGTCCAGCCCTAAACATCCACCCCTTCCAGCCAGGCTTTATCTCCGGGCAGTACACAGTATCCACAGGTATATGAGGCTTTGGGGGAACAGTCCAGATCCAAACCACAACAGAGATTTCCTTTTATCTTTTTTTTCTTCTATACTGGTGATCAAGCCCCAGGCTCTCATACTGAGCTACATCCTCAGTCCATCTTTTTCTTTTTTCTTTTTATCTTGGATTTTGAGACAGGGTGTCACCAACTTTCCTAGGCAGGGTTGGAATTTGCAATCTTCCTGCCTCTCCCTCCCAGAGTTCTGAGATAACAGGCCTGCACCATTGGACTCAGCTTGGAAATCTTCCCGTAGTTGGTTTCCTAATAAAGTTTTTGTTCTCTGCCTACTATTGGGCTATAAAATGACCATAAAGCACCCAATAAAGATGCTTGGATTGGTGTTGGTGACTCCAGAGTCACTGAGCAGTGCCCCCTTTGATTGCAGGAGATATCACAGCATTCTTGTAATCACGATGGAAAAAAATAGGTTTGTTCATTTTTGTCTAATTCAACTTTGGAACTTAGAGCCTTGGAAAAGGAGAGAAAAGTGAGTGTCCTTCTCTTGGGTGATTGATGGCTTGGTGATCTTATCACCTAACTATGGGAGACATGGGAAGACCAGGGGAAAGGACATGATGAGTTTGAGATGTCATCCAACAGACAGGGACCACCTGGGGTTCACTAGACTTAGCAGTTAGGCAGAATGTTGGGTGCAAGGTAGCAGTGTTGGTGGTACCCAACTCTTACCTGGAAGAAAACTGTACTACCTTGGCATCACATCAAAGCTAAGAAGAACTCTCCTCAACCCTTGCTTGTTTTTTTCGTTTGCTTTCTTTTGTTTTTGCATTGGGGATTCAATCCAGGGCCTTCTCACTGAACTACATCCCCATTCCCACTCCCTCCCCCCCCCACCTTTTTTTTTTCCCCCGAGACAGACTCATCACTAAGTTGCCCAGGCTGGGCTCAAACTTGCAATCCCCCAGCCTCAGCCGCCCAGAGTGCTGAGATAAAATAAAATTTTAGAACAAAGTTCATTAAATTCACACACATGAAATAAGCTTCCGTAGGTAGCTTATGATGAAAACATGAGAAAAATCAGCATTTTCATCTAGGTGTCTATTTACATATTATATTTGTCCATATTCATACATCTGCATTAAAATTATAATTTACCCAAATGGCTTCCTTTTTATGGAAAAAAAGCAACACTCCAAGAGGAGGAGTTAACTACCATTTTCCCTGGTTGCGCACCTCAGCTTTGACAATGAGAACGTGAGGTATTTCCTGAAGACTATGCGAAGATAATGCCCGACATGGGTTTTATAAATCATTTATTATGATTGAAAGGGAAGAAAATGATCGGAGACAAATATTACAATTAGACATAAAACATTCTCTCTTGGAACCAATCATAATAACATACTTGAAATATTTTTAAATGGCTACAGAAGTAATTTCCCAGAAAATAAAATTTTCACATCATCAGTTACGGAAAATTGATTTCTTTCCATCAAAATATTTTTATCTCTGCTCTATCAAAAATAAATGCCGAGTCTAACACACTACTGTTTAAGCCTTCCCTACTTATTTTGAAATTAGAATATTTGGAGGGGGATCTTACCGGATGGTGAGTGAACTATTGCCTAGAAATGAAGGAGCAGCTCTGCCGCACCTTGGGCTCACCAAATAAGAATTCTCAACTGGTTTTCTGGGAGCTCAGAAAGACGGCTGCATCCAAGCCAAAAGACTCCCAAGAATCACCCCAAACTGGTAATCAGTTTATTCCGGGAAAACTCATTTATTTACTCAGTGAATGGCTGTGGCTCAAAAGAAGCAGTGGGAAACCGTGGAAATCTATTCTTGTGGGTCTTTTAAAAAATCTTTTTGTCATTAACAAAAGCACAGAATTTCTTGAGCACTTTTTCTGGGCTCTACTCCTAACAATGGATTCTTCTTCTTCTTTTTTTTTTTTAGGAGACAAGGTCTCGCTCTATAGTCCAGGCTGGTCCTGAACTCATTATGGAGCCCAAGCTGGCCCCTGGACTCAAGGCAGTCCTCCTGTCTCAGCCTCCCAAATGCTGGGATTACAGGTGTGCACCACCAAGCCCAGCTTATGTGGTGCTGGGGAATCAAACTCAGGGCTTTGGGTTTACTAAGCAAGCACTCTAACTGCTTAGCTATGCCCCAGCCAAAGATGGCACAAGAGGCTGAGTGTGAGGACAGCACTGGCCACAGGGAGGAAAACAGAAAGGCCCTGCCAATGAGTGAATCAGCAGCGAACACGGCTCTCCAATTGCTTACAAAATACAACACACGCAAGTGATAAATACATGTCCAAAAAATAAATACAGATATTCTACACATAAATAAAATTAAGTATACTCATGACTACTATTACAGTTAAGCATCTCCATAACAGAACCTCCACCTTTTGTCACAGCTTCACGCTTCTCACGAATACCAACTTCAACATACCCTGGAAGGGGCGGACCACCTACCTAACCTAGTAAAGTAGTAATACATTTCCGGCTGCTACGACACAATGTTAGCTCCTCTGACAAAAGAATTGTTTTCTTTTTCTGTAAAAAGTGGCCTCTGGATTTATTTTGGAACTGTAATTAGAAAGAGCCGTATGAGGAGGGATGCTTTAAGGGCCGTCTTTGTTACCAAACAAAACAAGGTCAAGGGACCTGGCATCTAACTCCGTGAAATGTGGATGTGTGATGTGTTGACAACCAAGCCATGTCAGGGGTCACAGCCTAACTTTAAACTTTACACTCTTGCGATCTACAAGGGTGATGGGGGAACCTTCTAGCCCCCCAGAGGAGGTTCTGGTCCCCAACACCTGTTTTCTTAGGTAACAATCGCAGAGACAGATGATCTACTGCACTGGCTCTACACGTTGACCCTACATGCCACCACAGCTGTTTCTTACACTGTCTCCTCCTTTCCAAACACCATCTCATTTACTCATAGCGCATTTAATTACAGTACTTCTACTTTAGGCAGAGAGCTTTTCCAGATAATCAACTGTCTAAGTTACTTGCGTTGCTGGAACACAATACTTGACACCTACAACTTAATGGATGAAAGATTTATTTTAGCTCACAGTTTCAGCACCTCTCAGCCCATTCACGGGCAGCTAGCAACGGTGGAAGGGCTTGGCACAGGCTTCCCTAGAGAGGAGTTCATTCCAAGGCAAATAGGAGGCAGAGTGCCAGAGGAAGGGCGGAGCTAACACATATCCTTCCAGGTTTTTTCCTAGTGCTCCATCCCTTTCCGGTTACAGCCCCAGAGATCTGCCTCTCCCAACTAGGTCCACCCCTTTAAAGCCCGGGAAATCAATGGACTAAGGCTTTTGGGGGACATTCCTGATCCAAACCATAGCATCAAGTAACTGGTTAACAAAGGAGAGGTCGGAATCTCCTTTTCTTAAGATTGCCAGAATATTTACTTAAGTTAATTATTTTTTGAGACAGGATCTTGCTCTGTAGTCCTCCTGCCTCAGCCTGCGGAGCACTGGGGTTACTAGTATGTGGTTCTGAGAGATGGAACCCAGAGCCTTGTGCTTCCTAGGCAAGCGTTCTAATCACTGAGCTATGCGCCCAGCCCCTAGACTGCCAGAATATTTAAAAGTAACAAGAAAAAAATGGCCGTATTTGCATGGTGACTCTGATGGCCAAGGAGATGGGAGATTTAAAAAAAATGATGAATTTTAAGCTGTTTAAGGCACAATGAGCATGTTGGCCAATTTTCTGTTTCTATTTTATTGTCATCTAAATACTTAAGAATCAAATCAGAGGCAGTAACCCCCCCCCCCCCCCCCAGTAGCTATGTCTAGAATACTAGCTGGGATGTCAGGGTGCCAGTTGTCACCCAACTTGTAGCAGTTGATGCAGCCACCACACAGGGGACAAGGAGTGGACGTGCAGGCTCCTGGGCTTTCAGAGTAAGGTGGGGGCTTTGGTGGGCCGGCTGTTTGGCAGGAGGGGCTGGCTTCCCATCGCCCTGGCTGGAGGCCCCTGGGCCTTGGCTGAGAGCAGTGCCGGGGCTGAGAGATGGTGAACCGTGGCCTTTTGTTGATGGGAGTTGTTGATGTAGCTGGCAGTCAGGAGTGTGATTTCAAGAATCTAAAACAAGAGAAACAGAACTGTCACACTCCTGACAAGCCTTTACAGACTCGGAGAGAGAAAGGGGTGGGCAACCTTGGCCAGGACCCACCCTACCAGGCATCCCTTCTTTCTCGAGCAATGGGAAGTTCTTAGGCAGCCAGCATCACAGGGCACCATTGCATTTTCCAACTGCTTAAATCAGCAGAGGAGTGACTCTCAAAAAACAAAAACAAAAACAAAAACATCAATCAATCAACTTTGTGGCAAGATTAGGAAATGTGACGGTCAGCACACAACTCTAACAATGTTATTAAAGCCACATTTGTGTATATATGAATTAAGAAATGCAGTGTGTCATGTCACTTCTTTATTTAAACTAAAATATTGGGTAGGCTTTGATGTTTTGCACTGAATAGTTATGGACAGACAGTTAAAGATGCATCACTTTTTCTTTTCTTGAGACAGGTCTCGCTCTGTAGTCCAGACTGGCTTCAAACTCATGGCAATCCTCCTGCCACAGCTTCCTGAGTGCTGGGAATACAGGAGTGTGCCACTATGCGCAGTTTATGTGGTGCCGGGGAGTCGAACTCAGTTACTTAGCAATTGCTGGGCAAGTGCTTTAACTGCTGAGCTATTCTTCCAGCCCAGATATCCACCATTTTTTATTTTTTAAAAAGATCCAGATCCTGAAGAGTCACTAGTTGACAATTTTGTGATAAAGTTTTAAGATAAGCAATTTCTCGTTCTTTTTACTATAATTAGAGTTACACATTAGAATATAGCCCTTCCATTTATTTTTACTTAGGGACATTAAAATTGCTTCTCAGCCTTTTGGCTAAGATCAAGTGTAGTACTTAGAGACATTAAACTTAGAGACATTCAAACTATAAAGGAACAAGTTGGTTTTTTTGTTTGTTTAGAGATAGGGTCTTGCTCTATAGTCTAAGCTGGTCCTGAACTCATTATGGAGCTTTGGCTAACCTCAAACGAATGGCAATCCTCCTGCCTCAGCCTCCCGAGTGCTGGGATTACAGGGGTGCACCATCATGCCTGCTTATGTGGTTCTGGGGAATTGAACTCAGGGTCTTGAGCTTGCTAGGCAGGTGCTTTAACCGCTGAGCTATTCCTCTGTTCCTGGTTTGTTTTAATTACAAAAAAAATCTGCTCTTTCCTCTAGTGAGTCTGTGAAGCAAATAACCCCATGTAAATGAGAACCTGTACCTAGCAGCAACAATTTACTCCACGCCCATTTCTCTTGAACTTTCTGCATATACCAGGTGCTGGCTGGGTTAAGAACCTTATAAACATTTTTCATTTACTTCTTTTTTTTTTTTCCTGCCGTGCTACTGGGGACGAGCCCAGAGCCTTTGTACTGAGCTGCATCCCTGGTCCATTTTTTATTTTTGATTTTCAGACTGGATCTCACTAAGCTGCTAAATTGCCCAGGCTGGGATTGAATCTGCGATCTTCCTGCCTTTGTATCCCGGCGTGCTAGGGTTGCAGGCCTGTGCCACCAGGCTGGGCTTCATTTAATTCCTTATTATTTTAAAATTTTTAAATAAAAAAAATTTTTTTGAGACAGGGTCTTGCTCTGTAGTCCTGGCTAGTTCTGAATTCACTGTGGAGCCCAGGCTGGCCTTGAGCTCTTGGTGATTTTCTTGCCTCAGCCTCCCCAGTGCTGGGATTACAGGCGTGCACCACCACACTCAGGTCACGTAGTGCTGGGGAACTGAACTTAGGCCCTGTGCTTGCTGAGCAATGCTCCTATTGTAGAGCTAGCCCCGGCTCCTTAATTATTAAGGTAATGAAGAATTATCTTAATTCTTAAGGTAAAAGAAAGCAAGTATAATAGTTACTGTACCATTTTTTTAGACAAAGACACCAAGACTTCTGATAAAATAAGTTAGCATTTTGACCAGTGGTTGTTTAATTATAAGTAACGTTTGTTTACTCTTTGCTTAATAATTATTTTAGTATGAAGAAAACTAATATAAAAAAGTTGGCAAAAAGGGTTCCACTCACCTTGGGCTTTGCCATGGCAAAAAGTAACTTTTCTGTTGGTTTATCTTTTGAGTGAGTGTTGCTAATGACGACCATAAAGTCATCTTGATAACCTCCGAAGGTCATGAGGCTTTTGTATGCATAGCTGACCACTAACCTCTTCAAAGAAAGAAAAAGGAAGTCTGTTATATGCTCTTTATATTTAAAGAAAGAAGAGAAATGACTAATAACAAACATCTCCATTAATATCAATATTAAGTTAATGGCACAATGTAAAAAATTTTTTTCTTTTCCCATTTTTTATTGATAAATACACACACACACACACACACACACACACACACACACACACACACAGAGTATATAATGGTTACACTAGGCTGGAGAATTTTGTGTACACATATATCGCGGCCCCATTCCAGTCCCTTTGTCTCCCCCTTTCTGGCCCTCCTGCCCCTGCTTTCATCCCCCCAGACTCACTGTATCTCCCCCATTTAGTTCTATAAATTACCTGTGTTTTGGCTTTCTCACTTTAGAGAAACCACATGATATTTGGCCTTCTGAGTGTGACTCACTTCACTAAGTGTGATGGTCTCAAGTTGTGTCCATTCACCTACACATGTTTTGAATCTGTCTTTATGGAAGAGTAGCACTCCATTGTGTACAGATATCCCATTAATTTATCCATTGGTCTGTTGATAGATATTTTGGCATCTTCCATAATTTCTGGTTAGCTGTGCTGCTATAAACATGGGTATACATGCATTGCTGTTAAATGTTGCTTTTAAGAGGTATTGCTGGACCAGATGGAATATAATTTTTAGCTTTTTGAGGACTCTCCAAACTGCTTTCCACCGTGGTTATACCAGTTTACAGTCCCCCAGCAATGTAAGAGGGCTCCATTTTCCCCACAGCCTCACCAGCATCAACTGCTGTTCAAATTCTTGGTAGATGCCAAGAACTCACAGGGGTAAGATGGCATCGTAGTGGTGTTTTGATTTGCATTTCTCTATGGCTAAGGATGCTGAACATCTTTTCATGTATTTGCTGGCCATTTGTACTTCTTTATTTCAGAACTATCTATGTATTTCAGTTGCCCATTTTTTAATTGGGCCTTTGATTTGGGGGTTTTATTTTTCTTCAGTTCCTTATGTATGCTTTTCTTTCTCTTCTTTCCTTTTCTGAGACATGGCCTAGCTCTGTAGTCCAGGCTCATCCTGAACTCACTATGCAGCTCAGGCTGATCTCCAACTCATGGCCATCCTCCTGCCTGAGCCTTCTGAGTGCCGGGATTTTAGGCCTGCACCACCACACCCAGGTCACATAACGCTGAGGAATTGAACTCAGTTCCTCATGCTTACTAGGTGAGTGTTTTAACCTCTGAGCTAAGCCTGGCCTTCTAGTTCTGCTCCCAGCACTGCAGCCTTTCTAACACTGGATACCACCACTCTTTCTAATCGCCACAGCCTGACTGGCCAAAAGTAGAATCTCACTGTTTTAAAATGCATTTATTTAGTTACTTGCAAATTGAAAATACATTTATGAAACATCCGTATTTCTTCTGTGAATTGCCCTGGTCTACTTATGTACTGGTATATTTATTTATTTATCTGATGCTGGGGATGGAACCCAGGGCCTTGCCCGAGCCAAGCATGCGCAGTGCAACTGTGCCAGCCCTGCCCCCCGACAGGGGACAAGTAGGAAGAACGGTTTCTGAGTGTGAGGAAAATCCAGTGCAGGTGACTGATCTTCTCTTTGCGGTACACTCAGCAAAAGAACAGGATTCAGTGCAAACCCTGAGGGTTCATCTTACCATGGAAGTGTGTTCTAAGATGCTCAGACCGTTCTCGTGCACAGCCAGCCATATGAACGTGTTTCCAAGTGATGGTGGCGTGAGGGGCTACGAGGAGGCGAAACATCGTGGTGTAAATGCCAAATGCCAGGTAATAACTTCTACCATTCTACAGCAACAAAAGCAAACTTCTCAAGCTTTCTTTTAGGGAGCAGGCCATGGGGCATGCTGGGAACAGCACATTGACACGGGGAGGTGGGACCGGGAGACCCAAACCCACCGCTTGGTCATGTGGGCGTTGGTACAGCTGCTAAACCCTTGGGACCTCCATCTCAGACCACTTCTGCATCCTATTTGTGTTTCACGAGGGGAATAATCAACAAAGTTTTTAGGAATTCCGTGACATCAGAATCCTAATGAACAAAACATATGGATGTGCCCTGCAAGATGTGACCTGTATGAATCTTGTGTTCTTTGATGACAGGAAAGTTTATGAGACCCTTACTACATTAAAAAAAAAAACAACCTCTTGGTTACGCGTCTATCCACTGAGGGCTGACTGGCAAAGTGTAAGCACTAAGTAGGTGGGGGGAGAACAGAGGGGAGACCAGGAGAACCCACCCCTCCTGGCTCTCCCTCGAGGCCCAGCACTATTTGCTTTCAATTGCCGGGCATTTCCTCGTTTTCTACAAAGCTGGCGGACTCTGGGCACAATGGTTTTTATAACGCGTCTCTGTCTCATTCTCTCTTACTTTGGCAAAGAACAACTTGGCGCCAAAGAAAGGCCACTTCCGGGCGACTGTCAGGTAAATGCGTACGCAGTCGGCCGCGCTGTGGCTCCGGAGGGCCATCCACCTGGTGGACAGTCGCTGGTGAAGCTGCCTGCAAAGGGAAGAACAAGCAGGTCCAAGGATAAGCACGTGCATCCTCCTCGCGAGAGGAAACTCTTCCGGGCTGGTCCTAGGCCCACCTGCGTTACTTCATCTCGCTGCCGTTGCTGTTGTCCCCAAAACTACTAGTTTCTCCACGTGACCCAAGAAGTCCAGCAATGACATCTGGAGCACTGCATGGCTAACATCTGCAATGTTCCTGAGCAGAAATGCCCATGAAATTGAATTTGCCTCTACTTCTAATTTAATCAGCATTTCTTTCTAAGCACTATATTACTGAACATGCAAATTAGGTGGACTTAATTCAAAATTTTACATTAAAAAGTCTTGTGTAAGAAGATAGCTTCTTTTTACTTCAATTTGTTGCTAGCTGTCTATCCTACAGGATCAATGGTTTTTGATAAATACTTTGTAATATTAAATATCTTATCAACCCATATTTTTTCTTTTTTGTCAGGATTCATTTGGACGAGAAGGAAGAAGATCAAATGAAAAGTTGATCTCAATCAAGGTTGTATTTTTTATGAGTATGTGTTTGTGAGGCATAATAATTACATTCATGTTGGAAGATAATTTTTTTAAATTAAAAACCTTTTTTTAGTCATTCCACAATGTACACAGACTTCCAAACATCTGTGACACACAGCTTCTAGGGCCTCTGGGCACATGTAAAACACAAATAGCTCCAGTTCCTTGGGATGCATCAGTCTTCAAAAAATCTTGAGGAAAGTGCCATAATTTTTTTTAAATTTAAAATTTGGATAGGGAAATGTGACCAAGAAAATGAGTGTGATTCTACTGAAGAGTTAAAAATATTTCCTCACCTTAACTGTTCCTCTGTACAGCCATCTCTATATCTTTTAGGGTAAAATTTTTCTATGACTTGTTTGAGCGTTTGATTTGCTTTGCACTGGTTGGTAACATGCCCCGCTGGAGTCGAGAAAGGTCTTTCGAAATCTCCAATCTCCACCTGATTGGAACCCCCCTCCCCCGAGAGAGAGAGAGAGAGAGAGAGAGAGAGAGAGAGAGAGAGAGAGAGAGGGAGAGAAGAGAGAGAGAATATACACTATTAGAATTGCAAAAAAATCTTATTTTTTCTATACATTCTTTTTTTAAACATATCATATATATATATCTACTTGCCATGATTGTGGCATTTCGGAGTTTATAATCCCATGTAAGACCTATTAAGTCTAAATTTCATTTCAATTCTAACTTTGAAAAAAAATCTGTTAACTTACATATTTAAGTTTCATTTCTACATTAGCCTCCCTGAGGATCCCCGATAGTATTCACTGAAGACCACTCCCTGATTATTGATTATGAAACAGGCTAATTTTCCATTTTATGGTGCTATTTCCATTGCTAATAATGAGGTGAACTCAAAAGGCAAAGAAGTTATAAGGTATAAGAAATCTTGACACAGTTCGTTGGAAATTTTTAGGGTCTTTACTAAATGTAATGGGCAAGAGCCAGAGCATCATAACTTCCTGCCTAGATGTTCTCAACAAATACATCTTTTTTCTGCTTTCAGCCCCTTCTTCTACTAGTTTATTATTCCTAGGAATCGAGTTCTTCACTTCCCCCTCTCTGTGCTGAAAGGCTATTCAAGATCCTCTTCTCACAGATCAAGGACGTGAGGTCCTCAGCGCAATTCTCCACCGATGCAACGACCCATTCTTTTATCCAAACCTATCCTCTGTTCCCCTCACAAGTCAGGCACTGTGCTGGGTGCTGAATGGAGGGGAAAGCCGATCCTAGTCCCTACCCTAAGTTTACCAGCTAGTAGGGAAATGGAGGCATCAACACTTTTGAGAAACTGCATGAAGGGCCTGAAGGGGGCACCACAGATGGCGCGAAGGGGAAAGAACAACAACACCAGTACCGGAAGTGCAACCCACCACGCTGACAGCGGGTGGAAGCCCACGTCTCCATGTCCAAGGGCCTCCTGCCTCTGGTCACACCTCACACAGCCAGCGCCGGGAGGTCTGGGCCTCTGCCTCCTCTTTTCTGGTCCGTTGATGCATCAGTTACCATCTACATTCCTCAGCTGTGCTCCGCCCCTGCAGCCTTTTTTCTGCCTTTCTAGGTTATTTGCCCCCAGTCCTTACTGCCCGGTTAGTTGCTCAGTTTGCCTGTTTTTCTCCCTCTTCAGTTTCTTCCTAGCCCAGTATGTTTCTTAATGGCCTCACACCAAATAAAACCACCCAGCAGCTCTTCAACCAAGCTCCTTCCCCCAGGGAAGCTGTGCACTGTCCCCTCCTGTCACCACACCTGCCTGTGAAGCTACACCAGGTCTTCAACCTCAAGGAGGGCAATAAACGACAGATGTGGAAGCAATCCAAGGCCCCACACCTCTTCAGGAAGCCTTGAGTGGCATATCCAGGCTCAGGGTCTCCCCTTCCCAGTGCCGGGCTGTTGGTTGCATGTGTGCATTGAATAAACACCATAGGTGTCTGGGGACCAACTAAAAATCAGGTAATTCCCAACAAGTTCCATGTAAATATGACACCTTACCACAGAAGTGCCCAACCTTTTGGCACTAGGAACCAGTTCCATAGAAGACAGGTCTCCCATGGACAGTAGTAAGGGTGGGGATAGTGCTGGCATCATCACGTCAGCCCCATCTCAGATCATGGGGCATTAGATTCCCATAAGGATCTCACAACCCTGATCCCTCACACGCACAGTTCACAAGTACATTCTTCGATGAGAGTCTAAAGCCACTGCTAATCTGACAGAAAGCAGAGTTCAAGCGGTAATATGAGTAATGGAGAGTGGCTGTAATTACAGAAGAAATTTAGCTGTCTGGGTCTCCTGCTAGGCAAACTGGCTCCATGACCTGGGACTTGAGGATCCCTGTCTTACCACATGCAATCTACAACAATTAGGGATCGAATCTGGGAATTTCCTAATTAAGACTGAGAACATCAAAGAAGACCTACAGGTATTCAAATCTACATAGAAATAATACTTTGCATTTTGAGTCAGGCTCTCACTAAGTTGCCCAGTCGGGCCTGGCAACTTGGAATCCTCCTGCCTCAGCTTTCTAAGAGCTGGGATTTTAAAATTAGTCACATGCTTAGAATTTTGTGTGTGTTATTGACCTCTGTGTCCTTTCTTCAGTTCCACCTAAAGCTGTAACAAGTATCTATCCCCAAAGTCAACTATGATTGTAGAGAAGCTTTCTTGACAAAATAAAAGGTTCAAGCCCGAAGATGAGGTTAACTTCTAGAAGAAAGAATAGTGGATTTAGCAGAGAATCTGGGCCCTGAGTGGAGTAAATCTAGTATGACAAGTGGCAGGGAATCGCTCCTAATTCTATCACCAGGAAAATATGTACCTTATTTCCCTTTCCTTCATTTGTAGGAAGAAAACTTGCAGTGTAACCCTAACGTTTAAAGCAGAGACGACCTTACAGTTACTCGTAACACCAACTGAGTTACCAATCCTTCGTCCCTCCAAGGCCACTATGGTTACAGCTCCTGTGTGTGACTGTGCCAGACACAACAGCTGCCGGCAATGCAAAGCAGAAACATAAATAATTCAACCCCGCAGAGGTCGTCAGAACAGCAGTACTGGCAGACCGTCACAGGGGACCCTCAGCCCTCTCCCCAGGGCCCAGCAAGAGACAACATCATACTTCTACCTGATTAAATCACTACTCAAGTATGTGTCTGTGTGCTTATTGAAGTCTGAACTTCATCCTAATGAATGCAATGGGCAAATACAATAAAATTCTCCTGCTGTGTGAAGGACTCACTCCTCCGAGGCTGCCAAATGATTTTGGCATGGTGTTCTCAGCCCCACCTCTCAATGCTCAGATTCCTTCGTTAAATGCACAGCATGGAGCTGCACTTCCCAGAAAATTAAGAAACGAGGGGCCCTTCGCGGAACCCCACCTCCTTCCACGTCATTGCAGCTGTCGGCAGTTCAGTCAAACTGCAATCAGAATGCCTGCCAGTTTTACACCAACAACCACAACATAATCAAGGTCAAGAGTTACTACAGAAGGTACACTGTTGTACTGCGTTGCATTCGGGGGAGACATGAGCACCGTATCATTTCCACAGATCACTCCACACAACACAGAGGTTACCTGCGCCAGAAGGGCTGCCATTTCCAGCGCCAGGTCCTTGTTCAAGGGGAAGAGGCCGTTGACAACCTGCTCGTTTGTCTGGTACATTAGCAGTAACTTCTCCCTGTCGGTCTCACCATGAGCTTGTGTTGAGAAATACAATCTGTACAAAAAAACCAGGACACTTCTCATTAACGGGTCCTTTGCTTTTCTTCCCTGCTGGGCTGGAAATTGAACCTCAAGGCCCCACACATGTTAGGCTAACACTCTATACTGAGCTTTACCACCAGACTCCAAGATAATCTCAGGGGAAAAAAAAAAACAGTAAAGAGAAGTCCAGAGGACTGAGATGACGTTATTTTAACCTAGTTGTCTAAGCCAAGGGGTCTCCAACTCCTGGTCGCAGGTCTGTTAAGAGCTGGGTCACACAGTAGGAAGTGAGTAGCAAGTAAACTAGTGAAGCCTCATCTATATTTACAGCTACTTCCCATCACTTACGTTGCCACCTGAGCTCCACCTGGTGTCAGATCAGCAGAACTGGTCCCTGGTACCAACACGTTTGGTGACCACTGCTCTAAGCTATACAAACCCAGACCATCTCTGCAGATGGTGTCTGTCCACCTCCGTCTACTGATCACCCACCACTAATACTGTTAATTGTGACCCAGCCCTGTCCTCTTCCTGCCTCTGTGGTGACAACCTCAGGCATTTGTGTCTGTGCTGATTTCCCATGGCGGAAAAAATAAAATGATTCAAAGAAGAAAGGTCAACTAAAATCCATTCAGAGAGTGTGATGGTTTTAGTCTAGAAAGCTGGCACTGTTGGGCATGCGTCTCTCACTGTTGATAGGCAGTTCACAAGGTTTTTGAGCTCGTTATATCTTCTTTTGACACAAGGACTAAATGCACATTGTTTGATTTCTAAAAAAAAAAAAAAAAGGAGAAGAGGGCTGAGATGTAGCTCAGTGGTAGAGAGCTAGCTCAAAGCCCCAAGTTTAGTCCCTAATGCTGCAAAACATAAATATGTCCCTACAAAATCTTGCCCATAGCCATGCTATACCCACAGTCACAGGAAGTCCCTGTGGCAGCCCCGCCAAGGCCTGGTTCCTCCAAACTGTACTGTACTGCTCCTGCAGTGTCAGCCCTATCACTAAGGCTCTGTGTCTGCCACTCGCTGGACCCAAAGTGGCAGGGAGAACCTCTTTGCTTGAGCCAGGCCCGCCCCGGGGCAGCGGCACAGAGGGACACGTAAGTGGTATGCCATCATTACTACACACAGGAATTGTTTGCCAAGAAGGGTCAAAGAATTCCATCGTCACGACCTAGTGACTGACCTCTCAAGAGCTCCGGCTGCGCCCCCTGCAAGATGGAGGTAATAATCATACCCACCGGAGAAGGGTGTTGTGAGGGTTCCCGGAGACAATGCACACAGGAGCTCAGCACAGGCCCAGTCAGGGGTTAGTGTTAAAGACGTGGAGTTAGTTGGGTTTTGCTTAGTTTTGTTTGTACCGGGGATTGAACCCAAGGCCTCTGAACTGAGCTACATTCCCCAGCCTTCTCGAAAAACTTTGCTGAGATAGGGTTTCCAAGTTGTTAAGTTACCCAGGCTGGGCTCAAGTTGGTAATCCTTCCCAACTCAGTCTCCCAGAGTGCACCACAGCTAATTAGTAGCATTTTTTTTTTAAGACAAGGTCTTGCTGGGCTCTTAAGCAGCTGGGATTCCAGGCACGTACCACCCAAGCTCAGCTTACCAGTGGCAGTCTTTTCTAGAGCTCTCTAGAAAGACCACAACATAGTTTCTCCTTCCTGGGAATTCTTTTTAATGTGGACATAGGTAGAAGAAATGAGCAAACTTGACGGCCGTCAGAGATCCTTTTGACTGAGGAGCACAGGGCCCTTACAATCAGCCAAAAGAGGCAGAGATGGGAATGTTAAACGGTGTTCCAGAAAATACCACCCACACAGCCCTTCCTCCAACATTCGGGGAGGGGGCTGGAGGAGGTGCTCCCTGCAAGTACTCCCAGAGCACCCTAATTTTGTTTCGTTAACAACAGGCTTTGACTTTCAAATGCATTCCAAGAAATCAAAGACAATAAATTTCAATAGGAGTAGGATCTGACTGTTGGCTTCCAAATGGATGTCTATGAGATCAAGTTCAAAATCCATGCATCTGGTCTTTAACCCCCAATCCAAAGAATAGAAATCTCATAACTTGCTAAATATAAATTCCAATTCTATGATAGAGTTGGTATTCTAGTTGCATTTGTTACAGTGCGGCTTGGCAGAGGAAGAATCAAGTCCTTGGCTGCATGACAGGTCATAGCCAGTTTCCCTCGTAACCGTGTCACTGGTAATTAGGGCTCCGTGTCTAGCTATTTATAGGCATATGCAAAGCATGGCCATATTTAGGAATAGCTGCGGCTCTCCAGCCACTTCAGACTTCTGTTAAAAATTAAACCTCTCAGTCGAGTTGTTCTGTTCTAAAGCTTTACTCACTGTTTGTAACCAGGCAGTCTCCTGGGGGGCTCTGCCTGCCTCTCTTGGCTCTTCATAGTGGTGTGAAACTTAGAACTTTATTCTTATCTGGGTTTTATTTGCGGGGGGTTGTTTTTGAGACAGGGTCTCACTCTGCAGTCCAGGCTGGTCCTGAGTTCACTATGGAGCCCAGGTTGGCCTTGGACTCACAGACATCCTCCTGCCTTGGCCTCCACAGTGCTGGGATTACAGGCGTGCGTCCCTACATCCAGCTAATTTTTATGTGGTGCTGGAGAATTGAGCCCAGAGCCGTGCCTGTGTTGGGCAAGTGCTTTAACTGCTGAGCTATGTCTCCAGCCACATTATTCCAATCCTGGTCTTTCAAGTTAATTTTGTCTATTTCACACAATTTTAATTTTGGTTCCAATTATAGTCACCACCATCAGTATTAGTATGTATTAAATATTCATAAAGTTGAATTGTTACCAATAGTTTTAGAGATGGAAGCTGTTCCACTGGGTGCCAACCAAACCAAATGAGAACCTGAGCCTTGTCTACGTAAAGATACACAGGTGGGCCCCGGGGCTAGCTCCTCCCTCCAAAGGTGAGATCTACAGCCATGGACCCCAAAGAGGAGCTTTAGATCCCACTTCTTAAACCTTAGCACGTGGCATGCTGTTACAACAGACTCCTGGCTTCAACTCCAGAAACGTGGCGGTGGGTAGGTCAGAAGCGGGGCCTAGCCACTGCAGTATTTGCATTTTTAACACATTTTCACATGGTCCTGAGGCTGCTGGTCCAGGACTGACAATTCCAGCATCACTTTAACTAATTATATCACCTGGAAGGCCCTTGCCTTGGCATTACAGGACAACAAGTAGTTTGTCATCAAGTCAGGGACTCAGTTCCCACCCGATCCTCATGACCTAATGCTGCTGATCTCTATAACACACCATTTATAACCCAAGATACCAAAACTCCAATAACCCTGCTACTCAGGGCACCGGCAGATCATCCCAGCACAGAACTTCTGAATAAAGAGGCTCCTCCCACAGTTCACAGCACCACTGATCCAGAAAGCAAAGGTGTCTATTCAAGCAGAATGTGTCCCTTAGTGGACGATCCTGGGAGAGTGGGTGTCCAAAATATGCAGGTAACTTTTTAATTTAACAGTTCTCCTATTGAGGAGCACGTAAGTTCCCACCCAGCCCTCCATTTTTTTCACTGTTATAAAAATCACAGGAAGAAGATACTGGGCCATACTGGAATATTCTACTCCCCAGGTATGTGGGTGTATCTGGGGGACAGATGATCAGACATTGCAACACTCAATCGGACTCAAGGCTAGTAGGCTCTTTCTGTTACACAGTGGCTTCACTTCTTGCATTCCAATTTTAATCTTAGTTATCTAAAAGGATTCAGCACCATCCCACCATTTCCACCTGGTTCTTGGCAAGACATTTTACATAATATTTAATTTAGGAAGTATAAGGTTCAAATAAAACAAGCAAGATATCTTTATTTTGGTAAAGTTAATGAGAACTGGTGAGTTAGCAGTGTTTATGAAGTACCATCTTATACTAATATAAAGAAAAAATGTTAAAAAAACAAATTCTGATTTGCGACCCTAAGTCTACCTACTTTGTGATTTGACCACAGAGAAGGCACATGCCCCAGGAACACAGCTCTTTTCCTCTCTTCCTGGAACAAGCTGTTTAGCTTTTCTCTACAAGCC
The DNA here is from genome assembly GCA_004027205.1 of Ctenodactylus gundi. Classification (NCBI taxonomy): domain Eukaryota; kingdom Metazoa; phylum Chordata; class Mammalia; order Rodentia; family Ctenodactylidae; genus Ctenodactylus; species Ctenodactylus gundi. The sequence goes on along the minus strand of PVKB01001896.1, from coordinate 152,407 downwards.
CTTGAACATCCTGGAGCCCCTCACTGACCCTGGCATAAATGCTACTTCCGGTCAGGGCTCACGTCCTATGTTCCCATAATGCAACCGTCTTCCTTCAGAGAACCTCCTGTGCCCCTACCTAGTCATTAGGGTGCGTACAGAATCAACCATCATCCTCCCTGCAACAGGGAAATGGCCAAAGGTCAGGGACCAGCTCTATGTCCGTCTCCTGAGCATTCAGCTAAGTGACTGGCCTATAACTGGAGTTGAATGAAAACAGAAAGAGACAGGAAAGAAGGAGAATTATAAACACGATTCTCTGTATGACCAACATGCACTATAAAAATGCATCCATGCGTATGTGTGTTGGAAGGGAACAGATGAACTAAAAAAAAAGTACAAGAAAGGAGAGCTGAATTTAAATCAAGACTGATTTTCATGTGCACAATTTATAATGATAATATTTTAAACTAATGGCAGAGTCCCTTTTTCTAATTTATTCTGAAGAGAAAACAGTATCGATTTATCCAAACGTCCATTAATTTATGTGGCGGTAAACACGTCCAAGTGACAGAAAGCATCCCTCGCAGGGTTAAGAATACCAATGGTTGGGTTTGTTTGCTACAAATGCAAAATATCCCTACAAAAATGATGTGTGTAACCTTCAATACAAACCATAAAACAAAGAACAAAACGAAACGAAGAAGATTTTGTGAGTGTGGCCTTTTCCCTGAGCTACATTGATAGTCCTTTCTCTATTTTTATTTTAAGACAGGGTCTCACTAAGTTGCTCAAGTGAGGTTTGAACTTGTGCTCCTCTTGCCTCAGCCTCCCAGACTGCTGGGACCACAGGCCCGTGCCCCATGTGCAGCAAGAAGCAAAACTTCCTGTAAGTTTCTTCTTCCAGAAGACAGTTGTCATTTATAGAAAAATGAACACACAGGTAAATGTTGTAAGTTCCCAGGCACTTCCATAGTTAATGCAATCACAGGTGTGTGATTTGAACACAACTGTACACCATTCCCTGTTCCTCAGACCCGGGTTACGCACCTGTTTTTATAAGTCAGTCGGACAGTTCTTGTACCTTCACATTTCCCGGGCTGCTGTTCTTTGGACGCTTGTTCCCACTTGGAAATAATGTCACAAATCTAGAGGGGATGTGAAAAAATAAGATTCATGGAACTTTGAAAGTCAAAGTTTGTTTGTTTGTTTGTTTGTTTTTGAGACAGGGTCTCGCTCTGTGATCCAGGCTGGTCCTGAATTCACTTCAGAGCCCAGGCTGGCCTTGGACTCACAGCAATCCTCCTGTCTCAGCCTCCTGAGTGCTGGGATTACAGGTGTGCGCCACCACACCCAGCTTATGCAGTGCTGGGGAATCAAACTAGGGTACTTAGCACTTGGCTTAGCGCTTGCTCAAGCGCTTTAACCGCTGAGCCATTCCTCCAGCCCTTAAAGTTTTTTTTAAGGACAAATATTGTGGACTTGGAAGTCTCAATTAACATGACTAGCTAAGCTTAACGTGTTCAGCTCCCATGAAGTTGTTAGTTTGGGATTTAATTATAAGTTACTGTTTGGGCCACACAATCTGGTAGACATACATTAACTTGGGACACTGACCACAAATGTGTTACCCCAAAGGGAACCTTAAGGCAGGATTGCATGTGACTGGAAACAAGAAGATTCCAGATATTTGTTGTTTTTGTTCCAAGATTTGGTCACTGAAGTTACTTTTCTACCTTTTAAGTTTAATGAGATTAAAATAACTGAACACTTCTACCTTTTAAGTTTAATAAGATTAGAATATAACTGAATCCACACAAAAGAAATCTGAAATATCATGCACAGAAAGGGTTTAAGATCCAGTTCTAGCTGTCTGATTTCAGACACATCTTTTCTCCATCAAGATGGCAAAGTGGGCTGTTCCTCTAAGGTCCTTTATGGCTTTATAATTTTATATTCCTAATTGCCACATTACTCGATGGAAAATCTATTGAAGTCATTTTACTATGACCTGGCAACTGTTTTTAAAAACTTTTCTTCTTTATTTCCATAGTTTCATCTTCTTACTGAGCCTTCAAATTACAGTTCAGATCTCTCCTGGTTTCCAATATAACACTTACATCCTGCATGCACAGCTATGCACTGAACACTTTGAACTCTAGTTTGGGGGTACAGTATATGAGGGGTGATTATACACTATGGTCAATGTTAAATAGAAATTATAATAAAAAACCACATTGTCATTAATCTCCCTCAAAATTCCCCAGATGCCCTCCCACACTTTGAATACACTTGTCCCATCAATATTGGCAAAAGATAAATTCTTATGTGTTTTCCTATAATAAGATTTTTAAAATTTAAACATTCATCATGTTTTTTATATTGATGATCCCTATATCAATCTAAGTAAAATTTAAGTTCATTGTGGGCAGAAACCATTTCTGGCCCTTCCTGTGTTCCCTACAGGGTCCAGCTCAGCTTCTGGGGCACTGAAAATAGTTCAGCAGGATTGCTGAGTAAAGGAAAAAACCCACAAAGGCATTTTATCATACTCCCTGCTTTCTCCGTATTTCTTCATATTTAGAGTATTATCAGGTTTACTCCTTTTCCTCTCCTTAACACAAAGTCTGTGTGTGCGCAGACTGCTTATTAAGAATTTTATGGCTTCACCAAAGCTCTGCCTCTCTCTCTCTCTCTCTCTCTCTCTCTGTGTGTGTATGTGTGTGTAGATTAGGTTGCTTAACTTTGAACTAAATGCCTAAAGACTAAAAAGCAACTTTTCTGCTATCTGTTGGGTGTGGGGTTTGGCTCCTTGGAAGGCCTCAGGGTATCACCTTGATGTTTCCCTGGAGACAATGCTCCAGGTCTCTGCCAGAAGGGTCATCGGTGAACAGGGCAAACCCCGACAGGGCCGGCTTCCTCATCCCGGTGTCCTGGTTCAGGGTGTTCAGGAACTCCTCCACTGTGGTGGATGCATCAAACCCAACCACCTACACAGACACACAAAGCAGATCCCTCGTAAGACGCCGGTACAACTCAAACAGAGATTTCAGGGGGCAAGGGGGGACAGTGATACGGATTAATGACAACACATATTTCTGGAGAGGTTTGAACTTTTGGTACAAAAGCTCCCCAGGAGCAAATGAGCGAGGCCATTTCAGTAGTCTCCTTGCTGTGAGAATTCAGCAATCTCAGCTCCAGCCCACAGGCATAAATTCAAAACAGAATGACAATGTCATAGCTGTAAATATTATTCAGTCATTATGCTCAACCACTGGAAGCAAAGCAGAACAATATGCGATCCTCAAGCAAATGAAAGAAAATAAACAAGGAATGCATTTGAATCAATGAATGCTGTAAAGTGTGTAATGTCTGTTTCTTTAATCGGCAGTGAAGTATCTGAATTCTATGATAAAAGGCTTATGGCTACAAAGACTAATTGCTAGCTTTGAAATATATTTCCTCCAGTCAATAAGGAAGCATGCAGCTCAGTCTTGTGGTGCAGGCCTATAATCCTTGCACTCTGGGAGGCTGAGACAGGAGGATCACAAATTTGAGTTCAACTTGGAAACCTTTAGCTAGACCCTATCTCTAAATAAATAAATAAACAAGTGAATGAATGGACTGGACATGTAGCTCTGGGCTAATGCACTGGAAAACAAGCAGCAAACAAACAAATACGTAAAATCAAAATAAGCAAGCTCCCAGATTTGAGAGTCTGGAAAGCATAGAGAAGTTTTCTGGAAAATTCCTGAGATTTGGAAATTTTTAAATATACTAAAATCATACATACCCAATGTCAGTAATTGTCTCCTTAACTAGAAGGTGCACTCATGAGAAAAAATGTGACCAAGGTGTTTTTGGCTTTGTCCATCGGGATTATGACAGCAAACCCCACCTCTGCTTTGAGGGTGAAGGTTTAGCAAAATTGTTTCAAAACTCAGCTCTTGTTTTATAGTTCAGGCTGCCCTCAAACTTGGGTTCCTCCTGCTTCAGCTTCCTGAGGGCTAGGATCCCAGGCCTGAACCCTAGCACAGGCTCAGAACTCAGCCTGCTTTGATAGAGGATGGGATGTCTGCGGCTTCATCACCACCAGCAGCTGGCCACACCAGGCAGCTTCTCTTCCTGCTGAGGTCATGCAGGGCCCTCCCCACCGGCTACCCACCTGGTAGATCCCATTCATGAAGTGCACCGGGACGCTGAAGGGTAACGAGTGGTGATAAGGGTTTCGAAGAAGCGTGGAAAGAATTTCCATCCTCGAGGGTCTCGCTTCCCGATCTCCGTTCTGCTGGGTTCTCTCTACACAGCGCTGGCAGTAGATGGCATATTTTCCAAATTCTGTCCTGTAATACAAAACTTGAGATAAAATCTAAGAATAAAATTAATTACGATAATCTGATACACTTCGCTTGCTATTTATTATCACAATAGAGTATGGCCATTTTGACAGAAAACTTTTTTTTAAATGATACCATTAAAAGTGCTCTGTTCTCGAGTTCCAATTTCTTGTGCAACAGTCTGGCTCAAATGTCTCTATAGAGCAATTTGGGTCATTTTAGATTTTCTTTTGGTTTGTTTTTGCAATGCTGGGAATTGGACCCAGAGGCTTCTCATCTCTGAGCAGTACCTTGAGGCTGTTTTATTTTTTATTTTGAGACAGGGCCTCACTAAGATGCCAAGGCTGACTCCCAGCTTAGGATCTTCCTGCCTCAGCCCCCTAACTAGGTGGGATTACAGGCATGAGCTACCACACATAGCTTTTTTGTATTATAGCAATAAAGTGGATTTAAAATGACCAGTCATTATACATTCAATACACAGTGATTATATTGACAAATACAAAGGCCAGAATTATACAAGGAATAGTATAGGGTAACTTTAAAAACATGATGTAAGAGAATTTCTTTTGAAGAATAGGGAGGCTGATGCTTTGGTAAGAAAATGTCTTTAAACACATCTACAAATATGCAATTGTTTAACCACAGAATAAATCACATCAATGCTGGACTGTGATCTTTTTCCTCATTTTTATATAATTAAAATATATAATCTTCACTTATAAAACAGGAGTGACAATACTTCTACATGTACATGTATTTACATGACCACAGCAGCAACCACATGACCTCGGCCACAGGACCCTAGAATGTGCTATGAACTGCAAGATATTTTCCTGCCAATCCTAAATGGATGTTGATTTTTTGCTGTATTTGTTTTTGTGTTCGGCTACTTCCTCAACCTATCACACCCTCTTGGGGGACAGGACACAATGGACCCCAGGGAAGCCTCAGCTCAAAGCAGTGAGTGCCACTCTAGGAAAGCTCTTCTGAAGTATCTTTTGTCAAGAAAGTACAAATTCAGAAATAGTTCAAATGCATACATGCAATTATAAAAGCCCAAGGAAGTCTTCCACATGAAAGAATTCATTGTGGAGGAAAACAGTAAAAGGGGAGCTAGGGGAATAAACTAGTTGTCTTTGTTGACTGAGCATGCGCTAACGTTATGTTGCTCATTCACAAATGTACACAGACTTTGTGCTTAAATTCCTGCTTTTACTGATATTCAAGCTTGTACTGCAATGTCCCATGAAAGATTTAACATGAAAAACGAAATATGTTCTTTCCCTTTTTTATTTTTGAGACAGGGTCTCGCCCTGTACCCCAGGCTGGTCCCAAACTCATTATGTAGCCCAGGTTGATCTTGGACTCATGGCAATCCTCCTGCCTCAGCCTCCTGAGTGCTGGGATTACAGGTGTGCGCCACCACGCCCAGCTCTGAAAGAAATATTTTCTAACCTCTGTACACATGATAACCAAAGACACCCTGCATCAATATCTGTCCCACGCATTCCTCTGAAAATGTAACAAAGTTGTCAAATAACTTATGGTTTACAGCAGCCCACAAGAGGCAGCAGGAGGGTTCCGCCGCGCACCTGGAGTCGGCGTTCCTCTTCAGGTGGAGTCTGAGGAGCCACAGGAAGGGATGATGAGGAAGAAAGAGGCCCACGCAGAGAGCCAGGAGCTGCCAGCCCTGCACGAGAAAAGTGCCACAGTTAGACCGGCCCACCGCCCGCCGCGGGGGCCGGTGTGGGACACAGGCGGCAGAGCATGAGCTGTCTCTCTGGACCCCCAAATCTTTGGTGTCTTTACAAGTTACGCTGCAGGCTTGTCCCCGGTGAGATCCACAACCTGTCCCTGTATATTGGTGTCCACACCTGAGATGATAAAGCCACACACATGGCTGTCTTTTGTAACCGCGCACACACATGCACACGCACGCGCGCGCGCGCACACACACACACACACACACACACACACACAGCAAGTATAAAACAGTGTAAACATGTTATCTTCGGGTAACAGGGCAGATGCGATTTTTATCTTTCCTTAGCTCCATTTCGTAGTCTCTCTCTAAATCAGTATGACTTGGGTAATTTTTTAAGCGGTATATAAGAGGAGGAGGGCCTAGGCGCCGTCCCTGTCCTTGAGAAGCCTGTGCTGATAGGAGGCCGTTCCACACCGGGGCAGTAAATGATACTGTAGAACAGCAAGGTCACATGTGATTTTTTTTAGGGCTACTAAGCGCTGGGGCAGTCGGGGAAGATCTGCAGGGAGGCTAGTGGCTGGGCAGGTCAAGATGGGCAGTCAGCTACAGCGCCGCCGCCAGGTGCAAGCCGAGACCACCGCAGGTGGACGGGTCTGCAGTACAAGGTGGGGTTATTCATTCACCGTCTGCCAGAGGCCAGGAGCAAAGACAGAGCTGCCAGTGGACTCAGGTTACGAGCTTACGCTTCAGAACCCAGCAGGGAGACAGATGTTATGGAGAGAAAAAGAGGATTGCGGGAGGTGGGACGGGGAGAGGAGTGCAAATGATCAAGACGTGATATGTACATGCATCCGTTCCTCAACTTGAACGTAATTATTAGGCATTGCAAATACTAGTACTGATAATCAGCTTTCCCGGGAGGAAACTTCAGCGCCTCCTCTTACATAGGCCCCTTCCAGTATACACACTCACTGCAACTGTGTTTACGTGGTCATGTTTTGAAGATGTGCAAAGTAATATGTTTTGTACATTTTTTTTTTTTTTGAAAGAGGATTTCCCAAACTGTGTAAGCTTCAAGTCTCACAAAGCTTGGATTTAACCCTCAGAGTCCTAGACCCTACAATTAGAAAATTGTTTTCATTCAGTAGTTGACAGGAAGTCGGGGCAAAAATACAAACAGGGAGTCTTTAAAAAAGCAAATACAAGCGACTGCAAGGCACCTGGGAAATACGCTTACTTGCAACTAACAACTATAGAAATTCACCCCATCAATAGTGAAACACTGTGTTTTACCTGGAAGAAGAATTACATTGAACATTACTGAAGAAACAGGAAAACAGTAGAAATGGTATGAATGGAATTCATTGGGCCTGCATGTGAGATTTAGTTTCAAAGAGTTACTGTAAAGGGACTCGTTATAGGAAAAATGAAAATGGACAGTAATTGATATTCATGGGACCAATTATGTTTTGAAAAACTTTTTTTTTTTTGAGACAGCATCTCACTCTGTAGCTCAGGCTGGTCCTGAATTCAATACATAGACAAGGCTGGCCTTGAACTCATGACAATCCTCCTGTCTCAGCCTCTGAGTGCTGGGATTACAGGCATGTACCACCATGTCTGGCTTTATGTTGTGCTATAGGCTCGAACTCACAGCCTTGTGCTTGCGAGGCAAGCGCTTTAACTGCTGTGCCATCCTTCTAGCCCTTGAAGAACGTTTAAGAACACAGGGAAAGAGATTATGTTCTATAGTTTAAAAAAAGTAATATATGCATTGCAACTCCAGTACTCTAAAAAACTGAGTGTGCATAAATTGATACCACATACACATTTATACAGAAACATCTTGATATAGAAGCCCAAAGGACCTAGACCAAAATAATATTTTTCCTTTCTCTTTGGGTATTACCTGAACATATGCCCTGAGTCTGTACTATTGTCACAGTCAGGAAAGCAATGTCATTTTAAATTGCACACATGAGCTTTGCACCTGCAAGGGTCCGGGCTGGTTCTGCGGCTGCCTTCGCCTCGTCTGTTTAATCAGCTGACAGCAAATTTCATTCTGTAGCTCGGGGTGCGTGAGGCAGATCTGCAGAGCGCTCTGGGCTAGAGATATATGATAGTCAATCGCAGGAGAGTCAACCGCGGCGTTGATGAACAGCTGGCACGTCTGCGTTACATTAAAAAAAAGCAGTGAGTTAGAAATAATTAGATTTACTTGGCAAGAACTATACTGATTTTTTAAAGAAAGTTTTTGTTTAAAATGATGGAAATCCCAACACACAGGAGGAGGATTGCTGTGAGGTTGACGCCTGCCTGGGCTCCATAGTGAGTTTGGAACTAGCCTAGACCATAGAGCAAGAACTTGTCTCAAAAACGAAACCAACCAACCAACCCCCCCCCCAAAAAAAAAAATAAAGAAAGATGCATTATGACAATACTAATCAAAGGAAATCCTGAGTGGCCACAGTAAGAGGAAAGTCAATTTCAGAGCAAGGAATCCTGCCAAACATGAACAGGGTCATCTGTAAAGGGGTCAGTTCATCTAGAGGACATTATAATTCTAATCATTTTAAAAAGTATTTATGTATATAATAATCCAGGATGGTATTCACCTTAGCCATTGCATTTTCATCTCTAAGAGTTCAACACGGCACTTTTAAATATCTCCCATTACTACATGAGAAATCATTTTTAGAATTACACTAGCACTGGAAGTGGGGAAGTGATCCTGAACCAAAACAGAATAAAGAATTACCCATGAGAAGCAAATTACAGTTCAACATAAAGCCAAACTCTTTCAAAGTACTTTCTGGACAAAGTAAGTCAGACAACTGGCTATATTCTTCTAAAGTAAAGGATATTAATAAACGTAGGGTTGTGTCTCTATACAAGATTTTAGCAGGGCCTTACATACCTGAAACCGGGTAGATAATGCACCAGCGAGGGCACAGTCAGACCAACCACACACACTGTGGGCCTGGGAGCTTCATCCACACCAATTATTAATTACTACATTAAAAAATTCTTTCAACATTTAGTGGCCTAAAATAACAAATATTTAGTATTTCACACAGTTGCAGAGGGTAGAGAATATGGGACCATTTGGCTGTATGTCCTGGGTCTGGGCCTCCAGCTCTTTCAGAAACCTCCCATGAACCTCCTTACAATGTGCCTATTTTCCTCTATCTGGGGCACATGTGTGGTAGCCAGTCTCCAAGATGGCCCCCAACAACTTCCACCTCCCCATGTTCACACTCTCAGATTGAGTCCTCCCATATTGTACAGGGTTGATTTGCGTGTCAGGAAGAAAGTGTCATGCCATTTCTAGGATTAGGCTATTAAAAAAATTGTAGCTTCTATCTTGGTTGTTCGCTTTCTTCCTTAGATGGTTGGGTTTTGGGGGAGGTAACTGCCGTGTCTTGAGCGGCCAAAGGGGAGAGAGCCCTGTAGTACAGAATGTCCCATGAGGAAGTTTGGGTTCTTTTATTACTGCATATGCCTTCAGATGGCTGCTACCCCAGCTGACAGCCTGACAGGAACTTCTGGAGACCCAGAGCCAGGACCGTACAGCTAAATGCTTCCAGATCCCCCACCCTCTGCAACTGAGTGAAATACTAAATATGTTTTGTTTTTAGCCATTAAATGTTCAAGGAATTCTTTAGTGTAGCAACTGATAATTGGTGTAGAGGAAATTTTAATGCAGTAATAACAGATAACTAATTACACAAAACTGTCCTTGTCTGCTGTCACCTGCATCATTTCTAGAGAGACTTCTGTAATGGCTTTTACCTGTTGTTATGACACATGTAATCCAATTCTCTGTGTGCCTGAGACTTTAGTTTGAAAGCAGACATTGTGATTTCATACTATTGGGAACTGGATTGTTTTTTGCATTCTGTAAATATTTTTGACCTTTGTTCTGAGACACAGTTAAATTAATTGGAAAGAATTTGATTCTTTTGAGGCTTCTTTTAAGTTTCCTTAGGGTGAACCATAATGGCCATTAGTCTATAGCGGCTTTGGGTCCATTACCGAGGCAACAGCCTCATTCTTCTGTCTGTTCTTATTGATGCTCACTGTGTGGGGCGAGCTCTCCCCTCTCCATGATAGGAAAACAAGCTATCTCCCGCTCTGCATGAGCTCCAGGAAGTTTTCTGACTCTTTCCTTCTGGTAGTTCTTTCTCTAATCTTAGGTGACTTCCATATACGCAGGGCTTAGCAATTCTCCAAAGAAAATCTGAGAGGAACACTCTGCAGATTTCCTTCTTTTCTCTGTCTCTGTCTGTCTCTGTCTGTCTGTCACTTTCTCTCTCTCTCTCTCTCTCTCTCTCTCTCTCTCTCTCTCTCTCTCTCTCTGTCTCTGTCTCTCTCTCCTAACAACACTGTGACTTCTAAGCATCTTGACCTCCTCAACTTCTGAATTCTGCACCCACAACTCTGGGAGCAGCTCCTTCACGGCACTGTAGTCTTGAAACAGAGCACCCACAGGCCTCCCCTCCTCGGGTCTCCTGAGAGCATTACCCTTCCTGCTGATGGATGTCTGAGAACCACCAGCAGGATCCCTCCAACCCTGTTACTCCAACAGGGGTGTTAGCTTCTAACTAGCAATTGTCTGTACTTACAAAGGGGTTTTGTTTCTGCTTATGAATTTTGTACCTCGCACTCTTGTGGAATTCTCTTTTTGTTTAAAGTGGCTTTTTAGATTGCGTTTTCCAGGTATACAATTATACCAACTGGAAAGTTTTTCATTTCCAACTTTTATGCCTCTTAATTTTTCTTGCTTAATTACATAAGTTAGTCTCCTAGTGGAGTGCTCAAAATCATCAAAATGCCATATGATGTACGTTTTAGTTACAAAGTTTAAAAAATCCTGAGCAATATTGTGGTTTGGGTTTGGAATGTCCCCCAAAAGCCTCACGCATTTGGATGTTACAGCTTATCTATGGAACCGTGTGCTCTCAGGAGATGGGGGCCTGGTCTAGAGTTATGGGAATGTGAAGGAAGACAGGAGTATGGTAGGTTGTAGATCCCAGGTGTGTGGACTGGATTATAGATTACAAGTGTGTGGTGAATTATCGATACAGGAATGAGGTGGGCACTTAAACATGGAAGGGGGCGGAATTTTGAGGCTGGACTCAGGAGTGGCAGGCCCCTGAGACAGGACCTGGAGGGATATATGCTCCTTTCTTCCTTCCTTCTGTGACTTGACTTGACTGTACTTGACTCAGCTTCCTGTTTACAACGTTGCGGGGAGCTGCCTCCACCTCTGCCTCCACCATATGTTTCCACCATTGCCATCCACTCATGAACAGACTCTGACCTTCTGAAAGTGTGAGCTAAAAAAAAACTTTTCTTCCTCCAAAGTGTGCATGTTGGGTACTGAGTCACAGCAATGAAAAAGTCACTCCCAATTTGACAGAGAATACAGTTGCATCATTCTTCATTTTAGCGGAAATGTTTCTCACATTTCTCCCTTTCAGCGATGACAGAAACATTTTATTATGTTAAAGTACCTGCCTATTCTATTTTATGAATGTTCAATCTGTCAAATGACTTTTTGTTAGCATCTATAGATGTGATTCCCTACTGAATAATAAATAATATAGATAACCTAATACTTAACCATCTTGAATTGTGGGAAAAAACCCCACCCCTTAACTGTGATTTAATGTTCTTTTGGCATGAAGTTGAAGGTTTCACATGAAATACTCTCTGCATTGCAGTCTGTGCTGGGGTTTGGTTTTAAAGCGATACTTCACAAAGAACTAAGTCATATGGTAGACGAGGGTTGCTTCCAAGTAATCTAATATCAGGGCGCAGTGGGGACAGGAGAATGACACAGAACAGGCCCCGTGTTGACGACTGTGGACCTTGGTGATGCAGACCTGGGCCTCATTTTAATATTCTCCATAATGGTGTATGTTAACAGATTTCCCAGGTTAAGAGTGAGGTGATGGGAATGATCTGTTTTCTCTGCTTGAGAACAAGTTAAACACGCACATAAAGTTTGGTAACTTCCTCTGCTTCGGTTTTCATTTTCCTGTTGGAAAATGTTGAGCATTACATGCCAAATTTTCTCACTCCTCCACATTTTCATATATACCTGTATAGTCTTTCTTGATTCTAGGGTCTGTGTATTCTATAGAGAGCAAGTTTTTAAAAAATTCCACAATGGGACTTGGGATATAGTTCAGTAGCTAAAGCCCTTACTTAGCAAGCACAGAGCTCTGGGTTGGCTCCCCAGCAACATAAAAACCAGATGTGTTTATGTATGCCTGTCATCCCAGCACTCAGGAAGCTGAGGCAGGAGGATGGCTCTGTGTCTGGAACTCACAGTGGGTTCAGGACCAGCCGGTCTAGAGAACAAGATCTTGTCTCAAAATAAATAAATAAATAAATAAAAGTTCCATGATGATAATCACTTGCCAGACTTCCTTCATCCTTTTTTTCTGCTAGAGCACTTTAATGTGTATTATGTGATTTTACCGGTAAACACTTCAGTTGATGAGATTGCTTTCCACAGCCAACATGGAATCGTTATGCTCCCCCCCCCCTCAATTTGGCAAGGAGTCCATAATATTATATGATAAAGAAATGATTTTTTTTGAGATGTAGGCAAGAAACCTAAAGAAAGACTAAGTTTGGGACTATAAGAAACTAGAACAAAGAAGGATACTGGTGTGGAGTGGAGACCTTGAACTACAGGAAGCGCCACATCCTGACAGTGGGAAATGGAGGCGAATGGATGTGACAATGCCCATAAAGAGAATGCTGAGGTGACTGTGCCTGATTTTCTCATTGAACTAGAAAGTAGGTTTCTCTGTTGTACCGTTGAGTAGGAACTTGAAGGGGAATATGACCAAAGGCAAACAGAAGGACAGGCAGCTGGCTGTCAGAGATGCCATGCATGGGTTTATACTGGTTCCCGTCCACACAGCTTTTGGGCACACTCTAGCACCTGATTAGTGTGGGAGCAGACAGTATTCCACTGGCCAAGGTTGGCGTCCAGATGAAAATGAATGAAAGTAATGACCCTGGGGAACAAAAAGTAATATTAAACATAGACTAGACTAGATAAGGAAAAGCAAGAGGCAGTTATTATCATCGCAAAGAAAATAAAATGTTCAAAATAAAGGCCTCAGACATGACAAAAAAAAAATAAAAGAGTAAGAAAATAAGAAAGCTTGGGAACCAGGGCTGAAGGAAGGACTGGATTTTAGGCTTGTGAGAGGGGTGTTATCGTAGGAGAAGGGAGGCCAAGGTGTGCATGGGGACAATGGGCTGACAGCGTAGATCAGAGGTGAAACTTCCTAGAACAAAGAGGCCAGGAATCTCAAGGCTATGGCACCGGGAAAGGAAGTGACAACAAAGTCGTCTGCAAGATTTGATGAAGAATGCGACTTACAAGTTGTCACGGTTTGGATCTGGAGTGTTTCCCCCGAAGCCTCAAGCATTTGAATGCAGTGGTATATCTATGGAACCGTGGGCGGGAGACGGGGCCTGGCATCTAGAGGAGGCTTGAGGTTTGACCTGGAGAGACTGTGTCAACTTGCTGAGATTGAGCCCGGCCTAGGGCAGAGCTTTCAGGTGTGTATTTTTGACTTGTGGCCCAGGGAGTGAAGAAGTGGCACCCACCCAGGGTGTGAGGCCCCACCAATAGCTAATAAAGGAAGGGAGAAGAATCACTGCTACAGTTTCTTCCTGGGAAGGCTCTGGGTCTCCACACATCCACTTGCTCCTCACTCACGTGGCTTCTGTCTGCGATGCCATGAGCAGCTCTCTAGCCCCTGCCATGTGCTTCCACAGCTGCCGGCTGCCCATGAGTATACTATTTGAGGCCTTCTGAAACTGTGAGCTAAATTAAAGCTTTCTTCCCTTAAATTGTGGATGTTAGGTATTTTGGCCCGTCAGTAAGAAAGTAACTAAGACAAGAGTCAACATCCCTAATGAAATTAAAATGTTTCCAGAAAGTAGCTTGATGACAGCCATTGAATAAAAAGGATATAGTCAGAGAGCAAGTTTCAAGTGATCAGGAATTCCTGACAGAGAACCGCAAAGAATTTGAACATAGCACTGGGGAGGATGGACACGGATGGCTCCTCTCCTGATGCTGCGTCTGGTATGATGGGATACTCTTTCCCTCTAGGAGGTCAAGGAGCAGTGATTCCTCTGACAGCATATATTTTGCATTGCTCAAACTGAATAGTTCATTTCAAAATTCTCAAGCCCTTACTCAGAAACCATATTCAACTCACTGCTAATTTTATTAGATTTTCTTAATAGTAACAATTTTAATTTTCTTGAAGACTGAAAGCTTATATCCCAAATTATTAGCCTTCTTTTCAATTTAGTTTAATTATTTGCAATCATGGTTTAAATCTATAAGGTCATCTGTGTTTGCAAGGTGACTGGATTGGATCCTAGGGGCACTGTACTCATCCATTGATTTATGTTGGGGGGGGTGAAGAATGTGTGGAGAAATAGGTCACTGGAAGTATGACCTAAAGGACATATTCTTGTCCCTAGCTCTTCCCTTCTTTCTCTTCTTCCTGACCTCCATGTAGGGAACACCTTTCTCCCATGCCAGCCCCTTCTGCCACCGCAGCCAGCCACCCACGAAACCTCTGAAATTTTGAGCTCAAATGAATCGTAGGTGTCAGGTATTATGCCCAATAGCAAGAAAGACACTTACCAACATAAACAATTTTACCTTAAATAACTTAATAGCTTCTGTCCGCAGAGCTTCAGAAGGCAGTGTCGTCAGAGGGGAAAGAATCCCTTCTTTGCTGTGGCACAGAGTCGGGTGTCTCCATATCTGGGAGGCTAAACACAGACCACAGAGACAGAAAACACAGTGATTCACTTATTTCAGCCACCCATTAGGTTAAGGTTTTAGGTTAAGGTTTTAGAAATCAGCTTCCTCAGGTCTGGCTCAAAGCTGCCATCACAAAGGTCAGGGAAACTCAAGGGTAACGCCATCATATTTCAGTTGCCAGCCATTGTGGTTCTTGTGTTTCTGATCTGAGCAAAGTCAATGCAGAAGAGATGGGTTCTACTTGACTTGCCTGTAACAGTTCTATCAGGCCACCATCGTGTTGCCTGAATGTGACAACAGGTGGTGACCTAGGCAGGGAGATGACAAAAGAAGGAATGGAGGAAAGATCTAAATTGAAGCCAAGCAAGAGAAGACAGAAAGGTAAACAGAAACTTGAAATCATTCCTAAAAATGTCATTTAGTAAATTCCTATCCCGGACACGACAAAAACTACATGGTCGCTGTTCAAGGGATAAAATCCAGAGCAGGTGTGTCTGACCTGCAGCCTGCCATTTTTCCCCTTCATTTAAAAAAATATTATGTCTTAGTACTCCTGTATGTACATTAATTATATTATATATTCCATATGTGGCCTCAGACAATTCTTCCTTACCCCACTCCCTCTAAAGAGAACAAAAAGCACAAAAATTGGGTGGAGCACTTGTTGGATGTGCCTAAGTACTCTCAGTGGGACACTTGGCCATAAAAATTAATTTCAATGCAAATCTACAAATGCTGTAGAAGAATAAAGTGGTCAAGTGTGTTGGGACATTGTGTGTTGGGACTTAACATTGATTAAGTGCCTCATAAGCATCAGATGCTGAGCTGAGTAGATTAGCTAGGGGATGTCCTAAGGCCAGGCAGGATCCCACCAGGTCAGTGAGAACTGCCGAGAGGAGGCGGAGGGACACTGGGAGCGGACACAAAGGAGTGTGACCCGACACAGCACCTTGGGGAATGGCGAACCCCTGCAGCCTAAGAATCCCACTGAGATTCTTCTGGTCTACAAGTAAACCGATGGCAAAGTAAGTATACAGCAGGGAGACAGGAACCCACAGTGAAACCTCCAGCAGTTTGAGCAGGGCTGGGGACTGTTTCATGAATCATAAGCTAAAGCCATATATGCTTATGAACTTACAGGGTTCCCCTTCAATGTTGAGCAGCTTGCAAACCAGCTGTTCAAATTCAGATCCAACATTTACATTGTTACTTCCAGCTGCAACGGTCAGATGATAAAGCCAAGTGTCCTTAAAACCAAAACATATGAACAGAAACGTTAAAACACAGATGACTTACTCAACTGAGGAAAAAACAACTTTCACAGGCACTAGGACACTTCGAGATGGAACGTTCTTAGTAAAAATGGGAAGCCAGTTAGTCAAACACCTGATCTGGGCTCCTTCCACTTGCTCTCATGATCCCTTTTCTTATTATTCATATTTTTATTTTCTATACATTTTAAATAACACAAAAATTTAATTTTAATTAACTTATGTTTTCTGTTCCCAATACTCCAGAGATGAATTTTTTTAAAAAAAATCTTATTTCCAGTAAGTTTATATGTAAATCTTTGGCCACATTTATAATAATTTCCTTAGCATATACTCTTCCGGAAAAGCTGGGCCTAGTGACTCAGGACTGTAATCCCAGTACTCTGGGAGGCTGAGGCAGAAAGACGGCAAATTTGAACCCAGCCTGGAAAGTTAGTAATTTAGTGAGACCTGTCTCAAAGTCAAAAAATAAAAAATGGGCTGGAGATATAGACCAGTGTGAAGGCCTTGGGATCAATCCCCAATACTGAAGACACACACACACACACACACACACACACACACACACACACACACACAATTATGGATCGTTACCAGGGCATGAACATTTGTAGGAAGTCTTAAAACATGCTTTGAAAGGGCTTCCCAGAGCGTACATATCAATTTGAAACCCTTCCAGTGGTATGTGAGGGTGTTTCTCTTATTAGACTCACACTAACATAAATTTTAGAAACCTCTTTATAATTTTTTTTAAAAAAGTTTGCATTTCTTTGCTGGGCCTGATGGTATAGGCCTGTAATCCCAGCACTCTGGGAGGATAAGGCAGGAGTATCATGAGTTTGAGCCCAGCCTGGGCAACCTAGTGACTTAGCAGGACACTATCTCAAGAATAAAAAAAGAAAGTAGCCCTGGGTTCTGTCTACCAAAAAAAGAAAGAAAAAATTGCATTTCTTTGGTTATATCTGAGTCTAAACACTATTTTCCCACTCACCTACACAGTAATTCTCTGTGTTCCCTTCCCATTTTTCTACTAGAAATAAAGTACTTCTCAAATCAAATGAGAAACAGTAGACTCCAAGCAGGGTTCAGAAACCCAGGCTCTGGAGTCAAAGCCATGGATCTGAACAGCAAGATGTGGCCCCAATAAAGTGCTTCTGCTTTTCTATGGGTAAATCAGACCATCTCCCAAAGGGAGTAATTATAAAGACAGAGATACTCGGCACATGCCTTGATGTATGCACGTGAAACCAACTTTCAATATTAACAGTAATAGTTCATAAGTTATCTATATGTTAAAGATAGAGTAGCCATTCATCTAATATTTTCTTGTTACCATTTTAGTTATGCTGTGATTCTATTTGATATAAAGAATTATTTCATTTTTTGAAGTCAAGTTATTAATCAATACCACTATGATACCTTACAGCCTTTTTGCTTTTCTTTCTTTCTTTGTTTCTTTTTTTCTTATGTGTGCTGGGTAATTAAACTCAGGGTTGAGCTTGCTAAGCAAGTTCTTTGACCATTGAGCTATTCCTTCAGACCCTACTGCCTTTTTTCTTAGAAAGCACTTTGTATTCAGAGATCAGGTTAAGTCTTGTTGTTTGGTTTGCAGACTTTTTTTTTTGAGACAGAGTCTTACTCCCTAGATTAGGCTGGCCTTGAACTCACTAGGTAGCACAGGCTGGCTTTGTACTTGTGATCCTCCTGCCTCAACCATTTAACTCCCAGATAAAGTCTTTAAAAAAGAGAGCGAGAGAGAATTTCATCAGATTTCTTAAGTTTAACTGGAAGTTATTTTTGCTCTATGTGAGAGATGAAATATTAAACTAATGTTAATAGGCAATTGTGCCAATATATAATGAACACACATTCTAGCCGGGCCTGTTGGCATGGGCCTATCATCCCAGCACTCTTGGAAGCTGAGGCAGGAGAATCAGATGTAAAGGGGCTGGGGATGTAGCTCAGCATGAAGACCCTGGGCTCTACTCCCATTACTACCAAAATACAAATAAATAAAAAAAGTAGAGGCCTTGGGTTCACCAAAAAGTCCCCAGCCCGGGAGATTGACATTTTCCACATAAGGTTCTTTTGTCCTCTACTCTCATGCATTGATTTCAGCCTTGAAATGACTTTTATCCATAGGATCAAAAAGTGATCCACTCAAACAAGGCACGTTGACAAAGGGTTGGTGACTCTGACAACTGCCGAGAGTCTATAGTAAAATTCTCTGCCTTATTTCCACAGAATGGAGTTGAAAATGATCACCAATGCCTGCCTATTTGCCTAGATCATTTTAAATCAACCGACAGGTCTTCCGGTACCTTTTCGTGCTTGGATCCAATTAGGAGGTAAGTTGGCCCCTGCTCTTTGGGGTGGATCACAACGGTGTAATGAGTGGACAACAGGCTACGGTCACTGGCTTCGTAGTCTTCATCTGAGTCACAGGACCGATCCACCTCCTCGACTTTAGCCTCCCAGAGTTTGATCTGACCTAAAGGAAACTAAAGCAAAGGTTAGTTTTGTAAGGAAAGTACTCTCTGAGTTTTTTCCTGTTGACACTTTTCATGGCCTTTTCCATTTTTACCTTTAAAAGGCATATTTTTAGAAGTCAAATTGCAAATGTGGTAGCAACAACTGAAAAGCCTGAATGTGACAGAAAAGAACCATGTGGTACTAGACACTTAACCACAAAAAACCCCCAAGAAGCAGTGGTTCGGATTATTCACTCATGTTAAAACGACCCAGGATCTATTCAGATAACGAGTAATAATTCCACCAAAATAGTCACTTAGCTTGCTTTTTTCACGTTGGTCAGTGATTCGATTAAGCTATTGGATCAAATGGACAAGTTTAGCTTACATAAACCAGGTATAGTGGCACAAGCCCAGGATTTCAAGTTCAAGTCCAACTTGGACAACTTAGCAAGACCCTGTCTCAAAAAAAAAATTTTTTTTTTAAAGGCTAGGATGTGGTTCATGCTGCATTCAATTCTAGTACCACAAACCAAACCAAACCAAACCAGAATTTGCAACTATCGTGATGGTATTATTATTCTTATTATTTTCTTTTTTGGCAATACTAAGACTGAACCCAGGGTCTTCATATTCTTCACATCTTTGTGCTCCATCACCAGCCCTTTTTCATTCTTTTATTTTGAAACAATGTTCTCCTAATTTGCTAAATTGCCATGGCTGGACTCAAACTTGTGATCCTCCTGCCTCTCCCTCCAAAAGCCCTGGGATTGCAGGCCTGTGCCACTGTATCTGGTTTATACAAGACTGTTATATATGGAATACGGAATGGCTTCCCTTTTCCTCCAGAGACAAATTAGTCTGGAATAGCTGAACACACAATGCTACACTGGCACTTGCTCTGGCACCAGGTTTGTGCTTCCCCACATCCCTTCTGGAGTATCCTTTTCAATGGCCGCAATGGCTTACCTCCCATCCCACCTGCAAACTGAGGATAACAATGAGTATTTTAAACACAGCTAGTCAGACCCCAGAGTGCATATTCATGGATAGAGAACAGAGAAATACAAATTGGCCCACATGGTCACTGGACCAAGAAATGTTGTCTCAGGAACACACTAGTTCATCATCACAGGCTGCTGTTCACACATCTGACATCATTACTTTATGCAAGGACTCATGGACCACACTGACTCAATTCTGATGGTTTCAGAAGTCCTGAGGTGACAGAGAACCCCAGGGGTGATGGGGCACACAGTTCTCATCTTTCTGCTCTATAAGTGAAGGAGAGAACTCAAGTCATTTGTGGGGGAGATGAGTTCTCAAGTAGATAATCAGGATATAAACAGGAAGATGTGTGGAAAGGCAAGTGAGATTCAAGGATTTGAGGGGTTGGGACAAGACAGGGCTGTTTTTTCCTCCCCAGGTCATCTTCTTTGTTCTTCTCGGTCTTATCGAGTCTACCAGAAAAATGGGAAAATGCGATAAAACGAAGTGGTGGAAGGGTAGAAGGTGGCTTTCTCTTCTCCATCTTAGAAGAAACATTCATCCAAAGCTACTAGAACTTCTAAATAAGAATCCAGGGGCTTGCTGGAGGAAGAGCTCAGCAGTTAAAGCACTTGCCTAGCAACCACTAAGTCAAGCCCTAAGTACCCGAGTTCGATTCCCCAGCACCACATAAACTGGGCGTGGTGGTGCATGCCTGTAATTCCAGCACTCAGGAGGCTGAGACAGGAGGATTGCCATGAGTCCAGCGCCAGCCTGGGTTCCACAGTGAGTTCAGGACCAGCCTGAACTACAGAGCGAGACCCTGTCTCAAAGAGAGAAAAAAGGAATCAAGGGGCTAGAGGAATAGCACAGTGGTTAGAGTGCTCACCTAGCAAGCACAGGGCACCGAATTCAATTCTCCAGCATTACATCAGCCAGGTGTGGTGGAGCATGCCTGTAATCCCAGCACTCAGGAGGCTGATGCAGGAGGATTGCCATGTGCCAGGCTGGACTACACAGTGAGTTAAGAACCAGCATGGACTGCAGAGCATGCCTGTAATCCCAACACTCAGGAGGCTGAGGCAGGAGGATTGCCATGTGCCAGCCTGGACTACATAGTGAGTTAAGGACCAGTTTGGACTGCAGAGCAAGATCTTGTCTCAAAACAAATAAATGAATGAACAAATAAACAAATAAACAAAAATCAAGACTCTTGAAGGTGATAGGTATGTGATTACCTCATATTGTTGTTTGGATCTAGAATGTCCCCCAAGAGTCTCATGCATTTGTATGTTATGAATTATCTATAGAACCATGCCCTGTTAGGAGATGGAAGCCTGATCTGTAAGGGCAGATTATGGGCACGTGGTAGATTATAGATATGTGGTAGAAGACAGGCACAGTTTTAGATTTCAGGTGTGTGGTGGATTAGGGGCTTAACCCTGGAAGGGGCAGAACACTGAGGCTGGACCCGGAAGGGATAGATCACTGGGACAGGATCTGGAAGGGTGTATGCTACTTCCCTCCTTTCAGGGATTTGGATTCACATTTGCAGCGCTGTGAAGAGCTGCCTCCTCCTCTGCTCTACCATGGGCTTCCACTGCTGCTGGCCACCCATGAAGGGACTGTGACCTTCTAAAACTGTGAGTTAAAATAGCCCCCCCCCCAAATTTATGTATTAAATACCTAAGTAATATGCTTAACACCAAATTTCACACTTAACAAAAATTTTAAACTTTCACATAGCAACCAAAGTGTGAAAGTGAAAACCTTAGGCCATTAACAAGAAAAAAAAATCATCTAATTAGCATATTAAAATATATACAAGCTGAACCCAGTGACAGAAGCCTATAACCCTGGAACTCTGGGAGGCTTAGAGAGGAGGATCACATATTAATCTCAACCTGACACTGTATCAAAAATAAAAACAGGGGGCTGGAGGAATGGCTCAGCACTTAAAGCACTTGCCTAGCAAGTGCTATGTCAAGTGTTAAGTACCCGAGTTCAAATCCCCAGCACCACATAAGCTGGGCGTGGTGGCACACGTCTGTAATCCCAGCACTTGGGAGGCTGAGGCAGGAGGATTGCCATGAGTCCAAGGCCAGCCTGGGCTCCATAGTGAGTTCAGGACCAGCCTGGGCTACAGAGCAAGACCCTGTCTCAATAAATAAATAAATAAATAAATAAATAAATAAATAGGCCAGGAATGTAGCTCAGTGTAAAGGCCCAGGCTCAATTCCCAAGTACCAAGTATACATATATACATACATACATACCTTATCTTCTTGACTACGAAAGTAGTATAATGTTTTTCCTACAAGTGTACACCAGACTCTCTTGGAATAGCCATGTTTTACCTGAAATCATATTTCAATGAATTAGGAAGGTAGCTCAGAACTCTGAAAACTTTAAGTATAACTTACACATTAGATTTGAAACTCTAGAGGTAACCAGTTTGCTCAAGACATCAGCGATCTTCTCACTGGAGGATGTAACTGCTGCCTAAGGTTTGCCTGGACTACCAGGAGCCCAGTATATTTGTTTTGAGCTCCCTAGACAGCATGCAAAGCAGATTTTCTCTGTGTTAGTCATATTCCTAGGACTGAGGATCCAAACCTGGATTTAAGAAGTGATGTCAACTTCACAATTATGTATATTTCATAGTTTACATATTTCATAGATTTTTAATAATCTTGTGGCTATCTGAGTTAGCATCCCAATGTGAGAATGGAGAAGCTTAAAACCTAAATAAATCTAATGATTTACTAATTGTAAAAGATTTATTCCTTCAAAACATCTATTTTTTTCAAGAAGTAATCTCTCAAAATTATTAACTACTACTAAAAGCTATTACTGAGCATCTCCTATGCATCGGGCACTATGTTAGGTGACAGAGAGAATTTGAATCCAGCTCTTCACTTGTTAGTTAGTTAGAGGCTGCAGTAAGTCATAGGAAAATAAATATGCACAAGACACAATCTCCTGTACTGCACTCACAGCCTTTTGAAGAAGAAGGACAATTTAAATCAGCAATATGCCGTATACATCAGGTATGTACAGCTTGCAGCCTGCTGGTTTTTGCTCTTGAATATTTATTTATTTATTTGTTTATTTATTTATTTATTTATGAGACAGGGTCTTGCTCCAGGTTGGTCCTGAACTCACTATGGAGCCCAAGCTAGCCTCAAGCACATAGCAATCCTCCTGCCTCAGCCTCCTGAGACATGCACCACAATGCCCAGTTGGTAGGATTAAGAGTATGTTTCACTAGCCATGGCTTAAAGGAATTGAATTCAGGTTCTTGTGCTTGTTGGGAAAGCACTTTAATGACTGTGCTATTCCTCCAGCCCTGCCCGTTATTTTTAAAAACTGTCATAATGAAAAAAAAAAATAAGGAAATCTTTAGTACATTATGAATAAAATCTACAGTTCCTCTTTACTCAAAAAATAAAAAGGCTGCAGGTTGGACACACCTGATCTATAACTTTATCAAGAACTCCAAGAGTTTTCACTTACAAATGTTTTTTGTGGAAGACATTTTACCAAGATTTAAACTGAATATAATAGGCTTGTCATTGTGAAGCTTCTCTCTGTGAGTTTCTACTACTCCTAGCCCTGCCCAGGAATGAGGACTGAGGATCTTCCGCAAACAGTCCTCCATCCTAGGGGAGCAGGAACCCCCTTCTTGCCATGAGGTAAGACGGAGAGAAAGTGCCATCACCTCAGACCTAGAAAGCAGGGCGCCTGGTACAGTGCACCCTGGAGTCCCGCTGCCTGGGCAGTGGTCCTGCCGACCTCGCCCTGCCAATGTGTGCCTTGGAGCTGACACTCCCTTCAGTGGAAGAGTGGGTCAATCCAGACAGGCCTACTGCCTGGAAACCAACACACGGGCAGATGCAGCCAGAGCTGTCCCACTCCCCACACCCATAGGAACTAAGGAGAAAAAGGGAGCAGGGGAGGGGTGAAGTGCCTGGGGAAGGAGGAAAGGGTGTTACAATTTGAAATACGGTGGCCCTGGAAGGCCTTGCTGGTCTTGAGCAAAGTCCTGAAGGAGGTAAAAGAGCTTGACAGGGTTTGTGGATCTTGCAGAGCCATGTAATGACCTACATTCAAGCTGAGTAGTGACTGAGTAGTCACTGTAGCAACACAAATTATGGCCACAATAGATTTTAGGCTGGGTAAGTCAGTAGTAGAAAAGGCCAAGACCTGAGGCCTAATGGGTCAAGGCTTCAGTTCGAGTTCTGCAACATCCCAAACAGATCTCAGGCAACTAATTAAGCTCCCCTTTTCTCTGTCACAACAGGAGACGCCAGCACACCTGGTGACCAAAGGGGGCAAAGTAAATAAAGGATAACAGCAGTTACACAACACAGGCTCCTTCTGCACTCTGAAGAAGTAAAACACATTTTTTTTCTTTTCAACCCACAAACCCAAAGCAGCCTGTGGGCTTTGGAAGCTACAGTTTAAACAAACAAGCAACTTTTGCCACCAACAGCTTGATGCATTTAGAATGCTGCTTGAAAAAGATGAAAAATGTTTCATTTGGAGAGCCGTGTTTCAGTTTAACTACATTTGGAAATATATATTTTCAGACAAATACCCTACTCCCTCTTTAAACAAGGCCAGAAACAAGACTCTAAAAATTGGAATATAAAACATTGGGCCATAGGCAGTGTACTTTTTAAACAATCTATCTTTGAAGTCGAAGCAATGAGTCTATAATCCCAGTGACCCTCTCTTGGTGGTATTTTTTTTTTTTTTTTTTTGAGACAGGGTCTCACTCTGTAGCCCAGGCTGGTCCTGAACTCACTGTGGAGCCCAGGCTGGCCTTGGACTCATGGCAATCCTCCTGACTCAGCCTCCCGGGTGCTGGGATCACAGGTGTGCACCACCACACCCAGTTTATGTGGTGCTGGGGAATCGAACTCAGTGTTGTGTGCTTGCTAAGCAAGCGCTTTAACTGCTGAGCCATTCCTCCAGCTCCTTGGTTGTAATTCTTTACTTAGTGGTCAGAAAAAGTTTGTTAAATACCAGGAATATTAACCAAATTTTACACCTTTCACACACATTTTCCAAGTTTTCCATCAGTCTTTTAAAAATCCCACCTTCAGATGTCTAATAGAGCACTGACATTTTTATTTATTATAGCCAAATTGGTCATTTTTCATCTTTATGGGTTTTGTCTTGGGCATCATCCTGAAAACACATTCCTTACACCCCAAAACATCAATGCTCACCGCCCACATACTCTGACCTCCTTTTGAGGACACAGGGCCGATCCCCGGGGTGCCTACCTTGGTGAGCAGCCCCCTCACAGTGGGCTTGCCCTCCGGCTTCAGTGAAAGCGGGTTAGCAGCCTGGACCCGGAGCACGTTCTGTAGCACCTTAATCCATTCTTCCAATATATTGGGAGAATCTGCAGTCAGGTAGTATGTGTGTTTTTCAGTGATCAGCTAAAATAGGAAGAGTAAGCGAAAGAAAAGGCAATTGGGAAAACTTAGGGTTGTTAGTTAGCATCACCTTCCTCCATTCTTCAGACACCATCCTAAACACAGAAGCAAACATGCCAAACCTTAACACCCAGGTTCTAAGTAAATGACCCAGTAATAACTTAGAAGACTTGGACTACTTTGTGAGGATTATGATAATTAGATTTGTGTTACAGTACTTTTTTCCAAGTCATTTTACTTTAAAACTTTTTATACTATTAAGTTATGGGGGCGGGTCATGGCTTCATGTCTTCATTCATCAGACTGTTCCTTTCATCCCTTAAACATGCTGCAGGGGTTCCTGGGTAATAAATGAGGAGCCCAAAGACTAAAGACTACAATAAAATAGCACAGTTTTAGCAACTAAATAGGTGTGAAAAACACACACACACGCACACACGCACACACACACACACACACACACACAAATGAAGATATCAACTATAAACTAAACATGCACACCAGAAGAGAAATTCTTAGAACTAATAATGTGACCAGTTGATTACAAATTCACAATTCTTCAGTCTCAAATTAGCCATGACATAAATTTTCCAAATATTTCAGCAACACACAAGTAATTCTTAGCAGCAGTGCTCCAAGACAAAGCCTTCCCTGGCTTTCCCCTCTAAGTCTAGGATTTCTCAACTCACTGGAAACATGAACAATGTACCTTTCTGGAAAGTGTTGCCTTCCGCCCTCCAAAGAAGCAAGAGAAGAAAACACAAGTTATTAAAAATACCTCAGAAATGAAGTGTCCAAATTCATACACCAGATGAGCTCAGCAGCCTGTGTTTTGACTTTAATGTGTTTGGACAAGATTGGCCTCACATGTGGGTCAAGTGGGTGATTCTGGAGAACAGCCCCTCTGCTCACCAACAGCTAGCCAGCTAGGTGTTATTGCACTTGAAGCTCACGAATAAGCTGTCATGGTCTCATACTGTATTAAAATACATATGCTCCTGAATCTAATGTATTGCCCACTGCATTGCTATCTTGTTGGGAATTCTTTATCAGGTAATCCTTTCCTAAAATAGGGTTGACATTGTTGAGGATGGAAAATGCCTGCAAGATTGATTATGGGGAAAGAAAAACAGAAAGGCAGGAGAAGTAAACAAAGTCTAGAGGAAGTCACTCAGTGGAAACTTAGCTTACATTAGAGCTCCAATCTTTCCACTCACTTGGATAACTGAGGATTAAGTTCTGTAGAAATAAATGAAATCAGTACCTGAACTGTTTGTTTGGTATCTCCTCTTAAAAGACGGCAGGATGCGCTAAGCTCAATATGGCCCTGGGGTTTTCTAATTACATCACTCTGTATAAAAGGAAGAAAAATGTGGAGAGAGTCATCATAATCACAACAATCAAGTGTTTTTTTTATCATTAATCATATTCCAGGAAAGTAAATCAGTCAGGAATTTGATTTGTAATTCAAAGAATTTGGATCTAAACTGCAAGCCTCTCCCACTCACCGGGGACTTGTAGTAAAGTAACTCGCCACCTTTCAGAACAAACCACCTTCGCTTCCAAGTTTTGACTTTACCACTCATCTTTAGTAAATAGCCAGACTTTTCCAGTGGCTCCTAATTTGAAACAAACAGCCAAAAAAAAAAAAAAAAAAAAAACAAAAAAAAACACCATGAAGCTTCCTTCTGGAGAGTCAAATTCATTCATTTTTCCAACCTGATTCAGCACTTACATTTTTTCCATTATCACTGGAAGATGAGCAGGTTTTAGGGAGCTTCTGCTCAGGCTGCGAGCACTCAGTGTCTGGGGAGTAGGCATCAGGGGGAATGGCATAGTCGCTTTCTGAGGCCACAGAGGAAAGAGACACTCCTTGAGAGACAAAGAATGGTCGTGTTAGGATTTGATACCAGGGTGGTCAAAATACCGGCTGTCAGTTCTGTGTAACGCAATTATCCCTGAGCCGTCAGCCTCCCTAGGCGAGGTTTATCCTCATTACTTTGGCCATGAAAAGCTTTTAGAGCAGAAAATGGAACTAAGGGATAAGGGTTGTCATGCAAATATCCAAGCCAAAGGAACATAAATTATATTTGGTATAATCACAACTGCATATATATGCATGGGTGTGTAGATACATGTATATATATATATCACATGCAATAGTCAGTTAAGATATCTTCTTTTAGTAAGTACTAAAATATGTATGTCTTATTAAGCATCAAGTGTGAACCTTAATTTCCTAAGATTTTTCCCAATCACATTTTAAATCATTTCATTTCTGTCATCTCTTTTAGAGTAACTTACATCAAAAAACAACATGACTGCAGTATCTTTATATGAGTCCAATAAACTAGTAGTACTGATTTCAAAAGTCTTTCATAAAAGGGAAGAAGTGAGCCTCAAAAATATAAACTGACTTTCATTTTCCAGCAATGATGAAAAATTCGATGGAACATTTTTACAGTGACTCGGCTGCATTCGTAACAAAAGCTACTTGTGAACAGTGAGACGCCTTTGGAGGGTGACCACAATGAGAGACTTGGAAATATTAAACAAAATCGAGGCACGTGGGTCATTATTCATGATCATATCCAGCAATTTCTTAAATGTTTGTTAAAAGTTAGGGGACATAATAGGATAATGACCTGTTGGAGCACTCCGCTGACCTCAGACAAGTAGTAATTGTGATAAAGTCTTTATTGTCATTGAGCAACAGACTGTAGGGGTGTCAGAGCTCACCCAGAGACGAAAGGGTTTATTCAGGTCAAACAGCCAAGGCAAAGCTCAAGCTCCCAGCCCTGGGCCAAAGAGCCAGGCACTGTCCAAGGTGCTAGTGATAGGGAAGACAAAAACCAGAACCATTTCAGCCCCTGTGTCACTCAGATTCCAGTGGAAGGAGAAAGAGGACCAACAGGCAGGAGGTGCTATGGAGAATCAACACAGAACAGACTAACACGAACAGAAAGAGCTGACAATAGCAGAAGGGCAAGCATAACGATTTGAGTGGTGCAGCCAGGGTCGACCTCAATGATGAGGCAGGGTTTGG
Source organism: Ctenodactylus gundi (assembly GCA_004027205.1). Taxonomy (NCBI): domain Eukaryota; kingdom Metazoa; phylum Chordata; class Mammalia; order Rodentia; family Ctenodactylidae; genus Ctenodactylus; species Ctenodactylus gundi. The sequence continues at coordinate 124,340 of PVKB01001896.1, read as the reverse complement.
GCAAAGTGCTGAAGCCAGTGAGGGAGTCAGCTATGGAGACATCCGGGGGAAGAATATCATGTGGAGGAAACACCAGGGTAAAGGTCCTGAAATAAGAGTATGTTCCATACATTCTAGGAGCAACAAAACGGTGAGTCATGCCAGAGCTGAGATCAAAGGCACAAAAGGATAAGGAAGTGCCTATGTCAAGGGTCCCCAGACCCTGGCCATGTACTGGCATTGGTCCATGGCCTCAATGTTCTGTTAAGAACCAGCCTCACAGCAGAATGTCGGCATCAAACCATATATAAATACATGAGAATTTTCTCCCACATTTGTAGCCTCTCCCACATGCTCGCATTATCACCTGAGCTCCACCTTCTGTCAGATCAGTGGCAGCACTAGATTCCCATAGGATCATGAGCCCTGTTGTGAACTGTGCAGAGGAGGGTTCCAGGCTGTGTGCTCCTTATGACAATCTAATGCTGATGCTCTCAGGTAATGATGCTCTGAAGTAACGATGCTGACACTTTCTCCACACACCTGTCTGCAGAAAATTGTTTTCCAAAAAACTAGTCCCTGGTGCTGGGAACACTGAGGATCATGGCCTTATCACCATTGTGAGGAGCCATTTGTAGTATTCTCAGCAAAAATGTGACATATTCTGATTCTGGCTGGGGGCAGAGGGCAAGATCAGGGCAAGGAAATCGGCAGAAGCCCAAATATTAAACCCAATGAAGGCTTGGCAGCTCCAGTTGTAGCTGAGAGGCTTGAAAATACCCAGGGGTCCCAGGAGCACAATTCAAAAACCAATTCACAGGCACCACACACCTAAGACTTTTCTAAGACAGGTGTCATTTGGTGGAATTATTTATATAACCTCTACCTATGCATTAAATTTTTTCAAAATCTACTAAAAATCACAGGCATGCCCAAAATTAAGTTGTGGTTGATTTCCTGTTAAGCATCAGATTAACCAACAAAAATTTTAGGGGCATTTTCTGACATTTAGTAGTACAAACATTCAGCTGAAATACGTCTATCCCACAAGTCAGTCAAAAGCCACAAGGGAACCATAAAAAGAAACTTCAATTTGGCCAATCAACTCCTTTTATCCTCACAGTAAAGTGATCTCTAACACATGATAAAATAATAAAACAAAACCAAATTTTAAAAAGACTATGTGGGTTTTCTGGAAATACTGAGAATTAAGCAGAAAATTATGCCTAGCATATAAACATGTGAGGTCTTTGCTAGAGCTTTTTTCACTGTGGTTAGAAGCAAGTACTTTCAGATTCTGTTTTAGGATCCTGCTCTGGGAGTCGGGCCCAGTGGCCCAGACCTGTTATTCTAGCAGTCTGGGAGCCTGAGGCAGGAGAATCACAAGTTTGAGTCCAGCCTGGGCAACTTTTTGCAAGACACTGCCTCAAAATCAAAACGAAAAAAGTGGGCTGGGTATGCAGCTCGGTGTGAAGGCCCTGGATTGGATTCCATTACCACAAAACAAAAGAAATTCTGTTGTGGGAATAAAGGTCTGAATAAATGTGCTGAAAGGTCTGGTATTGTCCACATGCCCACACTCCCCCCTCACCTCGCTTCATGGCCCTGGGGCTGCCCGGCCCGCTGCGGCTGCGCGTGTCAGACTCTGATGTTCTCGAGCTGGACCTGGAGCTGTCCTCTTCCTCGGAGCCTGAGGAGTCATCCTGGAAAGGACTGCTGCTTATTTGGGTCGCCTTCTGAAAGAAAACAGAAATGTAAGCTTGTCCACATCTGACAGTACTCACTTTAATTAGGTACTCCTGGCCCGGGTACAAACGTCTTCCTAAGTTAGGAGTTTCCATTCTATCATTAATCGTATGTTTTCCTTCAACAGTTAACAGCTGGGGACAGGGTGGGGTGGAAAAATCGCAGGAAAATGGACACAGCCCTGTAATGCTCTGAAAGGAATCAATGTCTCTCCCAGGCCTTCGCAGTGACTACGTCCTACGGCGGCCTTGAAAACCCCACGAGGGAGGCTCTGGGTCAAATGTGAAGAACAGAATCCGGGGCTGGAAGAAGCGCTTTTCCTGAGACACCGTGAAGAGAACCATATGTTTAACAGTAACAGTAGCCGGGCCTGGTGGTGCGTGATTATAATCCCAGCACTCAGGGAGACTGAGGCGGGAGGATTGCAAGTGTGAGCTGGGCAACTTATTGACTTAGTGAGGCTCTGTCTCAAAATCAAAAATAAGAACGGGCTGGCGATGTAGCTCAGTATGAAGGCCCTGGCCTCGACCCCAAGCCGCCTGCCCCCTGCCACCAAGGAAAGCGTAACAGTGAGGACTTACCCCCTTCAGTGTTGTGTACACGGGGGTCGTCAGATTCTTGTATATCAGAGAAGTGTAAAGTCCCGATGTGGTGTAGGAAAGCATGGCAGTAGAATCTGAAACAGAAAACCACATTTAAAAAAGAAAAATCTCCTGACTAGGACGTCAGCCTATTTACTACAAATTGAAATTAGCTCCCCTACCACGGAAAAAGAAACTGGACTAACACTAATTATACAGCTGCATTGTGAAGACGGCACTTCCGCGTTTACACGTGACTGTTCCCTATTGCCTCCTGAGGGCCAGCTCCCAGCCAGACTGTTAGCTCGGGACGGCGAGAACCTGGCTTCATCTCCTGAGCATCTCCATGCATGCTTAGCTCAGGCTACGCGGAACTAAGCCGTAGTACCCACTGACTGAGTGACTTAGTGAGCAGTACCCAGGGGGATGCTCTATTCTCGGATCTGTTCCTGACAGGATGTAAAAATACCATCATGGTTCTTTTTAAACATCATGATTTCTTTGTAAGTTTTATACAGCATCTTGCTCTGTAGTCTAGGCTGCTCCTGAACTCACTATGGAGCCCAGACAGACCTCCAACTCACAGCAATCCTCCTGCCTCGCCTCCAGAATGCTGAGATTACAGGCCTATGTCAGCAGGCTTGCGCCACCACAGCCAGCTAATCCTTACGTGATGCTGGGGAATTGAACCTAGGGCCTTGAGCATGTGAGACAAGCTCCTTTTTTTTTTTTTTTTTTTTTTTTTTTTTGAGACAGGGTCTCACTCTGTAGCCCAGGCTGGTCCTGAACTCACTGTGCAGCCCAGGCTGGTCTGGACTCAAGGCAATCCTCCTGCCTCAGGCTCCCCAAGTGCTGGGATTACAGGTGTGCGCCACCATGCTCGGCTTATGTGGTGCTGGGGGATTGAACTCGGGTACTTAGTACTTGACTTAGCGCTTGCTAGGCAAGTACTTTAACCACTGAGCCATTCCTCTTCCCAAGGTAAATGCTTTAAATATGGAGCTACACTCCCAGCCCAACTATCATGATTCTTAAGCCTCTATCAGACACCTGTGATGTTTAAAATTCAGAACATAATTTTCTGAATAGTAAGGCCAGAAAAGGGCTGAGAAGGAACAGAACTCCCATGACACTTGTAATATACGGTTGAGTAGGGAGGCAGCTGGTAGGAGGGACCAGAGGAAAATCTCTCTCTTAATTGTAGACTGTTCTACGTTGTTTTATTTTGTTGTTTTTATAATGACAACACATTGTTTCTATAATAATTTTTAGAAGACACGGAAGAAGAGGTGTAAAGATCAACATTTTTTATAATTGTAACAATTTTAAACTGCTACAGTGCTAACCGTTTGTCATTAGCCTCCTCTGGGTAAAAACAGTACAGCACTATCCATACCAGACTCGAATGTACTGGCGCCTCTGTGCTAAGGTTAATTTTAATTGTCAAACAAAAATCAGTAGTCTCAGAGAGCACGTTCTGAAAGTTTACATAATTAGATTTATTCCAATGACTTTAGATATTTCGGAATTTTTTTGGCTAGCGAAACAGCGAAAAAGATCACTTTAAAAAAAACAACTTTTTCATTCTGGTTAAAAAAGCACTTAAAATTTACCATCATAACTATTCTTAAGTGTACAATTCAGTAGTGTTAATTATCATCAACTAGTTAGAAAGCAGTCCTCTAGAACCTTCTCACATTACACATCTGAAATTCCCTCCCCACCCTTATCCCCTAACCCCTGGTGAGCACGATTCCACTTCCTGTTCCTGTGAATTTCACTACATTGGCGACCTCAGTAAGCTGGAACCATACGGTAATTGCTGTTTGGGCTATTATGTATTTGCATTATGCTGTCACTTAGCAACACCCCCTCCAGGTTCACCTACGGCACAGCATGCAAAATACTTACTTTTATTAACATTGTCCATATTGAAGGCCTCAGACATTCGAATGCCTGACTTGGCTACAGCATAAATTCTGCCTTCCTAATGTAGAAGAGAGATTTGAATGGGGTATTTAAAAAAAAGAAATGATTCCTTTCAATACACTTATTTTCTTTGTTCTTAATATTCCTAGAGTACAATATTATTGTAAAATCCAGCAGTGCCAATAATAATGTCACCATGAATAGACAAAGTAGTATTTCTTTTTTCCTATCTGTTAGTCATTCTATCATTTATCTTTGTTCCCAGAATTTTCGCTTGGTATTTTAAATTCTTTTGAAGATACAGGGAACAAATAAAAGAAAGTTTTTTTTCATAATCTCTGAATTGGATAATCATCATCTTTAAGAGTTGCCATTCTAGAACATGGGTCAAGAAACACCTTGAATGATTACAACCTGACATCAGAAACTATCGACAATCACTAATTACATATAAGCACTTAAAAAATAAACATCATTCTACTGTTCTGAAAAATGGCTAATAGAAAAATAACGCAAAGTCAGAAATCATACATTCAGTGGCACTAAACACACTCACCTTCCTATTTCAATGTACACTTCAATCAAGTAGAAAAACACAAGGGTAATTACGGAATGAATTTGAAAACTGTGATGGAATTTATAATATTATCTTATTTCAAAGTAGATTTTGGTTTTTCCTCTTTTCTGAATGAGAGCTCTGAAAGGAGTACTGGGAAAGCCACAAGCCTTGCTCCTGGGAGGGAGGGAACCCCAGCTACTTCTAATGCCTAGGTCGCCATGCCTGCATTTTGTAATGGATCTAACAGTTAGCGCGACACTGTTGGGACCAGGGCACTATAGCTAACCAGCTGGCCTCTTTCAGGCCAGCCAGGAACCCAAGAGGTAAGTGGCATAAGATCTGCGATGGTTGAAGATTAGCTGATTGAAATAGATGCAGTTTCTTTGAGCACATGATTATAAGATACAGAGACTAACAGCAGAGTAGATGGATCAGACAGACTATACGCAAAGAAGGCAGGAAGTGAGAAAGCCAAGCCATCAGAGCGAACAGAAGCAAGGAGAAGGAGGACCACGGCAGAGCCACCAAAGCAGGGGTAAAGGGTGCCCCTTGTTTCTAAAGAGTCAACTATCAGAGGTGCTGCCCAAGCACAGGTTGACCCACTAGACGGACAACTGTAATCTGAATAACATTCCAATTCAAGAAAGACAGGCTAGGCCTTAAAATAAACTTATTTATTGAGGTAACTAGACTACATCTTTTCCTTGGAATCTGAAAATACCTAAGAAATGTAGCCATAAAAGCTCCAGTTCAGCGTGCTGTGAGGTTTCTGGAAAACAATTCAACCCTTTTCAGGGATGAATTGCTTCAGAAGAGGAGGGAGAGTACGAAGCAAAAAAAAAAAAGAGTAGTAAACTGGTTTGCCAAATAAAACCAACTGAAAATCTAAACCTAATAAAAGGAGGCACTGTTTCAACTTTCCTTGCCAAAAGGGTAACATAACTGGAATTCTAAAGAGTCGCATGCCATTAATTTCTACTTTTTTGTAATAATGCAGAGTTTAGTAATAAATTACAGACAGTTTCATGTTGATGCTGAAATAAAATGTTCTCTTGAAAGCAAATAAAAGCAGACACATGCCAAAGTCTGAATTTATACCAGAAAAACATAGCTTCCTGAATTGGATTAAGATTAGGGCAGTTCCTAAGTTTTCAAATCACAATAAAAGAACACGACACCAAAACCAAAAAGTCCTACAATCCAGATATTCATCAGGAGGTTGAAGGTTAAACCATATCAACATGTGAAAGAAAATTTAAACCTAAATAAACAGGGCAATTTGTTTCATTTTAAATATAGCATTTTTTTTAAAAAAAAAAATCTAGCATTGTAGACACTCCTAAGAAGTATCACACAACTGATAAGTTATTTTTTTAAATTTTTTTTTCAGCATGGGGATTAAACCCAGGGCCTCACACATGCAAAGCAAGCACTCTATCACCGAACTACATCTTCTCCCTGACCAATTCCTTATTATAGTGCCAGTTAATATTTTTCATAGAAGATCCAATTTATTTGGATCTGTAGGAAGATACTTTGGCTAATGCAATGCATTTATAAACTGTGGAAAAGCAAAATGGAACATCTCTGGAGCCAACAAGCCAAGGATTAAGCTCAAAAAGCAGTAAGGCTCGCAAGAGTTCCGTGTGCTGGTTGAGAATCCACCCAAAAGTACCACACTTAGAGGGAACCCTTCTTCCCCACCCCCGACATTTCCTTCTTCACGGAGGGACAGTAATGGAACACCCCTAGCTCATCTATCCATTTGCTTGCTTTGTCCTCCTCAGCATGTGGGGGTCCCACACTCTCCTCTCTCCTTTCTCAAGATGTAGCTCCCACAGGAAACAGACATCTGGGCTGTTTCCCCAGCTCATACATTTCAGAGGGGCACTACCTCATTGGAGGAGGCCTGGGATGGCCAACTACTGCTTGGGTCAAGGGGAAAAAAACCTAGCTAATTCCAAAGTCCAGAACTGGAAAACCCATGTGCCCACCAAGTCTCTAGGAATCCACGTTATCAGGAAATATGGGAACATTTTAACCTCCCATCTGTCTTGTCTCTCCATTGCTCCAAATTCAGTGGGGGGAAGAGAAGGAAAAACTGTATTTTGAACCCTAGAAATTGTCAGAACAAAGCTGGATTGAAAAGAAGCAGGAAGAGAGATCAAATTGGGAGAAAGAACCATTCTACATGTGTGTGTGTGTGTGTGTGTGTGTGTGTGTGTGTGTGTGTGTGTTTTGTCATGCACAGAATATAATTACCCAGGAGGGGAACCGGTGCAGGGGAGGGGTGGGCGGCTTGCTGCCTGCCGCCTTCTTGGCCGAGTCACAGGTTTCCTGGTCGTCTGAACATGGAGACTCCAGGGAGTCACAGGAGAATAATCCATCCTCACAACTCGTGTCCATGTTCTCTAAACCTTCACTGTCACCATCAACTAGGTCCAGGTCTGTTTCCTGAGGTCTCAGGGGCCGGATCATGCTGATGGCGTTTCTGTTTGTACCGCACATCCTGTCTGAACTTAGCTGGGGCTGGCTCAAGTGCCTTTTGGCCAGTGCAACACTTAGACTGAAGACATTGGGGATCCTTAATCTCGGGGGTGGCAGGGGTGACGTAGGCATGAGCGACGTTCCTTTGCCGGGGACTGAGTTAGGATACTTGGGAGTCAAAGAAGGGGTCAAACTAGGGCTTGGGGTATTGGCCTCACTCGATGAGGATGAGTAATCCAGCCTCTGGGACTGGAACCTTTTGTTGAGCTCCTCTGAGGAGCCATCCGGCACCTTTTTACCCAACTCACAGTGCCCCTTTCCCAGAAGGCTATTCTGAGCTTTCCACTGGGCCTCCTGTTGCCAGGAGTACAGCTTCTTGTGTTCTGACCTCTTTAGGCCAAAAGTCTCTTCTTCAAAGACAGAACTGCTGTCGTCGGACGCTGTCAGATATGCCTCGCTCCCCACCCTGCCGCCCTGGACGCCCTCCTCGGACGTGGGACTCGACAGGGTGGACGTGCACCTGGACTTGGATCGGTCTTTGCTCCCATCTTCCTCATCAGAACTCCAGTCACTGCCAGGGGCCCCGGAGTTCTGGGAAAGGCCACCATCCACGGCAAAGCTTGTTCTGGTCTTCTGATTCTGTTCTGCACTGCAGGGCGTCTGCTGCACCGTTCTTGGGCCTTGGTCATTTTCTTGAACTTGGTTATCAACAGACTTCTCTGGAATTTCCATTTCTAGAAAATGACACACCCTATGAACATGTTGCCTTTAATGCATAAAACTTTTTCTACATTTAGCTTTATGTAGTACACTGTAAAGGCTGATATTTCATTTCATATGAGTAAGGTTAGTTTACATTCGTCTTTGTTACTTGTATATCTTTTTATTATGGTACTGCAAATAAAATTCAGGGTCTTTGCACTAAGCTGTATCTCCTGCCCAGTTTTTAGTTTTATTTTGAGACAGGGGCTCATGAAGTTGCTAAGTTGCCCAGGCTGGGCTCAAACTTGGAATCCTCCTGCCTCAGCCTTTCAGAGTGCTGGGATTACAGGCGTTGTACCACCAGGCCTGGCTAGTTGTATGTTTTCTTAAAACACAAGTTGGAGAACTATAACTCTTATGTACAACACAGAGCCCTAACACATCAGTGTACCTGAACCAAAATTAAAGTGCCTCTCACAAAGAAACAGATTAGGAAGCAACATTGACAATAGCCTAAAGATATACCAAAAGAAGCCCAATGTGAGGTAGGGTAACTCTCACTATCAAAAAGCTGCCACCCAAAATAAATAAGTAAAAACCCAAACTCTATTAATTCAAGTTTTTAGAAGCAAAGACACACATAACCCTCTTTCCACTAAATTTCAGAATTATCACGCAAGGGACGCACAATAAGCACAAAGCTCTGGTTTAAGAAACAAGCCGTACCCGAGCAGCATGAGAAATATGCAACATCACTAAGAAAACAGAAACAAAGAGCTTCCCTTGCTCTTCCTTTTGTCCAACCATAACTACAAAATATGTGTTTTAAAGTAGGAATAATACTTCTTAAATGCCTTTAGCTTTGGCTTTTCAGGTGGAACATAATCGGCAGAATGTACCGCTGTCTTCATAAACAGCAAATTAGACTTTAGGGAGAAGCGAAAGGAAACTTTGCAAACAGATTTGACCTTCATCACTAAGGAACCAGAGGCTGAATAAATGCATAAATAAGCCTATAGGGCAGTTTTTGGAATTTGCAAGTGAGCTGGAGGTCCAGGACCGGGGACTTCAGCTGTGCTGCTTTGTGCGCCGCCGAATCTGAGCAAAGAGGTTGCTTTAAAAAGGAAAGGAAATGCAAGGAATGCGAAGAAAGTAATTAGCTAAGCATCCTTCTGATCAGAAAAGCACTGAGTAGGTTTTGGGAGGTCAAAGCCCAGCACAGAGATCACTTTTAGGGTCGTAATTTTTCTCCTTTGGAGGAAGAAAACTGGGACTGAAAGTAGTTAAACTGTAAACTCAAGTGTCTCTAAAACATCTGGGAGAAGTCAGCAACAATAAAAAAAGATTGCACTAGAAATGTCAAAGCTAGAAATTTAGAGCAGGTATAAAATTGAAAAGGAAGAGAAATCTGCACACGGGACCAGAGTACAAACACGGAGCCAAGTATTCTTTTCTTTGAAGCAACGAAGGGAAAAATCAAAGCAGTTATTAAATTTTTCATGAGTGTGAGTTTCTTTTTGAATTTGGAATATCAGAATTAATTTATGTTTATGTTAGACAATCTTTTTTATGTTTTCAATAAATAATGAGTAAAAGTGCATAGGCATGACCTGACACAGCTAAAACAAGCATCTTGTAGATAGAATTATAATGTATTAAATTTTAAATGTCATGTCTACCTGCTGCAGGAAGCAGTACCAAGATGGGTGTTATAGTCTGGGTCTGGAATGTCCCCCAAAGCCTCATGTATAGAGGTAATGCAGTCTTGAGGGCTGATCCATTGATTTCCAGCACTGTTAAGCAGTGAGGTCTGGTCAGAAAAGGCTGACCACTAGGGTATGACCTGGGAGGGGTGGAGCACTGGGATATGACCTGGAAGTATATGTTCTAGCTCTGCCCTTCCTCATCTCTCCGCTTCCTGTCTTGACATGCCACCATGCCACAGACAGCTTTTGACTGGCCAGTCCCTCTAACAAGGCTTTCCACCACCACAGGCCACCCATGAATGGACTGAGATCTCCTGAAACTGTGAGCTAAAATTAACCTTTCCTCCCTTAAGTGGTGGGTGTAGAGTATTGTGTTACAGCAATGAAAAGGGACTAAGACAATGGGAAAATCAGTTTCTCTTGAACATCACTGGCAAAACCCCTCAGATGACACAGAACCAAACTTCTCACAGTGTTGTACTTTAGAAATAGTCTCACAAAGCACCAAATTGTCCAGAGAAAAAAAACAAATAAGCTACAGGTATTTGGATGCATCTCAGCAAATGATTTTTCCTCTTTTAAAAAATGCCAGAGTAGATTGGTGTGGTCCACAAATACCTTCTGCATCTTTTCCCTCAATGAACTGGGATTCCTTAGACGCCATCTTGCTCATCTCCTCAGATTTCACGGCTTGTGGAGGACTCCTTGCTCGGGCTAAGAAGCACCCGAAGGTCAAACTGCTCAGGCGCTGCCCTTCCGAGAGCTTAGGTGTGGACACAGCAGGTGACTTCTTTCCTTGTGCTTCTGCAAGGCCATTAGTCAAAATCACGATTCCAATTTTTATACATGTTTGTTAAACATGGAAGCAGAGCCTAGAAACATGTGGACAAATCCTTCTTTCTACAATGAAAAGGCCTGAGGTTCACCTTTATCTACAATAATATGGAAGTTTTAATGGTGAACATCCTAGGTCTCGGTCTAAATCTGTTTCATATATTTTGAATGCTAAAAATCTATTTGAATACAGGGAGAAAAGTATTTAATCCATCTGAGAGAAGTTCATTCTCAAACAAAAACATAAAACTAAAGCCAAATTAAATACAAATATAAGCCAAGCCCAGTGATTCAGACCTGTAACCCAAGCCCTCTGAGAGGCTGAGGCAGGAGGATCCCAAGTTAGAGCCCAGCCTGGGCAACTAAGCAACTTAGCAAGACCCTGTCTCAAAATCAAAAACAAAAAAGGGCTGGGATGTAGCTAAGTGTTACTGTCTTGGGCTTGATCCTCAGTGCTATAAAAATCTATCTATCTATCCATCCATCCATCCATGTATCCATCTCATCTGTCTGTCCATCTGTCTGTCCATACACACCTATATTCAGAGTAACAGCTTCTTAAAAAGTCAAGTATTGGTAATGTTTGTGTGGAAATGCTGCTCAAAAGAAAAAGGGCGTGAGGTACTGATTACTGAAACAACCAAAGGAGACTCAGATTGCCACTGAAGCAAACTCCGTATGACAGCTAGAGTGCCTTTTGCTCATCTCGGTTTTCAGCAGTAAGCAAAAGGTAGAAGGAAGAGTTCTGTCTTTGGTAACTACAGCACAGAAAACCTTAATCACTCCTTTAGGGAAGAAAAAAAGAGGAGTGATTAGGCCAACATGTCATGGTGGGATCAATAAATCCCTAGGAATTCTTAACACTGATGCTTATAAGATCATCTCAATAAGTAAATCTCCCAAGAAAATTATATTCTTAATTCTGGGAGAGGATCACAGTGTCAGGCAAAAAATATCTTTAAGTAGGCTGTTCCTTTAGACATATCTTCTAACATTTGGTTTGGGGTGATCATCTCTCATTGATCATCTCTCACAGAATAAAGTCAAAATTATATTCTAGGAGTCATATCAATCAGTCCTCTATATCTGTGGATTCCACAGCAATGGATTCAATCAACTGCTGATCAAAATGATTCAGAAGACTGCATCTGTAAAGGACTTTCTCCACTTATTTTCTAAACTATACAGTATTATAAACATTTATAATATATTAGGTATTGTAAGTAATCTAGAGATAATGTGAAGTTATGGGACGATGTGCATAGGTTGTGTGCCAATACTACATCATCTTATATGAGGGATTTGAGCATCCTCCGATTTTGGTATCCACAGGGATCCTGGAACCGATCTCCCCACCAAGGATACAGAGGGACAACTGCTGTCTTTCTGTCTATCTTTCTGTCTATCTATATACATACACATTATCTATTCAAGTACTATATTTATATTTAGCATATTTATTATACCTACTCTCTAGTCCAAGCCTAGTTTCCAAAGATTAACACTCTTTAGTCTATAAAACCTAAGAGGCTTCCAATAAAAAACAGAACTCCAAGCCAAAAATACCACAGAAAATCATAATCTATTTTGAATGGGGTTAGTATATTCAACCTCTATCAATGAAGGCTGATGTCACAGAGACCTGAAATCACTTAAACTCTAAGGATGGTATTCTACATCCAGCATGGAGCACCTACCTACCATCATACAAGCAGAGAAAATGGTAACAAGAAAGTTATACAGTAGACAGAATGTCCTGTAAATCAACACATGCCCTCTAATCAGCAATTATATACACTCCTGCATGACACCAGGAAGGCACTATTCCCCTCACAAGTTCACTGATGTACACGTGTTCTGGAGATGTAACAGGGTTCTAAGGCAGCGGGGAATGAAAGTTGGCATTCAAGGCCGTGTTCTTCCAACCACATCAGTATTTTTCCAATCATTTCTGTGAGATCCTAGGGCTTTGTGGAAATGTCCCAAAGGGTACAGAAAGGGGTACAGGTAAGGCCAAGTCTACAGAATTCCATAACTATCACCCACATTACTTTTACCTGTCATAGCTGCTTAGACTCTACAGGGGAAAAAAAAGCATAAGGGTTCTGTTGCTAAATGATTCTGCACACCTCTACACTATGTCATGTGTGTACTAGGCATGAGTGAAGCATACACCCTGCCAAATTCACCACCTCTTCAAGCCAGCACGCACTTGAGCGGTGGTCACCAGAACCATACCAAGAAAATCTCTACCAAATGATAGAGCCCATCGTCCTCAGCCACTGAAGTTAGAAAGACAGTAACTGTGTGTCAGAAAGTGTAAAAAATTTAATTTTATTGTATAAAATTCTGCTCAATGGGAAGGGCATGGGAGGGCCAAAAGGGGTAGCAGAAGGGATTATAATTTTGATGTGATAAATATGGGCACAAAATACTCAAAGTTCATTGTAAACATTACATATTGCACATGCGCGCGCACACACACACACACACACACAAAATGGGGAAAATTTTGCTCAAGTACTCAGGCTGTAACAACTCCAATCACTGTTGAAAACTATGATACCAAGCAGAAGATGAATGAAAATGATACAACTGATTTTCTTTTTTTAAGCAAATATACCTGAAATTAAACACTGGGTTACTATTGTCCTCTGCAGGTTTTTCCCTTGTGTCTGACTCTGCTTTGCAGTATGGTAGCTACTAGCAACATAGGGCACTTTAAATTTGAATCACTTCAAATTAAGTAAAATTTGAAGTGTAGTGCTTCGGCTGCACTAGTCACGTTTCAAGTGCTTAAAAGTCACATGTGATCAGAACATCATATTGGGCAATGCAGGTATGAGCTAATTTTCTCAACGCAGGAAGTTCTGTTAAAAAAAAAGTGTCGATCTGTAGGTGAAAGACTAAATAATGACAACCTAACAATATTAAATCCAGCCTAACAATAGTACCCATTTATTTTTACTTACTTATCAACAAGATCTCGCTCTTTATTCCAGTCTGGTCCGTAACTCACTATATAGCCCAGAATGGCCTCGAACTCATGGCAATCCTCCTGCCTTGGCATCCTGAGTGCTAGGATTACAGGTGTGTGCCACCATGCCCAGCTTAAGTGGTGCAGGGGAATTGAACCCAGGACTTTGAGGTTGCTAAGTAAGTGCTTTAGCCACTGAGCTATGCCCTCAGCCCCCAATTTTTACGTTTCAAAAAGTGACTTCAGAGCTTGCCAAATACTCTTGTGAATTATCTTAAGAGTGACACGCAAATATTCCTTTGGATTTAATATTGGTGAGTAGTCAAAAGTTATAAAGAACTGTGGGACTGTCTTTTTAAATGGGCCAATCTCATCTTTTATATTGTTGGATTATCCATGGACATTGCTACTTGGCAAGATTCAGATCCTCATCCAGAAGACTCAAGTGCGGAAAGAGTCGGAACACCTGCGATCCCTGGGTGAACCGAGTTGTGACATCCACCTATGACCACAGTCATCTAACAACCCATAGAAATGCCCCACAGCTCCCTCAAAAAAAAAAGCGAAGTTCAATAACACATTCAGAGTGAGTGAAGTCAAGCAATTTTTTCTAAAACCCTCAGTTAGCTATGGTTGCACCCTCTGCATGACTCCCAATCACCACTAAAGGGTCTATTCCCTTTTTGCACCCAAAAGTCAAGTTTTCTTGGGCTTTTGACACACACACTTCTAATACAAATACTTTCAACCAACATTCGCTTGGGTACAGGGCTTTGCTTAGATATTCTGTTTCATTTCATGAACATAATTTCTTACATGACACTCATAATGAAGTTTCTAAAACTCTAGCAAAAATTAGCAACATCCTGTCTGACCAAATCAACTCAACTGAGCTCTCTTAGTAAAAATATTGGTACCTTGAAGCTTGGACTGTATCATTCTTATCTCTTCAGTTTGGTTTTGGTTGATCAAACGAAGGTTCTGATTCTCCAATTCTAGCTAAAAGACCAAAGTGATATTCTTTTACATAGGGACATCTCTAACATGTACTAGTAAGTGATGCTATCCACAAAAATGTGCATGTCATTGCCATATGCAAGTAACAGAAAAATGAAATGACAAACAGATAAATTTATCACCATATCTTATCAACCTAGATTAATTATGATATTAATATCTATTCTACCAGAACTAAGAATTTTTAATACTTTTACCTCTTTATTTTTGTAATATAAAATTATTTTAATAAGACTATTTCAATATTTAACTTGCATTTCTTAGATACTGAATATACCAATTTCACAATATATAATTCCTATGTACTCTATAATTATTTAAGATTGATTAGAACTAAAATTAACTAATTGTAATAGGCTATTTACATTGATCATCATGAGACTATCAATGTTTTTAATTTTTGAAACACAATGGACGTTAATAAAAAGGGTTCTCAAAGGACAGCTACATCTCAAGCCAATCAGAATTTTTTTGTTCCGTTCAGCATATATTCTAACGATTTATCTTATTTAAAAGGAATAAAAGTTAAGGAAGAGAAAAACTAGTTATAAATACCTCATTTAATTTTACTGTTATCCATTCTTTGATCTTAGCTGCTTTCTCTTCTATTATCTTGGCTTCCTGAATTCTTATTTTTTTCTGAAATAATATCAGCAGTTGGTTAGTTCCAACACAGCCTCAGTCATCTGGAAATATTTTCAATATGCAAGGAAAAAAATATCTTAAAATCTATGTGTAAATTAACACCTCTGCCTCCAGATTACCAAACAGATTTTTTAAAAGATAAAAATGACTCAGTAGATGATAAGAGGCCATAAACAAGTATTGTTAGTTTAACAACCACTCTACTCCTTCTCTGGACAATAATGCCCTGGGAATGAATCCATGAGCTATCGACGAAATAACCCACGTCTGAAGCAGTAGAGTAGGGTCAGCCACATGAGGGAGAGAATAAAAATCGACCTAAGGGCATGACTATTTTTTTCTCCAACCTATTAATTTATTTATTTTTCAGACAGCAGAGTCATGGTCCATAGTCCAGGCTGGTCCTGCGCTCACTATGGAACCCAGGCTGGCCTCAAACTCACAGTAATCCTTCTGCCTCAGTCTCCCAATTGCTGGGGTTACAGGTGTGCACCAACACACCCAGATTCTCCAACACTACTTTTAAAAGACTCAGGAGTAATAAACATTGAGAAACTCTAGCTCCATTAGCCAACCCCAAAATCTGGTCAAAATCATGAAACTACTGTGCATGTAACCACTATAAAAATTACAAAGAGTGGATTAAAAGCTGAAGACCATGGACCTGAAGAACCACTGGTCCACAGATATATTTTTTTAAAAAAGAAAATAAACAAAAATCTAGTGTATTTCACAAAATAGGTCACCAAGGTCATAGTTAAATGTTAGACTACTATTTAAATAACCACAATGCAATTTTTATTATAAAATTTAACTACTCTACTTGATCTTAGAAAAGTGGTATGCAACAGCAGACACATTTTTAAGCAAATGGATTTGTGTCAAACATAAACATCTTATAAACATTTCTAATATATTTTTTTGAGAGAGAGAGAGAGAGAGAGAGAGAGAGCATCTCACTTTGTAGTCCACCAGATCTTGTGCTCACTATGAGACCCAGGCTGGCCTTGAAAATGAACACATGGCAATTCTCTTGCCTCAGCCTCCTGAGTGCTGCATTACCTGCATGTGCCAAAATCTAGCTATTATGTGGTGCCGGAAGATCAAACCCAGGACCTTGTGCTTCCCAGGCAAGTGCACTAATCACTGAGCTATGATCTCAGCCTCATTTCCAAGATCTTAAAGCAAAGATTCTAAGGACATCAATACCTGCTGATAACTAAATATTTCCAGCTTACATACTATGTTTGAGCACTAACATTTGAATGCTAAGAAGCAGCGTCACATCTGAAAAGTGCCAGGCCTTGCCTGGAGTCACCCAAGACTTAGGGTGAAAGCCATTTAACTTGTTCCTTCCACCCTAGTACCCAGGATGTGATCCTAGCCTGACTGTATAAGCAAGATTTCTCCTCTAAATTTAGAACTTTAGGCTCACTCTTCTTAATCTTTGTGATTATGCATCTGAGTGCACCCATTGAGACGTCTTGGATGATGAAATTTTTCCTAACCTGCTCTTCGAGTTGCAGCTCCAAGTTTTGAATGACGTCATCTTTTTCCTGTATCAGAGACTCCAGATCTTGACACTTTCTATATAACTTCGTTTCTGATTCACTGGTTTGAATGTTGGCTGCTTTTAATTTCTCTTCCATAACTTGTACCTAAATTCAAAGGATAAAAATGTTAAAATTGTGCCCATACTTAATTTATAATATTAAAAAGAATTTTACTTTCACTTTATATAAATTCCAAAAAGACGTCATCATAAAAGGAAAATGTGAGAAAAGTCTTAATGTATTTGATAACTATAAAGTCTGAAGATGATTTTGTCAACTGGTGATAACACTGAAGCACAGAAATGTACATCAGATATTGGAATATTGCTAACATATAAGGTAACATGTATGTTTACTACTGGCTTTGCTATGATCTTCTGCAAATCACATTCAGACATTTGAAATCTTAGAGGGGTCTATATACACATCGCGTTTGCTGACCTACAGATGTTTGGAAGTTTATTCATTCAATTCAGAGTAGAATTTAGATTTTCCTGTGGCCATCTTTTAGTTGTCTCAATTCTTCTGTCTTTCTACAATTCACAAACCCAATCCTTGGTTATACGTAGTTGGACAGGACATCTCACCAAAGCTTCATAAAGTGGTCTAAATATAGGAGGTATCATGGTTTGGATCTGGAATGTCCCCCAAAGCCTCATATTTGTAAGAGTATTAGTCTATTGTTTTCCCACGCTGTTAAGGAAGGGGAGTGTCACTGGGGTCATGACCTGGAAGCATATATGGTAACTCTGGCCTTTCTTATTCCTCCAGCTTCCTGTCTTGCCATGTCCCGAACAGCTTCTCTCCAGCTATTCCTCCACCAAGCCCTTCCACCATTGCTGCTTGCCATGAATGTACAGAGACCTCTTGCACTAAAATAAAGCTTCTACCCTTATGTTGTAGATGCCAGGTATTGTGTCTCAGGAATGAAAAGTAACTAAGACAGGAGGTGTTAATGAAAATAAAGTATTGGGGTCTGTATACAATATTAAAAGTTTTATTTTATATTCTCCAAATAGATAAAAACATATTTTCATCAATGGCATATATTATGGGCATAAAGAAGAAAACTAATATGGAAGCATTTAGGAAATTAAAGATGATTGGATGAAAAATGCTAACCTATTAAAAATTCTTCTGGAAAAAAATCAAAGTGAATTCTTACTTAAAAGTCCACGCTTTTGACTGAGAGTTTTCAGAAAGAAGGTGTAAAAGTTGGTCCGGTTTTATTTATGTTTTAACCATCAACACCAGGTTTTAACTGTGGATTCATGGTACAAATGTAAATTCAATTCAGATGCCAAAACCGTTCTTCTTACATTCTGCCCACACAGTGGGAAGCTATGAAAACACAAGCAGATGAAAACTTAAGAGAAAAAAATGGATTCCTTGATTCAAAGGATAATTGAAGTTACCTTGAACTTAGGAGGAACTAAAGGACAAAATTTGTATTGAAGACAAAGGTCTATGTCCAAGATGTATCATGAAAATCAGTCCAGAAAAGAGACCTACCAACAGCCTATCTTACAGTGGGAAGGAAGGAAAGGAAAAAGATGTTATAGGTTGAGTTCAAGAATCAAGTAAAATGTGTCAATCTAGTTCAGATCCTGATTTGAACAAATCAACTCTTAAAACCAAGAAAAATGTTATACAAATAAAAGAATTTAAACACAGACATTCTATAGAACCACATGAAGTGACAGCCGGAGTAGGGGGAAGGGTTAGGGAGGGGGTGGGAGGGTCAAAAATGGGAAGGGATTATAAAGTTGATGGGATACATATGTGCACGAAATACCCAAATTCATTGTAAACACTGTGTATTACATATGTATATTAATAAAAATAGTGGAGAAAAATAAAAGAATTTAAAATAGGTACGTGAGCTAACAAATGTACATGCATATTCACGGTAGCAGCAGACACAAGAGCCGGAGGAACAGACGAGCAAATCATGACGCACACAGATTAACCTCACAGACAGGCTGAATGAAAGGAGACGGACACCTCTGTAAAAGTCCATTTCCAAGAATTATCCAAAATAGATAAATCCATAGAAACAGAAAGCAAATTTGTGGTTGCTAGCACCTGGGCAGGGAAGGGATGTGGGAAACGATATGGAACACTAGATAGGCACAGTGCTTCCTTTTGAGGTGGTTAAAATATTTTGGAATAAAATAGAAATGGTGATTGCATGACACTGGGAATTGCTCACTTTAAAATGGTTTTGTTATATGAATTTCACCTAAATTTAAAAAATCAAAAAAGCGGGCTGGAGGAACAGCACAATGGTTACAGTGTTTGCCTGGCAGGCACAAGGCCCTGGGTTCAATTCCCTAGCACCACATAAGCTGGGTATGGTGGCAGATGCCTGAAATTTGAGCATTTGGGAGGCTGAAGTAGGTGGATTGCTGAGTTCAAGGTCAGCCTGGGCCAAATAGTGAGCTCAGGATCAGCCTAGACTGTAAAGCAAGATTTGGACTTAATAAAAAAGGAAGAAAATTATAAAGTGTTTGGTGGAAACTGAACTTAGACCAGATATTTGACGTGTTGAATTCTGGATGTATTGGCAATTTTTTAGTATGATGATGGTATTGTGGATATGATTTTTAAGAAAAGATTTTAGATTAGTTGCTGAAATTTCACTCATTATAATTTTTTTTTCCTTTTGAGACAGTCTTGCTCTGTAGTCCAGGCTAGTCATGAACTCATTACAGAGTCCAAGCTGTCCTTGAGCTCTTGGCAATCCTCTTGCCACAGCCTCCCCAGTGCTCAGATTACAGGCATGCATCACTATGCCCAGCTTATGTGGTGCTGGGGAATGGAATCCAGAACTGTGAACTTTGTAGGTTAGCACTTAAACCACTGAGCTACACCTCCACCATAATTCAGTCATTAATTTCAGTGCTCATGAAAGAAATAATATGGCATCTGGGATATGCTTCAAAATAATCCCATTTGGGGTGAGTGAAGGAATAGACAAGGCGAGTTAGTTAACTGTTGAAGACTGGAGTTCATTATACAATATTCTCTGCTCTTGTATGTGGTTGGGGTCTTTCAAAATAAAGTTTTAAGATTTCTTTTCAAGTATAATTAGGAAAATATTAGGTTAGATTTGGCTTACTTAGAAATTTGTTAGGCCACTCCAACAATCTACTATGTAAAATTAAATCCTGGTGAAAACAAGATTTGTTGGTATTCAGGTTTAAAACAAAAAAACAAGGCTGGAGGAATGGCTCAGCAGTTAAAGCGCTTGCCTAGCAAGTGCTACATCAAGCGCTAAGTACCCAAGTTCTATTCCCCAGCACCACCTAAAGCAGACACGGTAGTGCATGCCTGTAATCCCAGCACTAGGGAGGCTGAGGTGGAGAATTGCTGTGAGTCCAAGGCCAACCTGGGCTCCACAGTGAGTTCAGGACCAGCCTGGGCTACAGGGTGAGACCCTGTCTCAAAAAAACAAAACAAAACAAAAAACCCCAAAGAAACATGATAAAATTAGAGGAGGTATAAAAGATTTTACATTTCAAAAAGTTTCATAATTAAGCCATTGAAAATTCTTGATTCAACTAAATATGACAGATCTTTTTATAAAATGAGAAACTATGAATTTAGAATCATTAAACTTTCAGGCTGCATGTGTCCGTTTAAATCACTCATCTTAACGTAGTCAAGGCCAAGAAAGTGTTAAGTAACTTATCAAGACATCACTTTAAAAATACAAAGTTTGAAAATATAGAAAAAATCATCTCCTATTTGAATTCAAACAAACTTTTGATAAATGCTGGGGTATTTGCCATTAGTCTTTATTTTGTTTTAACTCTTAGGTTTGACTTTTATTGCCAACAACTTTGTATTAACAGACAAATCACACAATTTGTATATAGTTTTTATTAGAATTCTAAGCATTTTAACATATTCATACACATACTTTGTAACAATTATTTTAAATGATTGTTTAATATTTCCTGTCACTGATACAATTTATTCATTCCTCTCTAACATGGTGTTCACACTATTTCCAATTCCTTATTGCTACAAACAATGCTGCTATGAACATTAACATATAAAAATTAAATTTAAGGTTACCATAAAATATCTACTTGACTTTCTCAGAAGTAAAATAGAACTTTATAATTCAGCCTTCTTTTTTCTCCTGAAAATTTGTTAATGGACAAAAGAGAATTAGATTCTTCACTTACTCTAAGGATAAGACTCAAGAATAGTCAAAACAAAAATCATAGTAGGCAAAACAATCCTTACATGGGTAGAAGAAAAAATTTATTTTAACTTTTAAATCACCTTACCTGTTGAAAAGCTTTCTCTGCTTGACGTTCAGCATCAATAACTTGTCTCTCAAGCTGTTGCATCTGTGAAGTAAATACAAAAAATGCAAAAATCATATTTCTCTTTGGAAAAAGACTTTAAGTCCCACAATGTCATCATTTTTAAAAGGATCTTTAAAATGATTTATTGGATATGCGTTATATACAATCTACATATTAAATGCTCATCACACATGTAAAAATTGATCTAAGTGTCAAAATTGTGTTACTTTTAATACAACGTAATATATACCACAGAAGTATTCACCAATAGACTAGAAATTACTGGTCAATATATATGAAGAATAATTTTTAAGAGAAAAGTTAAATGTTCAGAGGTCATATTTGATATTTTGGTCAAAAAGGCACAGTGACCAGTGATCCGTGAGGAAGCACGTCTGTAATCCAAGGACCCAACAGGCTGAGGCGGGAAGATTGCTGAGAGTTCAAGGTCACTCTGGGCTACTTAGTTCAAAACCATTCTGAACCACACAGATCTTGTTCTCAAAAAAAACAAAAAATGAGATTAGGGAAGTGGCACATGCTCATAAACTCCTTAGACAAAATGTTTTAGTCACGGCTGTATGGAGTTTTGCTTTCTTGAAGATTGATGGAAACGGTATAGAAGAGACTTTTTGACCACACACACACACACGCACACACGCTACAATGAGTATTATAAGCAAAAAAATGTAAAAGCCTTATAAAAGACCTAAAGCTAATGAACATAAACGGGTGTGCATTCGGTGCTGGAAACACAAGCCAAGAGGTAAAACTCGGTTTCAATTTCTTTTTTCTCAGTGTTGACGTCTGGCCAACTTCACCGCCGTCCGTGACTGGCTGAGCGCTCATTTTCACTTTGCCGCGCTGGCAGTACGGCCGGTACTGCTACCTGTGCAGCGCACCGCGGCCCCGGGCCCGTCCCCTGGACCCGACGGCGGCCCCAGTCGCAGCCGCTGCCCTACACCACCGAGAAGGTCCTTCCGCGGGCTAGAGCGGCCCGACGCGCAGGCGCCCGCGGACGCCACCCGCCTACCCAGGACCCCTCGCGCGCCCTCCGCCGGGACCGGGAAATGGTTTCCGCGGGGGGCGCCTCCTTTCTTCAAGGTACGTTGGTTGGGAGCGTTCTCTGGGCTTTGGTAACTGTGCTAGGCCAAATCCGCTTTCGACACGGAGGTCAAGCTCAAAACCACGAGCACCGTCACCTTCGCCCACCTGACGGAAAAGACCTCTCCTACGTTTCCGAGGCGCAGCGCCTAGAGCTCGGCAGAAGCATTCGCGTTCTCTGTATCATCCTGGCCGAATCGGAAGGCGAGAGTTACTGGACCGCGCTGAAGGAGACCTGGCCCAAACACTGTGACAAAGCCGAGCTCCACGGCGCCCGTGTGCTCAGTGTAGGAAAAAATGACAAGTGGACACAGATGAGAAGGATTTACAAACATGTCTTTGAAAAGTATGGCGACAGCTACAACTGGTACTTCCTGGCACTTCCCACCACGTTTGCCGTCGTTGAAAATTTAAAGTACTTTTTGCTGACCAGGGACGCATCCCAGCCTTTCTATCTAGGCCATACCCTCCCATCTGGAGACCTCGAGTACGTGACCTTGGAAGGAGGAATTGTCCTCAGTATAGAGTCCATGAGGAGATTTCACAGGCTGATTCTCAATAACGTTACAAACTGTGCGGACCCACGCGTGATTTGGAATTTCTCTTCTGATCAACAGCTGGCAGTCTGCCTGAAATATGCTGGCATTCTTGCAGAACATGCAGAGGATTATGAAGGAAGAAATGTGTTTAATACAAAGTCCATCGCCGGTCTTCTTAAAGATGCAATGCCTAGTAACCCTTGGCAAGTGGTAAAAGGCTGCTGTTCAGACATGGCTGTGACTTTTAATGGACTGACTCCCAAAAAGATGGAAGTAATGATGTACGGCGTGTACCGGCTCAGGGCATTTGGACATCATTTCAAAGACAGTCTGGTTTTCTTACCTCCAAATGGTTCAGAAAATGATTGAAGACTGGCCAGTAATAGAATTGTGCTAGTCAAGTGTGCTTAAAATACGACTGGCAGTCACATGAAAATGTGGTGTCAATATAAAATACTTCACTCAACAATACACACTAATTACTAGAAATCTTTGTTCCAAACTGTAAAATACCTAGAGGTTTTAATTTTATTTTGGTTCCACATTGAAATAATATTTTGGCTATATTGTATTAAATAAATAACACCATTAAAATTAATTTCATCTGTTTTATTATTTTATCCACTTGCCCATTAGGAAAAGTTGAGTTACAGCTCTCAACGCTATATTTCTCTTGGACAGTAAAGATACAGAAAATCCATTGTTACCACTGATGGCACGTTAACTGTCCATATGGCAGCACTTTTATTGAGATTCAGATTCCAGAAGTTTTGGTTCAAGCCCAGTCTAGGCAACTTGGTGGCTTAGAAGATGCTATCTCAAAATAAAAACGGTTTGAGGGCTGGAGGAATGGCTCAACGATTATAAGTGCTTGAGCAAGCGCTAAGCCAAGCGCTAAGTACACGAGTTCAATTCCCCAGCACCACATAAGCTGGGCGTGGTGGCGCACGCCTGTAATCCCAGCACTCGGGAGGCTGAGACAGGAGGACTGCCGTGAATCCAAGGCCAGCCTGGGCTCTAAAGTGAATTCAGGACCAGCCTGGACCACAGAGCGAGACTCTGTCTCAAAAAAAAAAAAAAAAAAAAAAAAAAGGTTTGAGACTATATCCCAGTGCAAAGGCTCTGGGTTCGATCCCCAGGACTCCAAAAGAAAAATGACATGTTAATAGATATTTCCCAAGTTCGTTCCCTGGATGTTACATCATTAATTTTTGTGAAAATATTTCAGTTTAACGAGCAAGTATTGTTGTTGAGAAGCATTTTAATTACATTTCTGCTTAGCCAGGGCACTTTATAGAAGCTGTTGGTGAAACTTGACATGTCTGGGCTATTCCTTAACCCAAGCAGCCTACTAGCGGATTCATGCCATGACCACATTCTTCCACTACTGGCAGTTTGCTGACACTTGTCACCTCTACATTGTTAACTACATTCCATTTTCAGAGGCATTTGTAGTTACGGACCCTTAGCCAACTTTTGGGTATTGTTGGGGTTACCAGGAGAAACAGAAATATCCATAAAACTTTGCTAATATAAATTTGTCAGTGAAACAAAATTTTTTTTGAGACAGGATCTCACTTTGTAGCTCAGGCTGGTCCTGAACTCACTATGTAGCGCAGACTGACCTCAAACTCAAAGCAATCTTCCTGCCTCAGCCTGCAGGGCGCTGGGATTACAGGCGTGGGCCATGACACCCAGCTTAAAAATGGTTTTTTAAAAGTAGAACTATACAAATTTCTGATTTCTCCTGAAATATTTGATTTCTATTGATAAGAGCAAGGGTAGACATACCCTACATATTCCTACATAGTAGGAATTCTACATATTATAAATGATTGAAGAAATGACAAACCTCTCCAGACATCAGTAAAGTACCACACCCACGTATAAAGGATAGTACCACTGTTTTTACCGCTGCCAGAAATAACTTTATTTCTGCTCCCATGGCACTAACTTCCGACTTTGTACAATTTTCCCCATTATTTCATAAGTTGCTAGAAGTCATGTGTGACACTTTACTAAGTATCCTTCATGTGAGCACATCTTCCACTTACCAGTCAGCTAGTCAAATTCTAAAAGCTACTGGGTACAGTGGTTTCCCTACCTATAATCTCCGCTACTCAGGAAGCTGAATGAAATTTAGCAGCCAAAGCAACTTAACAAGACTTTATCTCAAATTTTTTTTAAAAAAGGATGGGAATATAACTCAGTGTATAGTGTGTACCTTACATGTGTGAGACCCTGGGGTTGAGCACAGTACCACAAAAAGGAAGAATAAAAAGAGATAGAGAAAGAAAGAAAACAAACTCTAAAAGCCTGTAGCAAGCCTTACCAAAATGAATCACTATTTAAAAAGCATTACATGTAAGTACAACATTTCATAGGACCTGGATATACAGTGTTGCAAATGGCTAAACCTGTTGCTGAACTTGAAAATTATATGCATGTGTCTTTGCGTAGTCAATTAAAAGCACAGATTCAGAAAGTCACTTTTGCTTTTTAAAAAGAGTATTGCACTTGTTTAAAAACAAGTGGAGAACGCAGTGAACTTGGAGGCAACAAGACTTACATTAGGATGCAGATTCCAGTACTTACTGAGGTACAATGATGGATAAGTTACTTAACTTTTCTTTATTCCTTGCCTGTAAAATGGTATTTTTGTGTAGTCTTCATATGAAGATTAAATAAGAAAGCATCAAGGACAGTACTTAATAGATGTTCAGTTAATAAAGAGAAAATTTTAGTGTGACATTTCTACCATTTACATGAGTAAGTTTGTTAGGCTTAGTTTAAAATGAACAATCTAGATTCTGATTTTAATTTTAATTCTGACTCTACTGCTCACCAACAGTTGCCACTGACTTCCAAAATTCTAATGTGTGAAACGAGGGTAAAATAATCTGCTCTACCCACCGTTGAGGTTGTTGTGAGGCTAAAAATTTTAAGCATATGTAGAAGTGATGTGGAAAATTTACTGGCATCTCATTAATTTAAAATACAGTGGTAGCATTCATAGTGTCAGTTTGATTATAAAAATACAAGTCAAGGTTGGGGGCATAGCTCAGTAACAGAGTTTCTGTAGCATGCACGAGGCCCAGGGTTTGATCCCCAGGATGGGATGGGGAGTGGGGAGAAAAAAGCACACACATTCACAAAGGTGGAAACTGTACTGTCATTAAAAATGAAAGTAGATGATTGAAACATATTTGGAATTTGCTTTAAAACAGGATTGGTCTTGAGCTGATAATTATTAAAGATGGATGATAAGACAAGGGTGTATTATAATATTCTGTTTACTTCTATCTGAAAAATCCCTTCAATAAAAAGTTTTAAATATAAATATGGAATGATATAAACAACATATACATAAAGACATAGATAGAATGATAATATATGTAGATGGTAGATTGGTGGGAAAAGGTTGCAAAGTAGTTGCGAATGTTTTAATCTTAGTCAATGATACAAATCAAGGAATTGTCTGTACTAGGTAATAGGATTATTTATCACACATGTTAAAGAATCAGGAGGAGTTGGATGAAATTGAAAATATATGAATAAAATAGTGGAAGGAAAAAAGACAAGGCGTTAGAAGCTTGCACTAGCAACAGTACCCAGTTGTCAATCCAAGATAATTCTGCTAGAGCAGTTAGAAAATACAAGATGCTTATAGTTTATGAGGTGTATCAATGGATAAATCTACTGATGAGTAAGTTCAGGGCCCACATGGTCCAGTGACCTTCTATACGTATGAGAATTTTTATATTTATATTTACCTATATTTAAACCAGAGGTGGAGAAATCTTTTCTTCTAAGGGCCATTTGGATACTTATGACATCATATGTGGGCCATCCAGAATTATTAACGGGAAAATTAGCCTGCTATATGTGGTAAAGTATCATCCCTAGCGGGATGGCTGCCACGGCTTCTTCTTCATCGGGCCTCGGCCAGGCAAGACTAACTGACTTCAAGGGCCACATATGCAGCCTGTGGGCCAGATGTT
Source organism: Ctenodactylus gundi (assembly GCA_004027205.1). Lineage (NCBI taxonomy): Eukaryota > Metazoa > Chordata > Mammalia > Rodentia > Ctenodactylidae > Ctenodactylus > Ctenodactylus gundi. The sequence goes on along the minus strand of PVKB01001896.1, from coordinate 97,659 downwards.
CCCCACCTCTGAACTGTAAATCATAATAGATGCATTCCAGATTAAATAGATGATGATGTATTAATGGCTTAGGGATAGGTTAACCTTAGGAGACACACTTTTCTTCAGGTCAAAACTGTATTTTTAAAATTCAAAACTTTACTTTCTTTTTGTGACAACAGATCTAACGTTACTAATCAAAAGCCTGCAGCCATTGCCAAGCCATGGCAGCCCAGAGTTACCAAGGCCTGAGTTCATCTTCAGTAGGAATGACTTTCTTCAGTTGTATTATGCATCCCACCCAGAGTGGGCCCCTGCTACACCCTCTCCATCCATCCCGCTTGACCACAGTCTTCCAAAGTAGATAGTTTTGTGGTAATGTTGAAAAAAAAAGCAATACTTTTCTCTCTAGGATAAGATAGGGCAAATAAGTCTTTCTGCTTGTCTGACATTTTTGCATTGGGGTGTTCCTGATAAATTTACACACCATTTAACATCTAGTATAAACTGAAGCTGCATAATTACTCAAATGTTCAAGAGCATGATTCCAAGTTTAAGTCGGAGGTGCTGGTTCTTCTTCCAGAATATTCTCAAGAGTTCTCCAGAGAAAAATCTATGCTGGCCATTGTGAAACTTTCAGCAGTTCTTCTGGATGTTTTCTCTTGCTTTTGGTTTGGTTTCCTAGCATTTCCCTTACCCTCCCTCCTAACATGATGCTAGTCTATGCAAAGCGATGTTGTTGCTTGTTATCCCCAACTCCCTAAGATTTCCTTTCCACATTTCAGTTTCAGGTTTTGTTATTACATTATAAAGTATTTACGTGGGCATGTTTTAAGAGTTAAGGAAGAGTTTTAATGGTGCTATATCTTAACTGCACCCTCAAAATCCGTGGTAAAGAGTTACTCCCCAGGGTAATGGTACTGGGAGGTGATGAAACTTTTAAGAGGCGGGACCTAAGGCAAGGCCTTTATGTGATTGGGGAGCATGCCCTTGAAAGGGATTGTGGGACCACAGTCACTTCCTCTTCCTCTCTTTTGCTCTTTGGTCACTAAATGAGTGGTTTTGCTCCACCACACACCCTCAACAGGATGTGCTGCCTCACCACAGACCTATAAATAACAGAACCAACCAACGATGTAGCTGGCAAACATTTCTTCCTATTCTGTAGGTTGTCTCTTCACTCTGTTGATTTATTTTTTTTTTCTGTATCAAGATTTTTTGGGTTGTTGTTATTCCATTTGTTGATTCATGGGTTATTTTCTTATGCAATGGGTGGTCTGCCCATGAAGTCCTTTCCTATACTCATGTCTTCTAGAGTTTTACCTATTTCTTCTTTCAGCAGATTTGGTGCTTCCATTTTAATATCTTGGTTTTTATTTTAGTATGGGCGATATATATGGGTCTAGGCTCATTCTTCTGCACGTAGGTATCCAATTTTGCCAGCACCATTTGTTAAAGGGGCTGCCTTTTCTCCAGTATGTATGTTTGGCCCCTTGGTCAAACAAAGATCAAAAGGATAAAAGTATGTGTGGTTGTTTCTACACACTCAGCTCCATACCATTGATCCACCTGTCTGTTTCTGTGCCAGTACCATGAGGTTTTGTTTGCTGTTGTTTTGTAATACAATTTGAACTCTGAGATTGTGATGTCTCCTACTTTTGTCTTGTTGCTCAGGATTGCTCTGGCAAATTGGGGTCTTTTCTGGTTTCATATGAATTTTAACGCTTTTTCTAGTTCTCTGAGGAACACTGTTGGTATTTTTATTGAAATTGTATCTAATCTACTTATCATTTTTGACAGTGTGCCCATTCTAACAAGGTTGGTTCTGCCTATTCACGAATACAGGACGCCTTTCCATTTTCTAAGATTCTCTTCAATCTCTTTTGAATGCTGTAGTCTTTGCTATAGAGATCTTTCACTTTCTTAGGTAGGATTTGTTTTAATAGCTATTATGAATGGAACTGTTTCCCTGATTTTTTTTCCTCAGTGAGTTCACTGTTTATGTACAGAGAGGGTATTGATTTATGTGTGTTGATTTTATGTCCTGCCACTTTTATGAAATCATTTAGTAATTCTAAGAGTCTTCTGGTAGAGTTTCTTGGGCCTTCTATGTGGAGAATCATATAATCTGCAAACAGGCGTAGTAAGAGTTCACATACCCATAATCCCAGCACTCTGAGAGGCTGAGACAGGGGGACTACAAGGTTGAACTCCGCCTGGGCACTTTAGCGACTTAGTGAGACCTTGTCTCAAAATAAAAATTAAAAAATTCACTGGGGATATAGCTCAATGTGAAGGCCCTGTATTCAATTCCCTATAACACACACAGACACACACACACAGACACACACAGAGAGGAGAGAGAGAGAGAGAGAGAGACAGAGACAGAGACAGAGACAGAGAGACAGAGAGAGATGCAATTTAAAAAAACCAAGAAGGGGAGCTGGAAGAATGGCACAATGGTTAAAGTGCTTGCCTTGCAAGTACAAGGCCCTAAGTTTGATTCCCCAGCACTATGTAAAGCCGGGCATGGTGGCACGTGCCTGTAATCCCAGCACTTGGGAGGCTGAGACAAGAGGATTAATGTGAGTTCAAGGCCAGCCTTGGCTATAAAGTGAGTTCAAGACCAGCCTGGGCCATAGAGTGAGACCCTGTCTCAAAAAAAAAAAAAAAAAAAAAAAAAAAAAAAAAAAAAAAAAAAAAAAAAAAAAAAAAAAAAAGAAAAGAAAGAAGGAAGAAGGAAAGAAAGGAAGGAAGGAGAGAACAAAAGAAGAAAGCTAGGAGAGGCCTGCACAGGTCAAAGTGGCATAGGGACCTGTCTAAGTTCATGCAGTTACATAATCAAATAAACAGTAATAGATTGTCTAATTTAAATAGACTAATTGAGCATTGTACTGTACTTGTGTATGAAAGCCTGCAGACTGCTGATCCAGGGGCTCTTCACTCCTCAGAGTTATTCCTACACTGTCTCAAGGACCCACATACAAGACAGGAATGCCAAGTGGTCAGAGATCTCTGGTGGCAGGGATCCCACGGAGGATGCCAGCCTTAAGTTATGTGGGACAATTCTCTATAATTTTCTCCTTTTTCTTTTCACTGAAAATCTAACTCACAGGAAGTAATGTTTCACTTCAGCTTAAAATTTTTTCTCTTGTCCCTCCCTGGTTGAGAAAACTCACTGGTAATACTGTAAAATAGGAAAACTACTTAAATCTGTGCTTCCCTGAAGAGTTTATATTTGGCATGCTAAGGGTATTTCTGACACCATTCCTTAAATTCCTCTGAAGACCTCTCCCTCCCACAGCAGTGCCTGCCCACGCTTCAATAAGGTCTTTCTCCTCACAAGCTTCCATATTCCAAGGTACTGGAAGATTATGATGGGGAAAAATGCAGGTGCAAAAATAGTTTTAAAAGAACTCATGTATCCTACTTCATCTTCAAAAAATACAACACATGTATCATTGAAATCCATCCGTGATTATAAAAATACTCTGAGATCATCTCATACCTTCTTCCTGAAATATGTCTCTATCAATCTGTAATCACACTTAGGTCGTCTCCTCCTACAGCTAACCACTGCGTCCATTCAGAAAGATTCAAAAGGCTCTGGAATGTAGCTCAGGGGCAGAGCACCAGCCCAGTATGCGCAAGGCCCTGAGTTCAAGACTTACCACTGAAGCAAAAAAGGAAAGAAAGAAAAAAGCAAACAAAGTACAAAAAGTGGTAAGGAATCAGTGCCCCAGTTCTACACGTCAAGGATTCTTGTTAGCTAGATCGCAGCAGATCTGGAAGACCCAAGACTTAATGGCAGCTCTGCTATTTGTTAGCTGTGTAATGTTTAATACTGAACATACGAATCAATTACTCTCAGGCTTAATGTATCTTTTGATTGGAATAATAACACCTACTTCGTAGAATTACTAGGAGGTTTAAACTACCTTACAGCTCTAGCACAATGTGGAAACCATCGCTGGCACCTTGAGTTAGCTGCCCATGACTAGTGCTAATAAAACAGAACTAAGAACCAGAACTATCGCAGGGAAGAGGTGCTGGCCAGAAGCCCTGGCACAGGGCTAAAGAATTGCATTAGAATTCCCTCAAGAATCTTCAGCCTTGGGGCTGCATCCACCGCAGGGAGAGGTTTGGAGGACAGCTGGGGAGAAGCTGTGCAGCAGGCTGGTCCTGACACAAACCAAGAGTTGTGGATGGGACCAGACTAGCCTCAGGAATGCAACACTTGCCTCAGGTTGGCACTCAGAGGCAATGCAACGGGGGTTGCTTTGCAAAATACATAATGTTACACAAATTATTATTACTACAGAAAGAGAGAGAGAGAGAGATCTCCAGGCACAGATGGACATACATGCCTATAATGATTGAAGGAAGACAGAATAGACAAGTAGGCAGAAATATTAGAGGAAGTAAGGCTCCACTAGGTGACCCCCCATTTTAAGTTCTGTAGCTAACCCCTCATGCAAGTTATTCCTGTAAGTAACTTCAACACGCTCATTAGTTCACTCAATCGGACTTTGGTACAGTCATCACTTAGGCCTGTCTGCTGTGCCTCGCTGGGGGGACTAGATATAGGTATTCACATCTTCCCAGGAAAAGCTATTCCTATGGCACTTAGTATTGGTAATGAAACTAGGCTGCAAAGGCCCTAGAGGGTGACAGTGAATCATTTAGGCTTCAGAGACAGAATGTCTAGGTTCAAATCATGGGTCCACCACTCACAGGGAGTAATTTTTTTAAAAGTCTATGGTGAATGTTTAAATACAAATGTGTTATGGTAAAATATACATTGCCATAAATCCCCTGAAAATACTCCTCCTTGCTTCAAATACACTCTCCTACCATTCTGCCTCTTTCTGAAGCAGTTCTGGAAGTCTTCTTTCATTTCTTCTTATGACTGACTTGATGTCCTGAATCGATTCAAAATGTTTACAGCAACTTGTGTCAAATGAAAACATGACAGCATGTCATTGTCCCCCTGATTCACTAAATCTGGCATCCTGCGGCTTCTGGCTCTTGCCCAAAGTCAATACGATCATGAAAGGAAACATTTTGAATTCTTTCAGGCAGCACAACTATACAACCAAAGACCCTCAGTGAGACAGGACTCCAGAAGTGCTTCCAAAAATGGCAAGAGCACAGGATAAGTGCTTTTAAAGCAAAGGGGAACAGCAGGGCCCAGTGGTGTAAGCCTACAGAGGATGAGGCAAGAGGATCGCATGTTTGAGCCCTCTCTAGGCAACTGTGTCTCCAAATCAAAAATCAAAAATGGGCTGGGGATACAGCTCAGTGTGATGGCTCTGAACTTGATCCCCAGTACTATAAATAAGTAGATACATACATACATACATACATATACATACACATACACATATACACTACATATATACATACATAAATCAAGGGTTAATATTTTGGGGAAGATTAATGGTAATCTGTATATATAATGACAATTTTTAAAAATTTAAACTTTGACCATATTTTTAAGCACACAACTTGTACTTTTCCAGTATGAACTCAAGCAAGTTAAATCCCTTTTCTATATGTAACATTCCTCCCATGTAAATGTACTCCATATCAGTATCTACTTCATAAGACTGTCAGACAACTTTTAAATTTACTATCTGTAAAGCACTTAGACAATTTCCTGGCACGTAATTAGCATGAGTTTCCTGACTCATCACATGGAAACAATGAAACTTATTACCTGACAAGTTGTTGGGCAAATTAAGTAAGTTATACCTATAAAGCATTTAGCAGACAACAGGTCAATATGTATTAGGAATTTCATTAAAACATGACAAATACCAAAACAGCCTTAAATCTGAGAAAGCTATTTCATAATGTAATACAACAGAAAACACTGTGAAAATCAAACTCCCCTTTCACTAGAAAACCATGAGTAACTTAGCCTATTTATTCAATGTCCAATGTGTAACACTCATCTGAATAATTCCATCCTTAGATCTGCCAAAGGATATATATGCATACATTAGAAAAAAAGAAAAAAGAAAACATACCAACACTTACTCACTAACAAAAAAAAACATTAAATTGAATAGCATAGAGATTGAAAAAAATTTAAAGCTACTTATAATTTTACTTGCAGAAGAGACAACACTTTATTTATTTATTTATTTATTTATTTACTGGGACAGGGACTCACTCTGTAGTCCAGGCTGGTCCTGAACTCACTATGTAGCCCAGGCTGGCCTTGGACTCATGGCAATCCTCCTGCCTCAGCCTCTTGAGTACTGTGATGACAGGCATGCGCCACCACACCCAGCTTTATGCGGCACTACGGAAGAGGACGAATCCTGCCATAAGATTGGAAAGTCGACAAATTGGAACTCAACTGTTGTGGTTAGGATCTGGAGTGTCCCGCAAAAGTCTCATGCATCTTAATGTTATGAATTGTCTATGGAACCATGTGATGTTGGTGGATTGGTTTCTAGTCTGGAGGGGGTGGATTACAGTTAAGACTAAAGGCGTGTGAGTTAGGATTAACGGTGTGTAGTGGCCACACCTGGATGCAGGAGGGACTGGTTACTGGGCAGAGACCTGAAAGGATATATAAGCTGCACCTGCCTTCCTGGAGGACGGGGACTAGTCTCAACTAGCCTCAGCTTGTCTTGCTGTTTGTGATGTCCTGAGAAGCTGCCTCCACCTCTGCCTCTGTCCTGTACTCTGATTGCTGCCGGCCGCCCCTGAATGGATTATGCCCATCTGAAACTGTGAGCTAAAATAAACCTTTCCTAAATTTGTGGGTGTTGGGTATTGAGTCACAGCAACAAAAAAGTAACTAAGACACCAACAAATAGAACTTTTATTTAGTCTATAAGAAAACTAAGAGAACATAGAAGGCAAGAAAATTCTAAGGAAGCTGTGCTCGCCGGTGTCACCCACGTGACCGAGGGAAAAGGTCCACAGGCTTTGAAGACAGCGGCAGACCTGGCGGATCTTGGCATAATAATCATACGGGGGTTATGGCTGTGGTTGTGGGAAAACACTAAATGGACCATAGTACTACATGGGAAATGATCTTTTTTTTTTTTTTTTTTTTTTTTTTGAGACAGTCTCATTGTGCAGTCTGGGCTGGTCCTAAACTCTCTAGGTAGCCTAGGCTGGCCTCCAACTCCCAGCAAGCAGTCCTGCCTCGGACTCCTGAGTGCCAGGATTATAGGTGTAAACTTCCATGCCTGGCTTATATGGTGTTAGGGAATCGAACTCAGGGCCTTGTGCTTGCTGGGCAAGTGCTCTAACAACTGTGATATCCCTCCAGCCCGGGAATTTATTTTTGACAGTGAAAAAATTAAAAGGCAGAGGATGTTGAGCCATTAATTTTGAATTAGGATATGGTTCCCCTACCAATAAAGCTCTTAGCAAATAACAGGTCAATATGTATTAGGAATTTCATTAAAACATGACAAATACCCAAACAGGTCTTAAATCTGAGAAAATTGGAGATATCTTAAGTGGGATTTTTTTTCAAGTCGTATGTTTTATTCTAGTATCAGTAAGTAGAGCACACACATATTGAGGATGTACCCCAGTGCCCGTTCATTACTAGGCCATGCTTGGCCCCAAAGAGAGTAGGATAACTTAGTGTTTTTCACCTAAAAGAGGTTAAAGTACAAAGATTGAAGATGTTGAATACAAATGCTTAAATGGAAAGATGTTTCCCTTGGACTTTACTAAAATGCTTCCAAGAGATTCTTGGCTACCAATGAAAAGAACCCTTAAGGCCTTTTTTGGAGATGTCATGTGTGTACTAGTCCCTATCCAGAAAGCATTACAAAGATGAGAATTTAAGAAATCACCTGCAAATTGTGCTGATGATTCTACATGGGCATAAGTACCATTCGCCCACCTATTTCAACAGTACTGTCTAGAAATATAATGTGAGCCATGTGTGTAACTCAAAATTCCCTAGTACACACATAAAAAAGGAAAGAGATAAGGTTAATTTTAATGTTTATTTAACCCAGTATCAAAACTATTATCAATACAATAAAAAGTTATTTCCCAAGTAGTCTCCTTTCTCACTAAATCTTTGAAATCCTGTGGGTATTTTATATTGCAACACATTTCTCTCTCTCCTCCCTCTCTCTCTCTCTCTCTCTCTCTCTCTCTCTCTCTCTCTCTCTCTCTCTCTCTCTCTCATCAGAGTCCTGCTCTGTATCCCAGACTGGTCCTGAACTCACTGGTATAGCCCAGGCTGGCCTTAGACTCAGGACAATCTGCCTGCCTCAGTCTCTGGAATGCTGGGATGACAGGTGTGCACCACCATGCCCGGCTTTATGTGGTGCTGGGGAACCGAACTCAGGGCCTTGCATTTGCAAGGCAAGTCCTTAAACCGCTGAGCCCTTCCTCTAGCCATGCAACACATTTGAATTTGAACTAGCCTCTTGTGAAGCTGTCAGCAGTCACACATGGCCACCAAGCCCCACAGTACAGGTCTTGGATCCGAGCTGTCTGAATCAGAAATACGGATTATCTCATCCACAGATGCAGCTGTGGTATTAAGAACCATGTGTGGCACACAATGAGCTCTCAACAAATATTTGCTGAATGAATGAATAAACAAATCTGTTGGCTTTTTACACACAGCTATAAAAACAAAATTGCTGTGACATAAAGTTCAAAGTACATTATTCAAACTATTAAGAGAAACATGTATCTACAGTAAACATAATTCTAGTCCAGATGATTGCTAAATGATATAGTCAGTCAGTATAAATTCCTAAACAGATACAAGCACACTCTAAGATACTTTATAAATCCATTTCACGATCAATAGGGAGTTTTTCTTCTCTGAACATTTTTAAATTATATTTTTAAATATTTAGATGAAAATGCTTAAATTCTTCTAGTAAAAAAACCAAATTGTAGCCTCTCTCTCTGATGGACTCCACATTCAGCAAACATACACAATTTTCACATATCCCGAGAGCATTTGCAATAACTGTTTGTCATAGCATTGTCTAATCTACCCCCTTAGCAATGAAATACACCAAATAGACCTTCAAATCCTTGGCAAAAGTTAAATTACGCTATTACTTTAATGTGTGTGTGTGTGTGTGTGTGTGTGTGTGTGAGAGAGAGAGAGAGAGAGAGAGAGAGAGAGAGAGAGAGAGAGAGAGGGCTTGGACTTGGGACATTCTCCAAAAGCTTCATGAATCAGGAAGGTGAGGAGGCCACGAGGTTAACTGAGTTAACGGGATAAGTCTATTGACTTCTTTCAGTGCCTTAGGAGGTGGGGCTTGGCAGAGGGGGTGGGCTACAGGGGACATGACCCTGCATGTATAGCTCCCTCCTTAGCTCTGCCCTTCACTCTGGCTTCCTTTGCCATCATGCCATGAAGCTGCCTTCCTCCATGCCAGGCCTTCGGCCATTGCCAGATGACCAGGAACAGACTGAGACCCCTAAACCGTGAGCTAAAATAAACCTTCTCTCCCTTTAAGTTGTGAGTATCAGGAATTTTTTTTTTCTCAAAGGCAAGAAAGTGACCAAGACTCACTCACTCTCTCTCTCTCTCTCTCTCTCTCTCTCTCTCTCTCTCTCTCTCTGTGTGTGTGTGTGTGTGTGTGTGTGTGTGTGTGTTACATACAGAGGACTGAACCTGTAGCCTTTGCTTTTTTTTTTAAAGGCAAGGTCTTACTAAGTTATCCATGCTGGGTTCAAATTTGGAATTCTCCTGTCTCAGCCTCCTCAAGGGCTATGGTTATGGCATACAAATCCAGGCACAATAAATTATACTGTTATTTTAAAGTCACTTAAACCCCAAAAGCTTTGAGAAGTGTTTAGTTCTTTGGTTTTCTTTTTTCTTTTTGAGATAGAGTCTCACTCTATAGTCCAGGCTGGTTCTGAACTCACTATGGAGCCCAGACTAGCCTTGAAATCATAGCAATCCTCCTGCGTCAGCCTCCCAAGTGCTAGGATTACAGGCATGTGCCACCATGCCCAGTTTATGTGGTGCTGGGGAATTGAACTCAGGTACTCAGCGCTTGCTAGGCAAGCACTTTAACTGCTGAGCTATTCCTCCAGCCCCTCTTTAAGAAGCTTTAACAAACAGGCCCCATGTAGGGAGAAGAGCTTACCTTCTCGGCTAAGAGCTCCCTGATCTTGCTTGCTTGAACTCGAAATTTCATGAGCTGAGATTCCAGAGCTACGCATCGCTCTTTCCAATCTACTGGCCCTTCTGACTCAGAAAGTTCTGCCATGATTAGTCTACAAAAAGAGAGAAAGAGAGAAAAGCATTCAAGCAGCACAACACAGTAGTGTTCAAGGTGACGCAGTATGTCATCCCATGGACACACTGGAGTCACCATCTCAGGATTCAGACACAAGTTTTAAATTCGAAGATAAATCGCAGAACTCATTTTAGATTATGGAAAAAATAATGGGGAATAAGAGGTGAGGGGCAGAAGTCCCACCATGCTACTTAAGCTCCCCATGCCTCAGTTTACCCAGTGAAGAACAAGAGGGCTGGCCATACCAGAACCATTCTTCCTCATGGCTCTGTGGTGAGGAACCAATGAGACCACTGCCACTTCTATCAAATGGAATATTGGACAGAATAATAGCACAGCACACTATCATCATGATTTTCACACTGCCCAACAGGAAAGATTTGAAATCCATCAGCTCATCATGTTACCTTAAATTTATCTAAGTCTCACAGTTTGGTTCATTCAAATAGTGGTGTGATAAAATAAAGAAATGGTGAACTGGAAGAATAACACAGTGGTTAGAGTACTCGCCTCAGTAACACAAGGCCCTGAGTTCCATTCCCCAGTCCTACATAAGACAGGCAGGGCGGCACATTCCTGTAATCCCAGCACTTGGGAAGCTGAGGCAGGAACCTGCTGTGAGTTCAAGGCCAACCTGGGCTCTATAGTGAGTTCACTACAGAGTGAGACCCTGTCTCAAAAAATAACAATAATAATAAAGAAATAACACACATATTCTACAATTATGGTTCAGATGTATACTACAATTATTTCTTAGCACTGCCCTCAAGTTGCTTAACTCCAGACTGTGTCTTTCAAAGCCAGAAGTCCTTTGGCATATTTAACTAGGTAAGTTTTTTATGATCTTGACACTTTTGTGTAATTTTTATTTGGTTTCAGAACACAAAACAAGCTGGGCCTGGTGGCGCCAGCCTGTCATCCCAGCATTCTGGGAGGCTGAGGCAGGAGAATCACAAGTTCAAACCCAGCCTGGGCAACGCAGTGTCCCAAAATCAAAACAAAACAAAACAAAACAAAACAAAAACAAAAATGGGCTGGGGACATAGCTCAGTGTCAAGGCCGGGTTGGATCTAGGGAGAGATAGAGAGAGGGATTGAGAAAGCATAAAAGTGTGATATTTGGAACCATCTACATTTAGGATATCTGGGCTCAGTGTGTTCCATGATACTAACTTTCCACTTGGAGGAGACTGATCCCAGGGGTAGCACCAGGAGGAGGCAGACAGCAGGGGAGGGAACTGGTTTTGAAATTCTAAAGTATCATTTGATTGGAGAAGCCTGGTAGTTTCTGGCTCTGGCTACACGGAAGCCAGTTCTAAAAGTTTGTTAAGGCATAAAGGCCTGTTTTAAACAAGAGCCTGACATGTATTTCTGAATTGCCTTTGCCACGAACTGATGATCTCCCACGTGAGCCACACCTCAGGCTCTCAGAGCTGCAGAAGGCACTTCAGGGGATGTGTGCTCTTCTACCGTCTTGTTTTGTAAAAATATAACCACATCAATTTCTCTGAGATTTACTGAAAGATAGACATCTCCCTGTATTAATTTCTTAAACCACATACTGCTAAGAAACCAGTAAATGTGACAGTGGTGCTTAAGCCAGTTTTTACATTAAAACTGACATTATCACTCAATAATTTACGAATAAATTAATAATCTAAGCAGAATTGTTCACAAAGGCTACAAGTTTTAATTAGAGTACCCTACTTGTCCCAAAGCCTCCTGACAACCCTAACTCCAGCCATGGCTTAACAAAAGCATAATCATAGAGCTGAAATGCATCTTTTGGTCTCTTTGCTTTTATGAAATCATCACTCCACTATTATGTAAGCGTTTTTATTTTTTTTGAGACAGGGTCTCGCTCTGTAATCCAGGCTGGTCCTGAACTTAATATGTAGCCCAGGTTGACCTCAAACTCATGGCAATCTTCCTGCCTCAGCCCCCTGAGTGATTACACGTGTGCACCACCACGGCTGAATTTATGCTGTTTTATTTTGTTTTAAGCTATTAGCCTTGTTAATGGCCCTTTCCCTTCCCATATTAACATTTACAATAATATTAATTATTCATATTAGCAAATACTATACTATCAATGATTTTAGGACAGATAAAGCAATTTGTCAAACACAAGCTTTCTGTCCATTGTAGCTCATTTCTCTTATTAGCCTCAAAAAGGACAGGGAAAGAAAATGAGGATGAGTTTTTAAAAAATAAAAATCAGGGCTGGGAGAATGGCACAGCAGTTAAAGCACTTGCCTAGCAAGTGCAAGGCCCTGCGTTCGATTCCCCAGCATCACATAAACCTGGGCATGGTGGCACACGCCTGTAATCCCAGCACATGGGAGGCTGAGACAGGAGGCTAGACTGGATTTCAGAGTGAGCTCAGGACTAGCCTGGGATACAGAAACCCTATCTCAAAAATAATAATAAAAAAATCAAACATATTCTTAATTCTCAAACCATCCATATAATGTCACAGAAATGTACAGTTACTCGTACATCCTGAGCAACAAGGAGTCTATTACATGCTGGTTGATTTTTGCCCAACATCCAGCACAGCTTACATTCTGGCGTGGAATGACTTTACAGGAATTTTTGCTTTCTTTTGGTGTGTCTGCAATGCGGGGGATCAAATTCTGGGCTTTGCTCACGCTAAGCAAGCACTCTACCTCTGAGCTACAGTTTTTAAAATAATGGATAGAGCATATTATTTTTCAACGAATTAAAATAAAAACCAAGAAACCACACCCTATGAATAGAACGAAGGAGAAAGCCTACATGATTGTTTCAAGGACACACAAAAATTTGACAAAACCTAATACCACTCATGATTTTTTTAAAAAAGCACACAAGACATTAGCAATAACAGGAAATTTCCTCAACCTAAGGACAGTTACAAAACTCCAATCAGCTAACATCATAATCACCAGTAAGTGACTATTTTCCACAAAATCAGGAATGTTATTTCTATTCGATACTGTACTAGAAATTCTACCCAGGGCAAGAATACAAAACAGAAAGTATCCAGACCAGAAAGAAAGTAAAAACTACTTTTATTTGCAGGTGACACAATCATAGAAAATTCTAAGGGATCCACAAAAAGCTATCAGAACTACTGAGTTTATTTGGCAAGGTCTCAGGAAACCAGATCGACATACTCAAATCAATTGTTCTTCTATATTCTAGCAAGGAAAACCCAAAAATTAAATTAAGAAAACATTTCATTCATAAAGGCATCAAGATGAATAAAATGCTTGGTAGTAAGTTTTAAAACCAAGTGAGGTACAAGAAGACTTTTACTCTGCAAACTCCAAAGCAGCACTGAAGGATATTAGGAATCTAAATAGATGGAAGAAATTGTGTACTCAAGAATTAGAAGAATAAATTTGTGAAGATGGCAATATTTGAAAATGGGTCACCAGACTGAATGCAACCATTGGGGAAACTCTGACAGAAGAATTTTCAGAAATTGTTTGCAGAAATTGGCAAATTGATCCTAAAACTCACCTGGAAATCCAAGGGACTCAGTACGGCTGTAACGAGCCTGAAAAGTTTGAAGGCTGATCTTTTGAAACTTACTACAAAGCCAAAGTACTCGGGACTGTACGATATTCACATAAGGACAGACAGACAGACAAATGGGATAAAGAAGTTGAATCCAGAAACTAAACCTCACATTTACAGATAATTTTTAGCAAGGGTATGAAGACAACTCAATGAGAAAAGAATAGTTCGCTTTCTTTCTTTCTTTCTTCCTTCCTTCCTTCCTTCCTTCCTTCCTTCCTTCCTTCCTTTCTTAACTTTTGGAGCCCAGGCTGGTCCTGAATGCACCAGGCTAGCCTCGGACCCATGGCAATCCTCCTGCCACAGCCTCCCAAGTTCTGGGTACAGGTGTGCACCACCACGCCTGGCTTTATGTGGTGCTAGGGAATTGAATCCAGAACTTTGTGCTTGCTAGGCAAGCACTTTAATCACTGTGCCATTCTTCCAGCCCAAGCATTGTATTTTCAACAAATGATGCTGGGACAACTGGATATCCCCATGCAAAACAGAGAATGTGGGTGACTACTTTTCATTATATACACAGATTCATGCAATATGGATCGAAGGCTGGGTCAAAGCTGTCAAAGTCTTAGAAACAAAATGAACAGGGACCGTGGCACAGTGGCTAAAGTGCTAGCCTACCAAGTGTAAGTTCCTGAGTTTGATTCCCTGGCACCACAGAAGCCGGGTGTGGTGGTGCATGCGTGTAATCCCACCACTTGGGAGGCTGAGGTAGGAGGATTGCCATGAGTCCACGGCTATACAGTGAGTTCAAAACCAGCCTGGACTACAAAGTGAAACACTGTCTCAAAAAGAAAAATAAAAAATAAAAAACATAACCCAATGAACATCTCATGACCTTGAATTAGACCAAAAGCACAAATCATAAAAAAAGAGATGTTAGACCTCAGCAAAATTTAAGAATTTTTGAACTTCAAAAAGCATTTATCAAGAGAGTACAAAAATAACCTATAAAATGGGAGAAGATACTCACAAATCACTTGTGATAATGAATTTGTGTCCAATATATGTCAAGGATTCATAAAACCTGATCAATAGAAAAGGTACTCCAACTAAAAAATAAAGTATCCTCTATGGGGGACATTTGTCCAAAGGAGACAGAAGCTATGAAGCACCGAAGAAGATGTCAACATCCTCAGCTCTGAGGGACAGTGAAGCATCGGAGTCCAAGTGACATGCTACTTTCACACCAAAGCGACACGCTATTTTCACATCAAACAGGATGAATGCAATGAGTGAGGGGAACAGCACACAGTAGTAAGCGCTGGTGAGAATGTGGAGAACACAGAACTCTCCTACTTTTGCTGGTGAGATTGCAAACACATTGCTGCTGCCCTGGAAGCAAGTTAGCAGTTTCCAAAAATTTAGACATACAATTAACCAAGTGACCTAGGCTACGTGTTCACCCAAGAAAACTGAATACACTGACCCGAACCAAAATTTGTACACAAACGCGCATAATAACATGATTCATAATAGCCAAAAAATGAAATAATCCAAGTGTCCACCACCAGCTACATGGGTAAGCAGGATGTGACCTAGCCATACAACAGAGCATTATTCAGCCATAAAAAAGGAATAAAGTACTACTATGTATATAACAACGGCCAACTCCCAAAAATGTTATTCTCAGTCGAAAAAGCCAGACACAAAAGGCCACATACATGTGTATAATTCCATTTATGGAAAATATCTGCACTAGAAAAAGCAGGGGTTTTAAAGAAAGCAAAGCCAGAAGTAGTGGCACACTCCTATAACCCCAGCCCTCTGGGAAGCTGAGGCAGGAGGATCATAAGCTGGAGCCCAGCCTGGGCAATTTATTTTATTTTATCTTGTTTTTTAAAGACAGGGTCTCACTCTGCAGTTCAGGCTGCTCCTGAACTCACTGTGTAGCCCAGGCTGGCCTTGGACTCATGGCAATCCTCCTGCCTCAGCCTCCCAGAAAGTGCTGGGATTACAGGCATGTGCCACCACACCCAGTTTACGTAGTGCTGGGGATTAAACTCAGGAATTTAGCACTTGCTGGCAATTGCTTTAACTGCTGAGCTATTCCTCCAGCCCAGCCTGAGCAAAGGCCTTGGGTTCGATCACCAGCGAGGGTGGGGGTGGGCACCGGGTACTGGCTACTGATAGGCATGGGATTTCTTTCAGAGATGATGAAAAGATTATAGAACCAGATAGTAATGATGTTTGAGAATATGTCAAAAGTCTCTGAATCATACACTTGTATCTTGCGAATATACTAAAAAAAAATCACGGAACTATGCACTTGAAAGGGTAAATTTTACATTTTGTGAATTATACCTCAATTTTTAAAATCATATTTACAAACACGCAAAGAAAAAGCAACAGTCTAACTGGATCTACATAACCTTTACAGATTTAACGATCTTTTATGTGTGCCAAGAATTTTACCAATAACTCAGATAACTGAGAGGCAACTGTTAACCTCAAATATGAAAAGTATCATATATTCTACCTAGAGGACCTGGCAGCCAAAATGACACAATAAGGAAACGCGGGCATAGCTCTGCAGTTAGAGCGCGTGTCTAGCAAGTACAAGGCACTGGGTTTGATTCTCCAGCACCACCTAAGCCGGTCGGTGTGGTGGCCCACATCTGTAATCCTAGTACTGGAGAGGCTAAGGCAGTAGGATCACCATGAGTTAGAGACCAGCCTGGGTTACAAAGTGAGTTTAGGACCAGCCTGGAATACGGAGTAAGACTGCCTCAAAAGAAAAAAAAAAAAAGTGTATTCAAAGAAAAACACTCCTATTTATTTCTGTAGCAATGCAAAGCATGTATGGTATAGTAAAGTCCTAAAGCCTTACTATTATTAAATCAGCATTTAACTCCTACATTCCCTCCTAGTTGGATCATCATAAAAAAAAATTCCAAACTGCAGATTGGTCAGATGATAGCCTACAAGGAGGCCTAGACACCTGATTTCCTTGGTTTGTTCTGTCATTTCAGCTAGTTAACAACAGAAAAGTAACTGCTGTATTACGAAACTGTCTTGAGTATTTAAGAATTTTAACTTGGAATAATACCCACCATCCTCCTGTCATCCCTCTTCGTGTTACAGAACTATACAATTCGGGGAGCTGTGACCAGTTTCTAAATAAACAGCAGACCTACGTCTTGAATTAGAAAGTAATCTACTTTCTCTATGGGGAAGAGGAAAAAGTCTTGATTTTCCAAATACCTCCAATAACTTCTGGAAATATTTACTGACACAAAATAAACTGTTTACAGTTGTGGAGTGAATGCTCTCTTCTTTCAGTCTCTTACTTCCTGTTTCTCATCCAAATCCCCAAAAGGAAAGAAAAAAAAAAGAAAAAGACATGAAAATTCATCCACTAAGGTTCATTCTGTTGAAATGCAAGGTTAACTTCGCATATTCTTAAATTTTCCTCTACAGGGACGGATGAGCTGGGCCAGGTAACCGGGCATTTCCCCCCTACACTAGAAGGTCTTGATTGGACTGAGAAAGTCTTGTTTAAGGAGCTCGTCACCACCCCTGACTGTCACTTGGGCAGCGCCTGCCCTTGGTGGCACTGCCCAGAGCAGCCCCGCTACTCACTCCTTGGGGACATCCACTACCCCGGAGGTCCAGATTTGAGAAGACTGGAAGTCGGGCCTGGAGGCGCAAGCCTGCAATCCTAGCACTCCGGGAGGCTGACGCAGGGGGATTGCTAGTTCCAGGCCAGCCTGGACACTTTAGGAACTGAGCCAGATTCTGTCTCAAAATCAAAAATACAATGCGTTAGAGAGGTGGAGATGTAGTTCAGTGTGAGTGCCCTGGCCTCCATCCCCAGAATTAAAAAAAAAAAATAATAATACATAAAATTAAGAAGGGATTGTCACAAAGAAAGCCGTGACCCGCAAGTAGCCCAGCACTAGCGCATTTACAGAGCAGAATTCAGCTTCTGTTCCCACAGCGGTGAGCGCGTCGACAAATGGCTAAAACGTTCTGTCTTTGTAAGAAGAGGTCCCCTGACCCAGGGCAGCGTGGTGGGGGGTCACCTTAGGACTCCGGGACGTCGGGCAGCGGGCAGCTCGAGGTGCAGAAAAGGGCTCTGGAACCATAAAAGGCGTTGACGCGGAGGTCACCGCGGGGGTCCCCGAGAGCGAAGGCCAAGCGGCGGCATCCCCTACGCGGGGACGCGGGGCAGCCCCGCTGCGGCCCCTCCGTGACACCCAGCGCCGCCCCCGCGGCTGGGGCTCCGGGATTTCACACAAACGTCACAGGAGCCCGGGGACGTAGGGCCGCCGGCGCTCGGCGCCCACAGCGCTGCCCTGCAGGCGACACGGCGCCCCCGCTCGGTGCCCCCCGGTCCCCTCCGCCGCGCGGAGCCCCTCGCACGGCTCGCTCGCGGGTGAAGGGGGACGGGGACCCCGCGTGGTGCGGCCGCCCGGGCTGCCCCCACCCCCGGCTCCGAACCCGCCCACCTGCCTACCTCGGCGCGGGCCCCGGCGGCGGCGCCCGATGTCCGGCGGCACACGGTCCCGGCCCCGGGCTCTCGCGGCAGGCAGCCCGCGCCCGCCGCCCTCGGACCCGCGGCGGGCGGGGACGGGCGCCGCCCCTACCCGTGAGCGGCGGCCGGAGAAGCCAATCAGAGCTCTGAGGAGAACGCGTGGCGTCACTGGAGGCGTGGCTATTCCACTGGCTCCTCCCAGTGCCCGCCCCTAGAGGGAGTTCTGTCTCTAGACCTGGGAGCCCCTCCACGTGTAGGTCACGTCCTTTCCCTCTGCCTCTACTGGACCGTGTGCGCTCCCTGCTGAGCTTCCCAGCCTCAAGTCTCTCCGCCTACCGCTCCATCATTCACTCTCCTGGCTGGTCAATGGTCCCTCGGGAGCGGTTTTGATGCCCATTCGCTTGAAGGACCAAGAACAGATGCCTTTGACTGCTGTTCAAGGCCTCCAACCTACCTGTTCAGTTTTTTCTTCACAACTGTGCCTCGCACCCCTGAGACTTCTGCCCGCACCCCCCCTCCCCCAAAGAAGTCCAGGGATGCCTTTGCCTGCTTCTCCCCATCCTCACCCTAAATGTTCTAACTAGCCTCCAAAACACGGCTCAAAATAATCATCTTTTTTTTTTTTTGAGACATGGTCTTGCTCTGTAGTCCAGGCTGATTCTGAACTCATAGCCCAAGCTGGCCTCAGACTCACAGCAATCCTGCCTCAGCCTCTCAGGTGCTGGGATTATAGTTGTGCGACATCATTCCCAGTTAATCTTTATGTGGTACTGGGGAATTGAACACAGGACCTTGAGCAAGCTACATCTGTAGTACCCACAACCATCTTTAGGTAACCATGCCTGTGACCTCACCTAGCAGAAATCTCTCTTCTGCTCCTCTGCCACGGTTGGCCCTCACTCCTGCCTTAGGCACCACACCACAGCTCTCCATTACATTAGGGTAGGCCAGGGGAGGGTAAGGCCTTTATGCTGTCTCCACACCCAGCACCAAGTAGAGAGATCATCACTTAAATCCCATTAAATTTTACATCCCAAGCTGGGGTCTAGAGAGGCCAGTCTCAAGAGTAAAAGAGAGGGACGCATTCTGAACGTTACAAGTATAGTTCTTCCCCGAGTTACAAAACTGGGTCAGACAAAGTACTTTCTTTGATTCACAGTTTGCCAAAAAACAGTATCTGAATACTTTTTCCATTGCAATTTTTTTGTAAGTTTATCTTTTATAGGGGAAAAAAACTCAAAAGAGATTTTCAAGGTTTCTAAGAGGGAAGGCAGTAAGTGAAAATGACTGAAAATCCAGCAAGCAAGTAAGCATGAGGCTTCCATATTTCTTCCAGATGAGCACTAATTTTGGACCGGATCCCAGAATAACCCCCACACATCAAATTCCTTCTGCCTTCTGTGGGAGCTGATGATGCATATCGTATGAAAAACTGTCTCCCAACAGCCATGGCCAACAAGCAGGCAGGACCGGGCTTCCTTCACAGAGCACGCAGGAGTTAAATAAACAGACTCTAAGTAACTTGCATAATTTAACACAGCAACTCAGTAGAGACCAAGCAGGGGAAGGAAAGAATGCCAAAATAGAATCACTTCCGCTTGTGAGCCAGAAATACTAAATAGACTAAGGGAACGGAATGAGTAACATCACTCATGAAAAGTGGCTTTCTAAACAGGGCTGCCACCCTTCAGTAAGGCTCAGCCAACATTTACTTACGGTCCCCTTTTTCTAAAAACATGACAGACCAAATCTGGCTGTGGAGAAGTAAAGTGGACCAGTATCTGTTTCTGGCTGTGCAGAAGAAAAAGAATATTAAACTTTAAAAGCCCATGGTACAGTGGAACATTACTCAGCAATAAAAAGAAATGTATTGTTGCATGTTGTACATTGGATGAGCCTCGAAAACATTATGCTAAAAAGAAGAAACCAGTCACAAAAGAGCTTGTTTTGAGCAATTTCATTCATATGAAGTGTTCAGACTAGGCCAAACCATAAAGACAGAAAGTGAATTCATGGTTGCCCACGGCTGGGGAGGGTGTGAGCAGTGGCTAAGGGCTCATGGTTGCTTTTGGCATCAACGAAAACAAACATTCTGAAAGGTGTGGTGACAATTACACAAGTCTGAAAACATTCTAAAAGCCAAAAACATGTACATCTCTTTTATCCCACCATTTTAATTTATATATGCAATATATAATATTTACAATAAACTTCAGTATTTTATGCACATATATTGTACACATCAATATTACCATCCCTTTCTCCACCCATTTTTGGACGTGTATGTCTCAAAGAAGTGAATTCCACGATTTTGGTATCAATCCCAAGGCCATCACACTGAGATATATTTTCAGCTCATTTTTTTTTTATTTTTTACTTCAAAACAGTGTCTCACCAAGTTGCTACATTGCACAGGCTGGAGTCCTCCTGCCTCAGCCTTGCTGAGTTCTGGGATTACAGGCCTGCACCAGTAGGCCCTCATGATTTTGTTTTTCTAGTAGGTAGCAGCAGATAGAAAAATCTCTTTAACCAGCTTTCATGAGAATTCACAACTATATTGGTTAGGGATCTTGGAGAAACAGAATTAATAGAGATTGTATATACACTTTACTGGGTGGCTTAGAAATCCAAAGAGAGTCCAAGATGGCCGCCTATCCAGCCATTGAGCAAGAGTTAGAGGATGCAGCCACTGCTCAGACATGAGATAAGAGAACACAACTCCGAAACTGTGGGACTGCAGGTCAGTCCTGCTGCTGATGGGCATGGCGAAGACGTGCAGACTGGCGCACACCTGCAACGGATATCAGCAATGGGAAGAGAGAAGTGAGTCAATGTCTGCAGATGATGGGGCACCCCAAGGGGAAATGGCTGTAATAATCTTCCTTCTTCCTTCCTTTGGATTCGATTTGAGCTGCTAGTCCATTGGTTGGGCTGCCCGGACCCCCCATGGGTCTTCTTCCCTTGTTTGCTGGCCCTACTCAGTCCCTCACACCAAAGCTCCACCTTCCAGGCTGGATGTGGCCTAACGCCTCCAAGTTGACACGATCCTTTGAATGGTCACAACAAAAAGGGTAACTTCGTTTCCCGAGCGTTTGCCCCAGTGGTCCTAGTCCACTTCCTTGTCATTATTATATTGTCTCTGAACCCCACTGCCCTCTCAGCACCATGAAATGGAAACATTGTCAGGTTATCTGTTTAGTGTGGGTCCAGCAGCTGGCATAGCGCTTGGCACATAATAGATACATGATACATATTATCCAAGGCCTGCGCAAAGCTTCTGAAGGATGCACTTCACCCAGTCTTAGAATGTTCCACGCTCAAACTTAGGCATGAGGAATGAGGGGGAGAACTAAATAGGTCTATCAGACATTCTGAAACACATGTGTGTCTCCATGGAGCTGCCATGTAGACCCAGGAATGTGTTCATGGAGCGCGCACACTGACGCCCACTGACAGTTTACTTCAGCGCCCTGAAGGGAAATCAGGGGCGCTACCCAGTGAACTCTGAGGCAACTTGGCCAGGCTGGCATCACAGGGCCTTTGAACAACAGTTGAGCCCAAGTCTGCAAGAAGTAACCAGGAGCTAGCAGTGAGATGGCGGGAAGGGGAGGGGGTGCTGTGGGGGGAGTGCGATGAGCGAAGGAAGGACGCATGGGCTAGAGGCGTCTGGGAAGGACAAATGGCCAGCCCCTGGCAGGCCTCAAAGACAGGGCTTCTCACGTTTTAAAGAAATTTTGTTAAATATAGACCTGGGGTCTGTAAGTCTGGACAGAGACCAAGGCTTTGCATTTCTAACAAGCGCTAGGGATGCCCTGTAAGTAGCAAGCTTGAGACTACTTATACCAAGGGCACCAAAAACCAACCGAAGTGGGAAAAGATTTCTGTCAGGAACCTGGCAAAAGCAAATGTGACAAGAGTAGAGAGAGGCATGCCCTACCTGTGACCTGCCTTTTCTTGCCTCCCTCTTTTGAATGAAGAGGCATAATTGTCTATATATAATATAAACTGGGCTTGGTTGCACAGACCTGTCATCCTGGTCCTCTGGGAGGCTGGGGCAAGAAAATTACAAATTGGAGGCCAGGCTGGGCAACTTAAGCAAGTAGTGAAACCCTGTCTCCAAATCAAAAGTACAAATGGGCTGGAAATGTAACTCAGTAGGAAGGCCCTGGGCTCGACCCAGTATGGCAAACAAGCACAACGTGATCCATACATACACGCCACAAAACTTCCCTCTTTCTTTCTAAAATATTTTTAATTGTAACATTTTTTTAAAAGGGCAAAACAGAGCAGACCCCAGGTTGGACACAACTGGTATACAGTGAGCAGAAAAGAGTATTGATTTGAAGAGACAGGTTGGGGAACTGTTTTAGTCAGGGTGGAGAGAGATGCCACCAGCTTGGGTGTGGTGCTGGTGGAGAGACGAAATGATGACCTAGGCTGAAGTTGGTCTGTCCGCCAGCACGGTGAGGAGAATAGCAATGTGTCTTAGCTACGTTTTTGTTGCTGGGACACAGTACCTCACACCCATTACTTAAAGGAGGTCTGGAGTTTCTGGAGGTCTCAGGCCATTCATGGGCAGCCTGCAACTGTGGAAGGGCTTGGCAAGAAGCTGTTTACGTCACAGCAGGACAGGAAACCAAGCGCCATAAGAAAGGCAAAGCTGGTGTACACGCTTCCAGGTCATACACTGGTGGCCCATCTCTTCCAGGTCAAGTCCCAGAGATCTGCTCCTTCCAGTCAGGCTCTGTCTCTTAACATCACAGGAAATCAATAGTTCAATGCAAATGATTGAATGACCTTCCAAATACATGAGGCTTTTGGGGGTCATTCCATATTTAAACCATAGCAGAAGGAGTGGGAAGGGCAATCACAAAGCAAAGGAAGTGATTTGATAAAGATGAACTACTAGGATACTCATCGTGAGTAGGAAATTGAAAGCCATAGTGGGACTTAAAAAGTTAAGGATAAACCAAATGCAACTGGTAAACAGGTGGCACTTATACCAGGCACTATTCTAACCCTATGATAGACGTACGGTTATTATTTCCATTTGATAAATGGGGACACCATGTTTCAGCAAAGCTAAATAACTCACCACAAAGCTCATAAACATTGAGTTATGGAACCAGGACTTCTGGCTCAGCAGTAACCACAATTCTTGATGACATCTGTCCTGCTACTCCTTTCAAGAAATGAGTTCTTAGCCAGGCCTGTCCTCCCAGCGTCTAGGAGGCTGAGTCAGGAGGATCACAATTTTCAGCCCAGTCTGGGCAATTTAGTGAGTCAGCGAGACTTTGTCTCAAAGTCAGAACTGAAAATTTGGCTGCAGATATAGCTCAGTATGAAGACCTTGGGCTCAATCCCCAATACCAGGAAGAAAGAAAGGAAGGAGGAGGGAAGGGAAGGAAGAAAAGCAATAACAAAAAGAGAGAAAGAAAAAGAAAGAAAGAAAGGAAATGGAATCTTCAAGATCTGACAACTGACAGAAGGGCGTAAGCTGAAGGTCTGAGAGCCTTGGTCTGTGTGTAACTGGGGGGAGAGTAGCGCAGTTAGCCCGGCAGAGAGGAAGAAAAACAGAGAACAGTTCAGGGAAGAAACCTGAGATCTAACTTGGGGGTGCTGAGCAGTACTTGGAGTGCCAAGGAAAAAAACTGAGAGCCAGCAGAAACTTAATCAGGATGAGTTGGGGGCAACAGGTTTGCTGAGCACGTGGTATGCAGAGATAATGAGAGCCGGTAGATCCAGGGAAGAGGAGGCCTGTGTTGTAGTCCAAGCACACACAAAATCCAAGAAGAAATGAGGAGAGCGGAGATGCTGGTCCCACAGAAGGAGCACATGGCTTCTGGAGCAGAGGGAGCAGAAGAACGCAGATCCAGGGCCCGGGGAAAGACATGGAGACGGGAAGAGGTCAAGGAAAGTGAATGGGCCAGCAGGAAACAGCGCGCCCCAGATGACAGGACGACAAGAGGAGGCGCGGGCTGGATGCTCAGCCCTTCCACCTGCAAATCGGGAGGTCGGCAAAGCAGGACGCTAACGCCCCCGGGAACAAAGTGACAGACAAGCCGCCTGTTCCTCCCTGGGGCTGGACCAAAGGGACACTTTGCTTGGAGTATGTCTGAGTCAATTTTGTGTTGCTATAGCAAAACACTGGGTTCTACATAATGTAAAAGAATTTTTAAAAAATGTCAGGCTTGTAATCCCAGCACTCTGGTAGGCTGAGGCAGGAAGAGAGAGAGAGACAGAGAGAGACAGAGAGAGAGTTTTGTATATGTATGGCAGCTGGCATCATGGTGGGAGAGGGAAGAAAAAGTCATAGGATGAGATTAGACGCATGAGACTAGGGAGGGGGCCAGGCTTTCTCTCTATATAATATTTTGCTCCCAGAGGACTTTCATTTCTGAAAGACCTGACTCACTCTCATGAGAAAGTATGAATCCTCACGACCTAATTACTAGGCTCCACCTCATGCACACATGGGCACATTGTAGGGGTTGTGTGTGTGTGTGGTACTAGGGATTGAACCTTCGCATTGACCTACATCTCCAACCCTTTTTTAAATACAGGGTCTCATTTAAATTTTAAGGCTGAAGCAGTAGGATCGTAGGGCTCATACCTATAATCCTACTGCTTCAGCCTCCCAGAGTGCTGGGATTACAGACTTGTTCCAGGGTGCACATAGGCCCCACCCCTTAGGGGTTATACCACCCTGGCATTACCACAGTGGGGACCATGCTTCCGGCACATGAAGCTCTACAGGGCAAACCACAGCAGCGTCTCCACAGTGCCCAGGGCACAGTGGCCTGCCCAATCCCCCGGGGTCTGCAGCGAGGCAGGACCCCCCTCCAGCTCAGCTCACCCAGTGAGCCAGGACCAGGCTGTCACAGGTGGGGAGTGCCAGGCCAGGGCCAGGACTAGAGGAGCTTGTGAAAGTTTAGTGGGTGTTTGTAAAACCAGAGAGAACAAGTATGTACAAGGAAAAAGAAAAGCCCTGGAGTAGAATGTGAATGACACTTCCTTTAAAGCAACTCTAAAGAGGACAGTTACGGTGGGCGGAGGGAGAGTCAACAACGGGTTGGTCAGAACTCATAAAGTTTAAAAACAAAACCTGCATATGGAAGTCACACAAGAGAAGTGACCCAACAAACGTGAACAGAGCTTCATTACAACTGGTAATCAAAAGGAATCTCCCTCTCCTTCTCCATCTCTCCCTCCTTGACTCCGTGCTGCACAGCGAAACAGCTTAAGCTGATGGGAAGGGACTAAGACACCCACAAAACTCACCGCAGTATCTCCTAGCACCGGTAATCAGAGAAAGGACACTGTAAGAACAACATTGCGTGCCGTGTAAACACTGTAAAATGAAACGCATCTTCCAATGGCATCAGGAAAGCTGAGATCACCTGGTTGGTGCCAAGCAGGGAACTCTCAGTGAGGAGGCACACCTGTAGCTGGGGAAAGGTTGGTTATTCAAGAAACCTGCTATCACGTTGTTGGAGTTAAGCAGATAGTCTGAGCACAGCCCACCCCCGGCAGCACTAGTGCGTGAGCTGAGTGGACGGCGGGTGGGCGAAGGGGTGGATGGACAATTGTGGCTGGTGTCCATGGGGAAGGCTGAGCCATGCTGGCCAGCTCTAGATTTAGCCTGGCATCAGTTGGCAGTCCCCAGTCTTAACAGCTAACTCGGTGGTCCCCAACCTTTCGGGCATCAGGGATCAGTTTTGTGGAAGACAGTTGCTCCGTGAGTGGGATGGAAGGGGGACAACACTGGTGTGCTAGCATCACCGCCTCGGCTCCCCCTCGGGTCATCAGGACCACACAACCTAGATCCCTCACATGCACAGTTCACAGTGGAGTTTGTGCTCCTGTGCGAATTTAGTGGGCTGTTGATCTGACAGGAGGTGGAGCTCAGGAGGCAATATAAGCAATGGGGAGCAGCAGTAAACACAGATGAAGCTTTGGGTGCTGGCCCGCCCCTCATCTCCTGCTCTGTGGCTCTATTCCTAGTGAGCGACAGACCACTACCGGTCTATGGCCCAGGGTTTAAGGATCCCTGGTAATGTAAAGGTGTTGAGGAGCAAGATCTACCACACAAAATCAAAAGTCTCCGTCTCTGCTTCTGTCTACTCTCACTGCGTGTGGAATCTACTCTAGGGGTTTTGGAAAACTTGGCAGAGTCATTGAAAGGATATTTGATGCTGCTGAGATAAATGGAGCCTAATCCTCGTGGGTTGGATAGGCATTAGGAGCTTGCATGGAGAATTCACTTGAAAAATAACAGACACACAGCAGGAAAATCCCAAGAGATAAGGCTAGGAGGAGTGGGCAGATGAAAGAGAAATGTGGGAACAAGCGGACCAGCCATAGGGAAGGAAAAAGGCAACTTCTGGTTGAATTCAAGAAGCCAGGCTCTCTCTGGGCCTCACCAAATAACCTGGCAGCATTTTCAATGAACAAATGGAATGAAAAAAAGGAATAACTTGCAATCCTTCCTTCTAATGCCTTTTCCTTTACTCAACAAAATTCAGATGGTGGCTGTGTCCCTCAAACTTTAGCTCTCCAATTCTCAGATGCTCAAATTTATATTAAAACTTGTTTTATTTTTAAAAAAGTGCCCTGTTGACACTTTTGTTTCATCATCTTGTGTTTCCTGCATAAAAATATAAACTCATATTCCTTGGAAAATATGAAAGATACAGAGAAAGAAAGGAGAAAATACAAATTATCAACAAGCCTTCATTCATAAGACTTTGTTTTATCACTTTTTTGGTCTTTTTTGTATACATATAATGTGCTTTTTCTGAATATATGGTATTATACTGATTTCTTTTTTTTTTTTTTTCAGTAATGAGGATTGGGTCCAAGGAGCACTAAGCTACATCCCAAGACCTTTAAAACTTCTTAAATAATAGTCTCTCTCTGTCTCCCAGGTAGTTGGGGCCACAGGTAGGTGCCACCATGCCCTGCTCTCTTTTCTCAACTAACATCCGATGCAGAGCAAAATCCCGCCCACTTCCTTGACTGCCCTAGGCATGGCCTCCAACTCTGCTTAGTTTTCTGTGTATCTGCAGTGTGACTTGATTTATTATTTTTCACATTTTTATTTTAGAAATAACTCCAAATTTAAGGAAAAGTTGCAGGGAGAAAAATTGTATACAGGAAACTTACATAAACTGTACCTGTACTTGCTCTTTGTTAGCATTTTGTCCCATTGGCTTGAAGAAAGCCCCTAGCCACCTGGGCTCAGATGATCCTCCTGCCTCAGCCTTCAAAAGACTACAGGCATGAGTCACTGTGTCCAGCTAGAATTTATTTTATTTAACCAGATTTGTAGAGCTTTTTGGAAAAAAATATTTTCTAGCCCTCTCACATCTGCTTCTGTTCATCTAGCCTTTTGTATTTTGTAAAAATTTACATATTGCATTTTGATCATTTTTATTTCTCTTTCCCCTTTTATCCTTCACACCTCCCCTCATCCCCTTTTCCTCTTCACAGTCTTATCTTCTTACTTTCTGCATGTGTACATGGATGGGGGGGGGGGGAGGCAGAGAATGGAGATTGAGCCCAGAGCCTTTGAACTGAGCTGTATCCCAGCCCAGTTCTTAATATTTATTTAAAGACAGGGTCTCTCTAAGCAGCTAAGTTGCCCAGGCTGGGCTCAAACTTGTTATTCTTTTGCCTTGGCCTCCCAGAGTGCTGAGATTACAGGCTTGTACCACTAGGCCTGGCTTAATTCGCATTTTGAGTATTCATCTTTAATAATATAACTGGAGGGAAAGAAATATATAGGTCTAGTAAATTCACATTTATTCTTAGTCAGCTTCCAGGACTGAGGAGTCCTAAGGTCTGCACAGACCAGTTTGAAAAGCCTAAGCAAACTTCTTAGATCGTCTTGATAAACTCACTAAGGACTTGTCCCTCAGTCTGTGTCTCTGTTCCCCTGGCTTCCGCTCTGTTTAATTTCATCTGCACCAAACTGGAAGGCTTTATCTAGCTCTGGATTAGAAACAAATGGCCTTTGGCCAGCCTCAGAGACATAAACCCAGTACCTTCCCTGTAGCTCATCCAGTTCCCAGCATAAAAGTGTCCCTTCCCTGCTAACATCCACCTCCTCTTCTATGTTTTTTTTTCTATTTAAATAATTTATACACTAAATGTTCAATTTTACAAGGAAGAATTTGCAATTCCAGAGCCAATTCTGGGGAAATTTTGACCTGAGCAAGATGGCTCATTTGGGAAGTATTTCAGAGCAACAGGATGGGGAATTCCTCATGAGAAGACTATTTGTCTGGCTTGTCTGAAAGAGACCAAAAAAAATTAATGTAAGAAACAATGAAACAACTTCACCTTCATTTTTTATACTTTGGGGTTACTAAGACTTGACATTTTAATTGTAAAGCTTGACAAAATTGTCAAGGGCTCAAGTCATCTCGAAACCAGCCAAACGTCTTTCTCTGTCTGTGGACGTAGGTAGAAATTCATTTTCTATTTCCAAACTTCTCTGTTTGCAGAGGGAGCATAGTTCACTCTCTACAAAATCAGTTTCATATTTGTCTGAACCTGGCTCTCTCCCAGTTTTTCTTTTCTTCACATTTTCCTTCTCTTGAGAAATTTAGATGAATTCATCTTTTTAATATGTTCAGTTGCATGTACCCTCCGGGAATAGTGTCTAGGGAAGCAGTCATAAGGCCGTCTAGGAAAAGAAAGTAATTGTTAAACAGTGTCTCTTTATTTGTTTTTATTTTTTTCCCATTTTATTGATATGTATACGTGCAAAATTTAAGGTTTACAATGGAGTTGAGCCTTTTATGCACATATGTATCTTGTCAAGGTGACAAGGGCTTTCCCACTCTCCTTCTGACCCTCCCCCTCCCCTTCCCACCCTCCCTCCTCCCCTACCTGGCCCCCTTGGTTCACTTTGTTCTTTATTTATTTTTTGAGACAGGGTCTTGCTCTGCAGGCTGATCCTGAACTCTCTATGGAGCCCAGGGTGGCCTTAAACTCATGGTAATCCTCCTGCCTCAGTCTCTTGAGTGCTGAGATTACAGTTATGTACTACCACACCCAGTTTATGTGGTGCTGGGGAATCAAATTCTTGGCCTTGTGCTTGCTAGGCCAGCACTTTAACTGCTGTGCTATTCCTCCAGCCCTAAACAGTGTCTGTTCTTATTGGCATAAAAACACCTGACTAAAAAGCATATTTACGTAACAGCCCATGTAACAGCTAGGAGATAAGAAGAAAAGGCTTTAATTCTAAGATTAGACTTTTTATCATAATTGAGAATCTATAAAATTTAATCTGCCATATAAAAATGTCAGTGTAACAGTGCAACTTATTTAAGATGAGGGCAAATCTCTTGTTATTCAAACATCCTACATTTTCTATACTAGTTTTATGAGTTAGGGCTGGAACACAGCTCAGTGGTTACAGTGCTTGCCTAGCACTGGGTTTGATTCCCAGCACCACATAATCCCAGCCCTCAGGAAGCTGAAGCAAGAGGATCGCTGAGTGTGCAAGACCAGCTTGGGCTATGTAGTGTGTTCAGGACCAGCCTGGACTACAGAGCAAGACCCCATCTCAAAAATAAATAAATAAATAAATAAATAAATAAATAATAAATTACCACTGTTTCCAGGGCTTGCTTTAAGACAAAAATTAAGGTAGGCATGGTGGTGTACGCCCAGAATCCCAACATGCAGGAGGCTAAGGCAGGAAGAATGTCCTGTGTTCGAGGGCAGCCTCAAGTAGAGAACAAGATTCTGTCTCAAAAAAAGACAAAAATTATATGCATAAAACTCTTTTCACCTAAGTAAAATAATAACGTCTACTTACAGAGTTTAATTTTATGAATTCCTTAGAATGCTACAAAGCATAAGGATTTATGTGTTGGCTAAAGCATCATTTCCAGACCCTTAACTACCTTTTAAACTCAGACAAATGATTAATTTAATTCATAAATAATATTTGGATGCATAGAAAATTTCTAAAAAAGGAAACCAATACAGAACCCTGGTCATTAGAATAACTTTACATCGCCCTTATTGCCTAAATTGACCTTAGATGAACAGAATACTTGGAAGGTTCTATTTCTATCTGTACATGTAGCTACTTGGGCCTTCCAAAATTTACGAGAAAAATATGAAATACATATTAGGGATAGAAATAGCTATGCAGATTTTGATTTTCAATTCCCTTATTTTTTTGTGTGTGTCTGAAGAAGAAAGTTATTTTGGTTAAACATGATGACTGACAGGTAAGAAAGTAGCTCAGATGCTCCGTAGGGCAAACACTTGGCATGCTAGAGGGCCTGGGTTCTGTGCCCAGTACCACAAGGAAAAATATGCATGACAATTTAATTAGATATAATATTTTAGCATAAACATCAATACAAGATAATAATTACTTTTTGTTTATTAAGACCTTACAATTTGCTAAGATTGCAAACTTACTATGAGACAGCTATCATTTTATTTATATATTAAGTATATGTTAAAACTATAAAGGCTTTAAATTAATCCTATGTCTATATTCACATATGTTGTATATATGCTGAACTATATATAGAAGAGTATCAGTAAGTCTTTTACCACAAGTTGCTACATGAATACAAAGAGTAATACTAGAATTTATATTTTCCTATAAGATAAAAGTCATTTATTATACAGATCAATATAGATCTCCAACTTGTTCTGTTAGCTTAATGCTTCTTCACACAGTCTTAAGTCATTTTCTAAGAATTCTTACTTTTGGGAAGAAGAGAAGAGCCAATTTCCTAGTAAACATTCTTTTATATTTATTTATTTATTTATTTATTTAGAGACAGGGTCTTGCTCTGTAGCCCAGGCAGGTCCTGAACTCACTACGTAACACAGGCTGGCCTTGAACTCAAGGCAATCCTCCTACCTCAGCCTCCCCCGAGTGCTGGGATTACAGGCATGCACCACCATGCCCTGCTTTATGTGGTGCTGGGAATTGAACTCAAGGCCTTACCCTTGCAAGGAAAGCGCTTTAACCACCCTGCCATTCCCCCAGCCCACCATTCTTGTTCATGCCATGTATTTTAACAGCTTTGCAGCACATTGTTTGCCTTTCATTATTTACGACTCACACTTTGTCTCTTTTAACCATTCTTGATGTCCTTCCAAAGCTCACTCCTCAAAATTAGAATCATAAAACTGCTAAGATGTCCTTTGGGTCTAAATTAAATTTTAGTTTCTTAAAGTGGGTAACAGGCAACACAAAGAGCTATTCCATCACCCTGTAAAAAAAAAGAAGAAGAAAAGAAATAATTAGGTTTGTCTAACATTCTCTGAAGCTTAAAATGTATATGAGAATTCTTTTGTTTCTCAAATTTAGGATTAAAAAAAAACCTTGGCCAAAAAACCCACACTTATCTTCTTAGGTAAATTGTACTTAGGTAAAATATGTTCATATGAGTATTTTTCCATGATTATATACTGTTTCAGTTAAACAAAAAAGAGAGAGAGAGGTGGGGGAATCTTAGAATTCCGCCAGAGATGGCAAGGCATACCTATTATCACGGCAATCAGAGGCAGAGGCAGGAGGATTCGTGAGTTTAAGGACAGTATAAACCACTTAGTGAGTTCTAGGCCAGCCTGTGAGACTATCTCAAAGACACAAATAGGAAAAAGCACGCGTGTAAACTGGTGCATTAGCTGTCTACCATTTTTTTTATGGGATTCTAGACTCTCAGTCAGTATTTTCTTTTTAGTGAATAAGAAGTCTAAATAAACACTAGTGGTGAGCTGGGGCATAGCTCAGCAGTGAAAGTGCTTGCCTAGCAAGTGTAGGATCCTGGGTTTGCTTCCCCAGCACCACATAAGCTGGGTATGATGGCTCATGGGGGGCTGATGCAGGAGGTTTGCTGTGAGTTCGAGGGCAGCCTAGGCTACATAATGAGTTCAGGACTAAGCCAGATTACAGAGCAAGACCCTGTCTCAAACAAATAAAAATAAACACTAGTAGAGATAATGCAAATATGAAATGTATTCATTAGTCTGTTTTCCCATGCTATAACAAAATACCTCAGGCTGCAAAATCTATAAAGAAGAAAAGGTTTCCTTGGCTCACAGTTTTGGAGGTTCAAAAGTATGGCGCCTTCCTGCTTGGCTCTGGTGAGGTTCTTGATGGTGATGGAATCACAATGCCACCATTGTATGGGAGAGATTACCTGCTGAGACAGGAAGCCCACCAGGGGGAAGGGGCCAGTTTCTCCTTTTTGATAACAACTTACCTTTAGAAGAACTAGTTCACTCCTTGAGCTACATTAATCCCTTCTTAGGGCAGCACCTGCAGGGATCTAAATACTTTGCATAAGCCCCACCTCTTTTTAGGCTCTGGCTTTGAAAGCTGCCACGAGCTCTCACATCCCCTCAGATGGCCGAACTTCTAGTTCATGAACTCTTGGAAGACAATCTCAGATCCTATGTAAATCAAACCACGAGGTCATGCTCAGAGGCGTATTGCTTATTTCAGATTTTCATTGTGTAGCTACCTTGTCCAAAGGTGTGATAACTATATTCAACTGTGTGAAAACTTCATATTTTCCACTAAATATAATGGCTCCCATGCTGCAGAGACTTTCCCATTGAAAGAAAACACTCACCCCTTTCACTTGGTCTCCTAACCTTTATGAAGTATTTCTGTCTGCCCTTACAATGACAAACCCAGCTACCACCCTTCCTCCATCTGAGAAAAGAGAGCCCCATATTTAATTCCAACAAGAAAATTTTCCATCCCTGACAAGCTTCTGGAGACTCTCTTGATAGTCCTGATTCAATTTTGTGGTAGTTCACACTTAAAAAAAAATACAAAAAACTAAAAATTGCCAAGGGCACTAGGCTATGGCAGAATTGAATTAATCCTTGAAGCTTAACCTTCTCAAAAAAATTTAAACCTTTCAAAAAGCCATTTTAGCTGCTCTTCCTCAGACCTGTTAATTAACAATAGACTATGTGGTCTAGATACAGTAGAAATCATTTGAGTTCAGGAACAAAGAGATTTACCCACCACAACAGGAGCGGTGAATTATAGAACCTTGGACTGCGTGGCTGGTACCTAAAGAGACAGTTAAGTTTACCAAGACCCATGCGTGCCACCCACAGTCACAGAGAGACATTAGCCATGACACGGAGGCAGCATTCGTGGGGAAACATCAAGACTCCCCATGGCTGGATGATGCTTCCAACATCCCATTTGCTAAATTTATAGCCAAGTCCACCACTTCCTTTGGCTCTTAGATCTGATATAATCTTATGAGTAAGGTCTTCCCAGTCCACCTTATATCATAGAAGGCACTGGTCCCCACTCATCCTGCTTTCTATCTGTTTACAGCCATTTCTCTATTGCTTGTTTTCTCCCTTGGAACAGAAGTTTCGCGAGGTTCTCCATTCCATCATTCCTGCTCATCTCGGTGCCCAGAAATGCCTAGCACATAACAGCACTGAATGAATACATAAAGGCATATGTTTCCTAACTCTGTTGCCCTTGGAAGCATTTACTTAGGCAGTTGGCAAACAGTTCCTGGTCTCTTTGAACATTATGTTGTCAGCAGATGACCAGCAGAGACTATCCCATGTCTTTAGGGAGGTTATGATGTAGTCAGGGGAAACATAAGCCACTAACGTGGCCACTATAGCGCAGGGCTGTGTTGTGTAACGCTACTGGTAAACACAGCACCAGACTCATCCGACTTGGTCCTAATGGAGTCTGCTAGAATTCCTGGAGGGAGCAGTGTCCTAACAAAGACACACAGGACATGGAGTTAATCCATGGGAAAAACTGAGAGGATCCAGAAGGTTCCGAGCAAAGAGAAATCTGTCGGCAAGCTGAGCAGTGTGGAGAAAATGCTGCCATACCCAGAGATGCCCCCTCCCCCAAAGCACTGCCTTGTTTCCTGGGTTCAGTCTACGTTGTCTCCTCTACTGGGAGTGGCTGGGATGCCACCTCGATTACCATGCAATCACCACAACATCCTGAAAGAACCTTTGCTGTGTGTCTTCTCCAGACTCACAAAAGCCAAAGGAATCGCTTCCTCCTGTGTCTTTTCACTGTAATCTCCGATTTCCTTCACAACAGCCCCTAGCAATATTTTTCTTCAACATTAAAAGAAATTCTTTAGAGAACAGAAAGAGTGACTCGTGTATTTCATATCATTAGACACCAGGAACCCAAAGGGCCCAGGGTAGATACTAAAAGTTTGTTGAATGAATGAGCTATTTAATGCTGCTTCTGAATATAATTTTGTAATTCTCTCCTCCTCCTTCTTTTAATTGGTCCAGGCTGGTCTCAAACACACAGCAATCCTTTTGCCTTGGCCTCCCAGGTGCTGGGATTATAGATGTGCACCAAGAAGCCCTGCTTATATGGTGCTGGGGAATTGAACTCAGGGCCTTGTGCTTGCTAGGCAGGTACTTTAACTGCTGAACTATGCTCCTAGCCCCTAATTCTGTGATTCATTTATGTGGCGAGGAAGGAACTTTTCTGGCTTCCCCGTATCAAGAAAAGAATGACAGCACCATTCATGTGTAGGGCCAAGAGCTAATAGAGATATAGGTAACAGATCTAGTTGCAGGTACCTCTATCTATAACTATGCTAGCTCTTGCGTAGTTATAGATAGTAAAGGAGGTAAACATGGACAAGTGAGGCCTTTTCCATAATTTGTTAACATCTACTTTCTGGTGGTTTCTATGGAATCAGAAGCTGAGAGGCAGCTAAAGATGCAGGAAACCCGGGGATCACTTCCTGTGAAGGGAAGAGGATGGCTTGGGACGGTGAGAAAACCATGTTGTAGCGTCCTAAGAGCCTTAACCGGTGACTCCGAAAGTCCTGAGGCACGTTCAGCTCCAGACACAGCTGACTCCAGGTGACCTGAGACCTTCACCCGGGATTCCACGGGCATATCAGCAGGTGGACACAGCCAACCAGGAAGGGCATGTGCTTGAGTGTGGCAACAGCATGGGGAAACTTTTCCTTAGGGGAGCGGCGGCCAGAGATAGTCTGGTCATTCTCAGCCTCATTCCCAGCAGCCAGGGATGAGTCCTTCCTCAAAGTAGGCTCTCTGGATTCCACAACAGTCTTTTTCCATAAGCATATGGTCATAATTGCAAATGAGGGGAGTTATATTCAAATTTATCTAACAAGAATGCATCTTTTACAAGGTGTAGAAAACAGAAGATGTGGGGTAGAAATCAATATAGTAGAAATACACTACACATGCATTTTTCTTAGAGCTATTATATTAGAGTTCAAAGTTATGTCTCTAAGTTTAATGGGCAATATTTTTATGCCAGAATTTCGCATTACTCCATCCCATAAAACGTCTAGCATTTTATGTGGCAGATTGCAGATCACTCTGTCTCTCCATTTTAGTTTCTTACACCCCTTTTCCATGACATCAGGAGCCAACCATCCAAACAAATTTTATTTAAACAGAGTCATATGGTAGCATTATACCTCATCATGAGATATTATTCTTTCAGAACATAAAACAATTTTTCAAGTCTAATTTAAAGCAACAAAGCCAAAAATGCTTACAGCTTCTTTTAAAAATGTAATGTGTATTATTGAAGAAATTTCCTAGGGCTGGGGACATAGCTCAGGGGTAGCATGTGCCTGCAGTCCCAGATGCTTGGGAGACCGAGGCAGGAAAAATCACTTGAGCCTGGGAGTTCAAAGCATGTCTGGGCAACTTAGCATGATTCCATTTACAAAAAAAAAAAAAAAAAAAAAAAAAAAAAAAAAAAAAAAAAAAAAAAAAAAAAAAAAAAAAAAAAAAAAAAAAAAAAAAAAAAAAAAAAAAAAAAAAGAAAGAAAGAAAGAAAGAAAGAAAGAAAGAAAGAAAGAAAAGGGTTTTACTTACAAATTACAAATTGCTTTTTATCTGGAAAAAAACCAAAAACACTTTTCTTCCAAATTTATGATTTGTTTTTTTCTCCTTCATGTCTGGCCTGGTTCATCCTGGATTATCCAATCCTGCCCTTACCTGTTCTTCCTGGTTGCGTACTTATTTGCTCTAACAACACTTTGAGTTTTTCTTTCTTCTTTTCTTTCACAGCTTACATGAATATTTCTGTCAACTGGTTACAGCACATGAAAGATTAATTCTGCATGAAAAAGCACTAAACAAACAAACAAACGAAACACACACACAAAAGCACCAAACAGCCTTAAACAGTTAAAAATTGTGTGTGAGGCTCTTGAACTTCAAAGCATCCTATGCACTTACACCTCTAGCTGTCACTCAGGTTGTACTTTTTTTTCTGTGCTTCGACTGGCTGTCACAGAAGGATAGTTCAGCCTCGTTCATCACATGCTACCAGAGTACTTGTTTCCAGACACTGTAACTGAGACTAGAAGAACATGGATAATGCCAGACCCAGGGATCCTGCCATCTGGTGGCACAGTCAGTCCTAGAAGCAGAAGTTGTAAATATAACAGAGAGGCACATCTAATGTGCTGGTTAACCATCAACTTGATTGCACTGAGAATCCCAAAGGGATGACTGAATATGGGGACTCTACACTCAGCAGATTCATGCACTCATATTCATAGCCGAATGTGCTGCTACGAGGTGGGGCCTAGGGCGAGGGAGGTTACTGAGGACTCATCTTTGGAGAGTCCAGCTCTCTGTGGAAGGCCTTTCTCTTTGGTCTCTCTCTCCTTTGTTTATCTCTCTCTCCATGAAGTAAGCACCCTCCACACCCTTCTACCCTGACGTCTCTGCCTTTGAGCTGTCCATCGTGGACTGAGCCCCCTGAAACCATCAGCCAAGCTAAACTGCTTCTATTTTAAGTTGTGGATGTTAGGAATTTTTTTTTCCAATAATGGAAAAGCTCATCCATATACCCAAAATGCTGCAGGAGCACAGAGAACAGTCACTTTGCCAATTTAAAGGTTTAAGGAAAGTTTTTTGCGGCTCAGCTATGTGTTAGAAGGTTACATGTGACATAGCAAGGAGCATTTACTCTATTCTGTAGCCCGTAGGGACCCATTAAAGACATTTGAGCAAAGAAGTGGCTTATGTTTTGGGAAAAAACATTTATACTGTCATGACATGAAGGATGAACTAAAGTGTCATTCTCAATATTCCCCAGGGTCAGCGGCATCACCCAAGGAGTTGTTGGAACTGTAGATCTTCAGTCCCTATCCTACGCTTGTTGAGCAGAGACTGGGAGGGAGACACAGCAGCCCGTGTTTTAACAAACCCCTCAGAGGTCTCTGATACAGCCAAAGCTTGAGGACCACTGCTTTAAACCAGCAGGACATAGGTGACAATGTCTGGAGTAGGGTTTGGTTGAGGGTAAGGTAAATGAGGGACTCTCTTGGGTTCAAATTATCAAAGGATACCTAAATCATCGATAATCAAGATTAATAATAATGTCAGTGCAGTATTTCTAGAAATCAGAATTAATTTCAAGATCTGTGGCAAGAGGTTAGGGACGTAGTGAAAATCTTGAGCACTCGTCCAATATGCACAAAGCCCTGGGTTCTATCCTCAGCACTGAAAAACAAGTGAGAAAAAAATCCATAATGAACAAAATTTCAAATTTTTTTGAAACAGGCTCTCACTCTATAGATCAGGCTGGTCATGAGCTCACTATGTAGTCCAGCCTGGCCTTGAACTCACAGCAATCCTCTTGCTTCAGCCTCTTGAGTGCTGGGATTACAGGCATTTGACACCATGCCTGACTTGTGTGGTGCTGGGAAACTGAACCCAGGGTCTTGTGTTTGCTAGGCAATAGCTCTAAACTCTGTTATTCCTTCAGCCCCTCCTGGCAGATTTCAAAGAAGGGATGCTACTTTTTTTTTTTTCTTTTGCACGGAGCCCTCAAAATTTCTCCCCAATTGTTTCTATATGCCTTTTTGCCTCTCCCTTTAAACTATACATCAGCAGAAGTCAGTGAGTTCAGCTTGTTTATTGTTATGGTGTAACTTTACCTCTTAGTTTAAAATATGTGGAATTATTTTGGTAAATACATACAGGACACACATTTATCCTTTAGCCTCAGGTACCAATGCAACTTAGGACCATACATACATGGAGACATTTTCAAGTGTCACGACTGGTGGATATTATTGGCATCCAGAAGGTAGTGCCCAGGGAGGCTGCTAAAGATCCTATAAATGCACAGGAAACCTCCCTGCAATGAGGCATTATTCGGTAACAACTCTTAATAATGCTGAGTCTGAGAAATTCTATGGACAGGAGGTTTTTAACTATGTCTTGAACTCAGATAGTGATAGCAAATTTCTACATTGAATCTATGCCTATAGCAAAAATGCTATCTAGAAAAGGCACCTCCAACCTGTGGCTTGCCATTTTTTGCCTTTCTGTTTTTTTGAGTGAAAAGGAACTGTCTTGGTTCACATATAAAATATATGATATAGTTGTTGCACACATATGAATAATAAAACTCTCCCCTCCCCTTTTTCTTTAAGACTCTCACTCTGTAGTCCAGCCTGGTCCTGAATTCACTATGTAGCTCAGGCTGGTCCTGAACTCATGGCAATCCTCCTGCCTCAGCCTCTCAAGTTCTGGGATTACAGGTGTGCACCAACATGCTCAGCTACTAAAACTCTTCTTTTGAAAAATTTTATTATTACACTTAAAATACTCTACAGCAAAATAATAATAATAATAATAATAATAATAATAATAATAAGTGGTGGGCAGGGCCCAGTGACATAGGCCTGTAATCCCAGCACTCTGTGAGGATGAGAAAGGAAGACTGCAGTTCAAGCCCAGCCTGGGCAACTTAGTGTCTTGGTGAGATGCTGTCTTGAAATCAAAACTAAAAAATGGGCTGGGTATGTAGCTCATCAA
The DNA here is from genome assembly GCA_004027205.1 of Ctenodactylus gundi. Classification (NCBI taxonomy): domain Eukaryota; kingdom Metazoa; phylum Chordata; class Mammalia; order Rodentia; family Ctenodactylidae; genus Ctenodactylus; species Ctenodactylus gundi. Next base: position 58,531 of record PVKB01001896.1, on the reverse strand, counting down.
AAATTCCGAGGGCTTGATCCCTCAGTATTGTGGTTTGAATCTGGAATAGCCCTCAAAAGTTTCATGTATTTGGATATTATAACTTATTCAAGGAACCATGTGCTAATTGGAGATGGGGACTTGGTCTGGAGGGGTGGATTATGGGTGTGTAGTGGAAGACAGGCATATGGCAGATTAGAGAGTGCAAGTTTGTGGATTGGATTACAGGAAAGTGGTGGGAACACAAGCCTGGAAGGGACAGAACACTGAGGCTGGACCCCGAAGGGGTAGATCACTGGGATGAGACCTGGAAGGTTATATTGCTTCCTGCCTTCCTTCTGGGATTTGAGATGGTTTCCTGTTTGCAATGCTGTGAGGAGCTGCCTCCACCTCTGCTTCTACCATGTGCTTTCACTGCTGCCAGCTGTCCATGAAGGGACTGTGACCTTCTGAAACTATGAGCTAAAAATAAACTTTTCCTCCCCTAATTTGTGCATGTCAGGTATTGAGTTACAATGATGAGAAAGCAATGAGGACACCCAGTATATATATATAAAACAGGCCACAGTTTGGACTTACTTGATCTGGAATTTGATCTGAGGAAAAGAAGGACATCTCTCGAAACTGTTCATTGCTCAGGCCACAGTGTAGTACTGAGAACCCAGGAGGAGAAACTTTTTTGGTAGAGACAAAAAAGAGAGGCATTTTAAGCAGGGCATCCAAACTGAGATGTTTGTTCAAGGCAAATGTCTAAGCCCTGAGCCAGAGCTCAGAGCTGCCAGCAGGTTCCTCCATGTGATCCTCTGCCCCACCTAGACCTTGGGGCAGTTCATAACTCCTGCCTTAGGGAAGGGAAGCCGCAGTTTAACCAAAGGACAAGAAAGCAATTTCTAGCTTTCTAAGTGCGGTATACCTCAGGAGTTCAGAAACAGAAATCATGGTCATACTGAAGGTTACACACTGAGGATAACAGGCCTGAATCCAAGTGCTTTTCCCTGAGAAGAAGCAACAAAGACAGACAGTCAAAAGGAGCAATGAGACCACAGGATTGGGTCAGGGGGAGGCTGAAGGGATAGAGGCAGAATCAGCTTGCACACCTCCCTGGCTCCACTTTTGCAGGTACCAAGATGCTGATGGTACCAGATGCTACAGGTGGGGAGAACAACGAGACACCAGTGGCCAGCCTATGCCCCAGGAGCATCACTGGCCTGTAGGCAGCACCCCCCTTTCCAAGAGCACAGAAAACTTGTAACCCCAGACACAAGGAAAGTCACCCACCTGTTCTTGGACAGAGCTGAAGAGAGCCACACTCTGTTGCACATGGGCATTAACGTCACATCCTCTGCTTTGGGTGGTTATGTGTTTCTAGTACTGCCTGGGAGGCTTTTTCCTCCTTTACCTTTCGTTTTAGCACTGTGTGTTGTCACCCTAGATATTTTCAACTTTCTTTACTATCATCTATAAGCGGCAAAGGCTCTCCTGAGACCTTCGGCAACACGTTTTCCATCTCTGAGACAATGGCTTTATATTTCTTGAGTTTTATGTCTTGTTTCTTCAGTGACTTGCTCTGGTTGCACCCCTGTATGTCTTTGAAGGTAGACATGCCACATCATTCAACACCGGATCTCTAGACCTTGGGCTCAATGCCAGGCATGCGGTGTGGTCTACGGGGGGACCCGCCCTTGGGAGGGAGGTGCTCACTTCCCTGCCTGTGGCTCACGTTGACAACTACTGCACAGGGCTGGCTTGGTGACTGTTGGATGCAGAAGCACAGAAGCTTGGCTCCTCTGTGTCTTAGTCTCTTCCCAGTTGCTGGAATGTAACACCTCAACTTAAAGGAAGACAGGTTTGTTTTCACTCACAGTGTCAGAGGTCATGGTATCAGAGGTCATGGTGTCAGAGGTCAAAGTGACAGAGGTCACAATGTCAGAGGTTGGTCCACAAGTTAGCTGGCTTCAAGGATGCAAAGGTGAGGGCAGACGGGTAGCATGGAAGGAACTACTCATCCTATGGCATCCAGGAAGCAGAGAGAAAAGGGAGGAGCTGGGGACAACAATTCTCCCTTTCTCCCAGCACTCGCATGTGAGGCAGGAGGATTGCTGTGAGTTCAAGACCAGCTTGGGCAATATAGTGAGTTCAAGACCAGCTTGGACTAGGAAGCATGACCCTGTTTCAAAACAAAACAAAAATTAAAAACCCACCTTTCTAAGGTCAAGCCCACAGTGACCTACCTGCAATGAGGCCCCACTTCCTCCTAGCATGTAACTTCTTTTTGAGACAGGGTCTCATTGTGCAGTACAGCTTTGCTCCTGAACTCACTGTGTAGTGCAGGCTGGTCTAGACCTCATGGCAATCCTTCTGCCTCAGCCTCTGGAGTTCTGGGATTATAGGAAGGGTCACCATGCCTGCCTTCTGTGGTGCTGGGGAATTGAACCCAGAGCCTTGAGCTTGCTAGGCAGGTGCTTTATCCACTGTGCTATTCCTCCAGTCCCTAGCACACAAAATTATCAACGACTGAAACTGCTCAGGTGTATGGTGGCCCCGTGACCCAATCACCTTCCAGATAAGTGAGACTTCTGAAGGACATTTTAGACCTAAATCACAGCCTTTGCCTAGTCAACTCAGAGCTCCCAGCTGGATGGCAGGGGCTTTGCAGATTCACCCCAGGGCTGACCAGCGCTCATCCTGGAGTCCAATGGTACATCTCCGCCACCCTCCCTCTTCCACATCCGTGCCTGGAGCCTGTTTCCTGGGAAACCAACAGAGACAGCGTTTAATAAATATTTGTAGAATAAATGGATGAAAAGCCTCCTTTGTTGGAAATTGTGCTGCTCCTCACTCCGAGCAGGATCTTGTGGAAAACCTTTGACCTTTATTTGTATAGCTAACATTTTATTTTGTCATCTCGAGCCCTAAAAGTCAGAGCCCAGATTCAAACCATTCACCCAGCCCTGGGGGTCATGCCTGACAGGCGATGATAGCATCTATGCCCGGTTGTTGAAGTTATATTGCCATTTGACCACCAGATGGCAGAGGTGACCCTTGGAAAGCCTCCCTCTCTGGCCCCGGGTCGTCTACTCCAGGATCTGACATAAAAACCCAAATTACCCATTTAGTACGATTAATTCCCAAGCCCTTGTAATTATGGCATCGCTCCATTGTGTGGGGAAGTGTCACTGCCGCAGTTGGCCTTGTTTGCATGTAAAAAAAGAGTTTGGAATGTAATGAAAGAGCCCTGGAGTGGGGTCAGAAGCAGCAGGCACACCAGCCCTTGGTTCATCAGTAATAAAGACAGCAAAGCCCGGCCTGCTGGAGCAGGCCTGTAGTCCCAGCACTCTGGAAGGCTGAGGCAGGAGGATTGCAAGTTTGACCTCTGCCTGGGTAATTTAGCAAGACTCTGACTCAAAATGAAAAGTATAAATGGATTGAGGACCTAGCTCAGTGTGAAGGACAAGGACTCGATACCAAGACCACTAGGAAGAAAGAAAGAAAGAAAGAAAGAAAGAAAGAAAGAAAGAAAGAAAGAAGAAAAAACAGAAGCACTACTCCAGGCCGGTGTGCATCATGGGCCTGTCATGAGGAATAAAAAAAAAAAAATTGGGATTGCAGAAAGAGGCCCCTTTGGCATCCACCTTCTCTGAGAAAAAGGTGGGGAGGTGGGCAGGCACTGGCCGGGTTCCCAGCCCCTTCTTGAGGTTCCCAGAGTTGGGGCTAGAGAGAATGGGATTCTCTTAAGGAAGTGCCTGACAAACGCCCTCCAGCCTAAGCTTTTTCCTGGGCCCAGCAATGACTCCCCCACGTGTGATGCTCTCTAGTTTGACCCAAAGGTTTCCTGCCTGCTGAGTGCAGACACAGTGGCCTATGTCCCCAAGAGTCCTTGGCTTGTGCCCTTTACCTTGGATGCACTATGAGATCACTCCTTGCTAACTGTGCCGGGCTGCACTTGCTGCACCTGGGTTCCCTGTCCCCATGCCCATGCTTGGCTGTGAGCAAATGCCAGCTCTGAGAGCCAACAGAGTGTCGCATAGGCTTTGTCTCCTCAGCCCCAAGGTCAGAGCTAATGAAGCGGGCTGAGGGCAGCCAGCCAGCCAGGGGAGTAACTGGAGCCCCCAGGTCGCAGCAGTAACGTGTCTATGACCACTCTCTCCTTTTTCATCCAACAAGAGTGTTAATTTCCTACTGATGTGGTACCCAACACCACAAACAACTAGTAGCTAAGAAATAACAAGCAGCCCAAACTGGGTCTTAAATATAGAAGATTGGCTGAGCTCCTTCCATGGCCCTGGGGCAGAATCCTTATTATTATTATTATTATTATTATTATTATTATTATTATTTTGAGACAGGATCTCATCCTGTTCCCCAGGCTGGTCCTGAACTCACTATGGAGCCCAGGCTGGCCTTGTACTCAGGGCAAACCTCCTGTCTCAGCCTCCCGAGTGCTGGGATTAAAATTGTGTGCCACCATGCCAGGCTTATGTGGTGCTGGGGAATCGAACTCGGGTACTTAGCACTTGACTTAGTGCTTGCTAGGCCAGCACTTGAAGAGCTGAGCCATTCCTCCAGTCCTGATAGGTGGATTTGAGAAGGTGTATGTATATTATTTAAACTAAGCCTGTAAGCTGTTCTCACATACTTTGATGGGTGGGAAGTTAATGAGCTAAAGTCTTTGTAAAATAAATATTTATGTAGTTTTCTGGACTAGTACTATAGTTAACATAAAGCTATGGTATTTTAAACAGCGCAGGAACACCCAGCAGCAGTGGCCATGAGGATCCTTACAATTCTATACCTAGGCAAGCCATTGTCTACAATAATACTCACGTTGGCTGAACTCCTTGCGAGGAGATGGCAAAAATCCTGTAGTTTGCTGCCACACAGTGGTAAAGAAAGCGCCCGTGTGCCCTAGTGCCTAGAAGGAATTTGCTGGTTCTGAGATTCTGACTCAATAAGCATCTGCCCAGTACTTCTGCAGGGCACTGTGTTCAGCACTAGTTCTTCAAAGATGGTCTCTGTCTTTGAAAATCCCTTCATTTAGTAGGAGGTCTCATAAGCGTACAATAATTACTACCAAGAAGATGGTAAGGCCGTAATGGAGACAAAAACCTCAGTACTCAGGGCATTCTGTTGGGTCTGATGGAGAAGGTGACGGTTGAGGCGAGTCCTTAAGTGTGAGGAAGTCTCTTCTTATTATTTTTTGAGACAGGGTCTCACTCTATAGTCCAGACTGGTCCGGAACTTAGTATGTAGCCCAGGCTGGCCTCAAATTCAGCAATTCTGTTGCCTCAGCCTCCTGAGTGCTGGGATTGCAGGCCTGTGTCACCACCTCCGGCTTACGTGGTGCTGGAGAATTGAACCCAGGGCCTTGCACCTTGTACTTGCTAGGAAAGGGCTGTAATTGCTGTGCTATTCCTCTGGCCCATGAGGATGTTTCCTAGGTAGGAGTGAGAAGAACCGCCTGACAAGGCTTAGTCTAGGATACGAAAGGATAGTCATATTGGAGGCTGGCATGCAGGGAAGGAAAAGAGAGGCGTCACATAGACACTAGGGGAGTGCGATGCTAGGTTAGTGTCTAGAATGAAATCATGGATTGAAGAGACAAGTTGCAAGGTGGGTAGTGTATATGAAGAGATAAGAACCAAAGGGCACCGGAAAGAACAGAGGGCTAAAGGCTTTCTCTACTGGAGAAGGACCTTGCACGGGGTTGTGAGTAGGCTCCTGATCTGGGAATATTTACAGATTTGCTGAATAAGAGAGTAATCTCACTAAGCAGCTTGGTTGCTAAGGATTTGTTGCGGAGGCCTTCCACCTCAAAGATCCTCTGCCCTGAAGGTCCTCCACCCTCAGGGTCCCTGTAGCTACCTAACATGTTTTAACCATAAACTGTTTTAGGCAGCTGTCAGCTGCAAGTTGCTTTGGGGATCAGGAGCCAGATGTTACCTTGTGTTTCTGTAAATCTCCATTCTAGCAGGCCTTGCCCTTCCCTGCCTACATGCCCACTACCTCCTGCCACACAAACAACCATGTGCTCTTAAGTGCAGATAAAATCAGAATAGATTGAAAGTCTAAGAACATCTAACATGTTCCTTACTTATAATCAATCCAGTTTTATGTTTTAATTCTGTGTTGATGTCTATGAAGACATCATAAAGGCAAAAACTCTGCATGAAAACATGAACCCTAATGTTTCTTTAAGAGACACTGGATTAGTCCATGTCAAATTAAAAAGTTTCTGCACAGCAAAGAAAATTATCAATACTGTAAAAAGAGAACCAACAGACTGGGAAAAAAATATTCACCACTAGCACCTCAGATAGGAGGCTCATAACCAGAATATAAAGGGAACTGAAGAAAAGTAAGTCCCCCAAAATCAAGGATCCTACTGAAAAATGGACAAATGAAATGAAGAGGCAGTTCACTCATGAAGAAGTTCAAATGGCCAATAGATACATGAAAAGGTGTTCAACATCCCTAGCCATAAGAGAAATGCAAATAAAAACATCGCTAAGATACCATCTAACTCCAGAGAGATCAACCTATATCAACAACTCAAACAGCAATCAATGCTGGAGAGGCTGTGGGGAGAAAGGAACCTTCCTGCACTGCTGGTGGGAATGTAAATTGGTACAACCGCTATGGAAAGCAGTACGGAGGTTTCTCAAAAGATTGGAAATAAATATCCCCTTCCATCCTGGGAATATTCCCAAAAGAGTTAAAAACAAAACATAACAGAGATACATGTATATCTATGTTCATAGCAGCAAAACTCACAATAGCTAAAATGTGGAAGACACCAAAATACTCATCAACAGACCAATGGATACACAAACTGTGGTATTTATACACAATGGGATACTATGCATCTATACAGTCTGACAGCTTGGAGGCTTTTGTAAGTAAATGGAGGAAACTTGAGACCATCATGCTTAGTGAAGTGAGTCAGAAGCAGGTGAAATATCGAATGGTCTCTCTGATATGAGAAACCAAGATACAATTATCTCACAGAACTTAAAGTGAAAAATAAAGGGAATGGGGGCAGGGGGGTATAGGAGGCAGGGTTGAAAGGAGAGAAGGAAAGGTCTTGTTACTCTGCCAAGATATGTAGGTGCACAGAATGCTCAAGATCAATGTAAACCTTAAATTTTGCACTTATACATATCAATAAAATGGAGGAAAAAAAGAGACACTGGAAACTCAAGTCAAACAATTCTTAGATAAATCACTCCTTAGTTATGAGCCATCAAGACAGTCTGGAGCACTACGGACATCTGCAAATGCATATGGTACCGCAGGGGCCAGCCTCCCAAGAGACTCTCCAAGAACAGTGGCCTCTTGGTCTTGACACCTTTGCATGTCGCAGAGTCTGCTATACTGACTATGGATAACCTTTGTGATCATTCGGATATGGTCAGAATGATGGGATGTGATTTCTGTGGCTAGGCCATAAAGGTCACGTTTCTACCTTGCTGTGTCTGGCTCACTTAGAGTGAAGGAAATCCCTACGTTTTGTCTTTTCTGTCAAAGAGAACCGAGGTACATCCATCATGACCTGAGTTTAAACTTTGAGTTTCAACCCCCTTCCTGATCAATCATACAGAATACATAGGCAGTTCTGGAACAAGGCAGGACTCCCTGCTCCATGGTGAAGAGTTCTTTACCTTCAGCTACAAAGAAACTAGAAAGACAAACCGCTGGGGCTTTCTGCCCAATGGTAATGCCTCTCTTACCCAAGGTGGACAACTGCCCAGAGATTGTGCATCTGTAGCCCAGCCGACCAATGGGCTGAAAGGTCCCTTGCCCTCTTTGCCTTAGGACATATGAACCCCTATCCCCTGTTCCATTGCAGTCCTCTGCTCATTCTTGGTGGGAGCTCACTACACTCTTTTGCTACAGAAGTAACCAGACTGGCTTTGTCCAGATCACTTGCAGTCTAGGTGCCTCTTTTTGGTGCTGACAGAATGGGTCTGGGACCATTTCCAACAAGGGGAAGACCAGCCACCAGGTTTTAAAATCGCTCAAGAAGCCGGGAATAACACCCGCGTAGACAGGCGCATGAATTTGAAATTGGACACAAGGTGGCCGCATCCATCACACCCACTGTCCCCTCTCCCATGTCCTCCTCCTTTCCCTCCCACTGTCCCCTCTCCCATGTCCTCCCTCTTTCCCACCCACTGACCCCTCTCACATGCCCTCTCTTCCTATGCATCCATCTCCCCACTTCCTACCATCCTTCTTGTTTGGCTCTTTTACTTATGTATACTCTGAGTTTCTCATTTTGGAGAAACTGTGCAATATTTAATCTTCTGAGTTCAATTCCCTTCACTAAGCAAAACAGTCTCAAGGTGCATCCATTTCCCTACAAATGATTCAAATTTATCTTTCCTTATGGCAGAGTATATACACACCACATCTTCTTTACCCCTTACTGGGTTCATGGACATTCTGGCCTATTTTATTATTTAGCTATTATGAATTGTGCCACTATAAACATGGGTATGCACATATCTCTGCTGCATAATGACCTTATCTCTTGGTATTACTAGGTCAAAAGGAATATCTATTTTTTTAAGAATCACCATACTGCTTTCCATAATGCTTGCACCAACTTACAGTCCCACCAGCAATGTAGAAGAGTTACTTATGCCCTACATCCTCCCCAGAATTGTTTTTTGAGTTCTTGAAAACAGCCCTTCTCATTGGGATAGGATAGAAACTCAGTGTTGTTCTGATTTGCATTCCTGTAATGGCTAAAGATTAGACTTATAAATAAAATGCCTAGTTACTTTTTAATACATTTGTAGTTCAGGGCTGGAGGAACAGCACAGTGATTACCAAGCTTGCCTAACAACTACAAGTTCTTTCCCAGCACCACATAAGCTGGATATGGTGTTTGACGCCTATAATCCCAGAACCTGGGAAGATGAGGCAGCAGGATTGGTAAGAGAGCGAGGCTAAGCCTGGGCTCCACAGTGAGTTCAGGTTCAGTGTGGACTAGAGTGAGAGTGTCTCAAAAAAAAGCTTGTGGTTCAAATTTAAGTTACTGTGTTCTGAAAAACTTCAAGCAGTGAATTTAAAGTAGGTTCATTAGCTCTGAGACTGGGCATTTGCGTACACATTGGAAGCCACAGGGTTTGACTCAGCATCATCAAAAAGAAAGAAAAAGAAAAAAGTGTTTTCAAGTTGGCATTGTTACCCGGCATCTGGCAAAATCAAAAGAATTATTTTCACCCTATGTGTTACTTTTCAACCTTCAAAATTAAACTTTCTCTTGCCCCTAAGTTTACCCCAAGCAGTGACAATCGTCCGCCCCCTTGTGTTGCCTCTAGAGACATCCCTCACATCCTGGGGGATTTGTTCCAGTAGCTCTCTGTCCCTAGAGGATACCAAGACATCAGGATGCTCAAATCTCTTACCTAAGACGCTGCTGGGTTTGCATATAACTTATGCAGTCCTCCCATGTAGATTGAACAATTTCTATATTATAATATTAATACAATGTAAGTAGTTGTTATTCTGTATTGTTAGAAACAAGAAAAAAGTCTACATGTTCGGCACAGATGCAATTTTTTCCCCTTGCATATTCCCTTTGCAGTTGGTCGAATCTGCGGATATGGAATTTTCAGATACAGCGGGTCAGCTCTACTTGATTTTGAAATTTCCTCTCCTCCCAGACTTTTAGATTTGTTCGAATCTGCTCGAGTGAGTGGACAGCAACTTCATCATTTCCAGTCGGTCAGGCTAGAAACCTTGGAATCATATTTCATTCTTCTTTTCCTCTAATTCTATCCTTCAGAAAATCCCGTTAGACCTACATCCAAATTATATCCACCATCTGGCCATTTCTCATATTTTGCACTCCAGCGCCACAGTCTGAGCTCCCAGATTGGGCCTGCAACCCTCTTGTCTCAGCCTCCACGAGTGTATTTTACTTAATGTGTGGTTATTCGTATGAGCTGTAGATTTATCTTCTTTAGGGGTAACTTCCAAGGCTACTGCTCCAATAGTACAGCGCCTTAGTTAGCTGCTGAATGAATAAACGCACTTTGACATACGTGATTTGAGCAGTTCACATTTTAGCACTAATTTTTCTTGCGCCTTCGGTTCCATCCCAGCCCCAACTCCGAGTGCATTTTTGGCAGTCTGTGAAGTCGCGCAGTTCCCCGTTCCTGGCCCAAGGGTGAGGTAGTTTTTGCCTGGTGTCTGAGTGGAGGTGAGAACTGAGAGGAAGCGGTACCCAGGCACGCAGGGCTGTGGAGGCCACAGGCGAGGCCACTCAAAAAGGCAAAAACGAACCAAGGTTTCTCTCGCTTCTCAAGCGCAGGACGGACTTTAAACCCGCGGTCTAATCAAATCCACTGGCTACCGCCCCCTCGTGACGCCACAGTATTCCCGACTTTTGATTGGAGGAGCTGCGTTCGATCCACTCTCGCGATGCTTCGTCTTCCAGGTTCAGCGCTGCCTCTCTCCGCCTTGACCCGGAAGTCGAAGACAGACCACGTTGCGAGCTGTGGCTACGCCGTAGACGCTGTCCAGTCGTCCCCTGTGTAGGTCTCGTCCAGGCTACTGCGACTCGGTCACAGCCCCACGAGCACGAGGTTTGGCTCCCTGGCATTTTGCCGACCAGGTCCGCCGCAGCGCGGGACCCTCCACCGCTCAGCCGGGCCGCCCGGAGCGTCACGTCAGTGCCCTTACGTTCGTACCGCCGGTGTTCGGCGACGGGTGGAAGTGATTTCCGGTCGCTTAGGTCTCCATGGAGACAGCCCTTGCCCCACTTTTTACACTTGTCATTCTTTGTATTCCACGCGGTTTCGGAATGTCTGTGGGATTCTGTCAGAAAAACGCGAATGGGAGGGAAGCAGCGATCGGAGAGGAAGCAGCCGGTGGCCCCCGTGGTCGCGGAGGCGGGACGCTAGGTGGACGGGGATTTTCCGCCGCCGGATAGGGCCAGTTTCTTCGGGACAGCCGTTGACGTATCTGTTGAACACGGGTCTATTTTTGTCTAAGTCCTGAGGGTTCCAGGTTCAAATTCCTTTGAGTCAGTTACTAGAGAACTCGCTTTCCTTTACCGTCTCCAGGTCTCAGTTACTCCTTTATAAGTCTAATCATATCCCCTTTCAAATTTCTACTTTGTTACTGATTTTCTGTGTCCATTTGAATGACCTGTTTTGGCTCATGGGTTGCTTACCTGCCTCTACTGTTTTGATTTACTTCCCGATGGACCTTTAGTGGCAGGTCTATCCCGCCAGTTTCTTAGAGAAGGCGCTTCCGATACCAGACCAACTACCTGTCAGTCATGAAAGGTGTATATCCCTTCTAGAACATGCTGGCAGGTGTTTAACTCATTTCTGTAGTCACCAAGAGGTTAACTAAGCACCCACTCTATGCCAAGTAGTGTAGTAGGAATTGAGAGTTAAAACTCTGAATGAGAACGCAGTTACCATCTTCATGGAGTTTACTATTGTGAAGACAGTGTACAGATGTGTTTACTTCTAGGTAGTCGCGGTATTGTGAAGAAAATCAAGGAATGCCATGTATGTGTGTCAGAGTGCTGGTGTTTTAGATAAGGAAGACTTCGGAGGAGATGCAGTTCAAACAGAAGCCTGAATGATCAGGACGAGTCAGCCTTGCAGAATAGGCCGACTGGGGCGTGTGACGCCCAGTGGCTAGGAATTCTAGTGCCAGAAAGCATAAAGGATGTTGAGATGGGAGAGAGTACGTCTCCATGGACCGAGAGCCGAGAGTGTGACTTAGTGATGGCTAGTAAACACCAGCCCCTGGCTTCGATTCTCAGTACTGTGGGGCCACCATCAAGATGGAGTGATTTGACGTGACTAGCAGAGGAAGCCAGGGCTGGATTATTTCGAACCTAGGTGGCCAGAATCTCAAGTTTGGATTTGATGTAGGTGTGATCGGAAGCCCTTGGAATGTTTTAAGCAAGTAGTAATTGGCTTGTATTTTTAAAAGATTGCTTTGATGATGGAAGAGAGTGGCCTCTTTGGAAACAGGTAAAAATGAGATCAGTTAGGATACCGTGGAAGTGTGTTCTGGGAGTTCTGTCTGGATAGTCTCCTGTTGGGTAATTTTATTTATGATTTTCTCAGTCCTTAGTTGGACCATAGAGGTCTTTTAAATTGAGCTGGGATCTGTCACCCTGAAGCTTACACTGTTATTTATCTTTTAGCAAGACAAAAGAAAATTTGCTTGTTTGCCAAAGTAGTCCAGCAGCTATTTTAAGGGACAAGTCCTGTATTTCCTCCAGAGAAATATTTCTGCTTAACTGAGCTGTTTTCTAAAGGAGGACCTATGTAGGCCCTTCAGAAATCTGGTTGTTCATTGAAAGATTTGTTTTGGCTCCTTCAGGCTTGCTGATGTCCCTGCCCATAACATTCCATGTCACCTCACTGGGTCCATGACAGAGATCTGTCTGACTTCCAATGGGGCTTGTGTCAGTCATGTGCTACTCAAGTCATGTTTGCTCCTTCTGCCTCCTCATCCTGTGTTGCTGTGCACGTTTTTGTGCTTGGTGGGGGGCTGGGCCTGGTGGCGGGAGGGAGACTTCCTACTTTATATGTGGCATTTTACATTTATTTCTATTTCATTTCAGTACATTACATTCTGTTCATTATTCCAGCTCACTGAGCCAATTCCATCCCCCAGCATGTCCTCCTAGTTTGATGTCTTTTCTAAACGTATTGTTCCATGTCCTCTGATGTTGGCATCATCAACCTTGTTAAGCATGCTAAGCCCTGCAAGAAAAAAGCCTGTGGCATTTCCCAACTGACTTCTTCCCAAATGACTTGGAATTATTAGCACACGGTATATCAGTAGGATTGCTTAACCCATTGTAAGCCTCTTGATTTAAAAGCAAGCTCCCAAGGATACTATGTAAACATTTCTTTTGTCAAATATTTTGCAGAAATCAAGATACAGTGACATCTTCTGATCTTTTAAATCACTGAGGTTAGTTTGGCCTAATTTATTTTTGGGATTTTCAGGATTTTATTGCTTTTATTTTGTTTATTTATTTTGAGACAGGGTCTTGTTCTTTAGGCCAGGTTGGTACTAAACTCACCAAGTAGCCCAGGCTGGCTTTTACTTCACAACAGTACTCCTGCTTCACCCTCCTGTGTGCTGGGATGATATGCTGGACTTAGTGGCACTATGGAATTGAACTCAGGGCCTTTAGCTTGCTAATCAAGCCCTCTGACTGCTGCTCCATTTCTCCAGCCCCTGGATTTATATTTTATTAAGGTGAAAGTTTTTTTGTGTTTTGAAATATAAAGATGGGTCATAATTGATAAAAGCAACTTTAGACAATAATAAACTTTGAGCTTACAAAAACTTTTTTAAAGCAAAAATTCCTTGATCACTGATTCTCAGCCTGGGATGTTTTTGCTTCTCAGGGGACATTTGGTAATGTTGGGAGACAGTTTTTGTTTGTCACAGATTAGGGAGTGTGTTCCTGGCATCTAGTAGAGAGGCTAGATAGACTTTAAATATCCTACCATGCACAGGATAACACTCCTCAATAAAGAATTATCCCACCCAAAATGTGAGCAGTGTTGAGGTTGAGAAACCCTCCAGGAAACAGCACACTAAGCTCTTCTTTCTTTCAGTGACTGCTACGAAGTCTGTTTAAAATGGGTGTCAAAAAGAAGAGAGAAACGCAAGTTGCGGCGCTGACGGTTGGTCAGCAGGACCTCGAAGCTCTGAGATGTAGGTGATTTCTGATTCCACTCATTTGATTCTTTTCCTTGTACAGACACAATATTTTAGTCTCTGGGACCTGGTAGCACATACCGTTCAAGTTATTTCTGAGTAATTTTTCTCGATCTCACATTCAGGCTTGAATATGAGATGGTTTTTGTAAATATCTGTCTTGAGACTAGGCGCTTGCCATTGTAACTTTAAAATACTGTAGAATGCTTCACAGATAAGCCTATCTATATAGACTGTGAGATCATTCTGTGTCTCGTTTGTAGCTCTTGCTGAGGCGGAAGGGAACAATCTTGCTGCTTTGCTGTTGCATTGTGTGCAGCTCAAGGATGGAGTGTCACAAATCCCTTATGTTAAGCAGGTAAAGCTGAGTTATTGTTCATAGTTATGTGTTGAAGATTATCGTGCTATTAAGGATTTGGAAAACAAATTCACAATTTTTGCCTTCAATTTTTTGATACCCATTTATCACTAAAAATATTGTTTTCCCTTTTCTGTTTATTGTGTAATAACTTACCTTAATGGAAGTTGTATTTAGACTTCCACTTTCATTGGAGCTGTAAATTGATAGGACTGGAAATAATTGTGCATACCTTCTGTGTGGAAGTAAATGTTTTAAAAGTTATTTCTGTTTATTTGAATCCCTGAAACCAGCCGCCATTTAAAAGTTAATTTGAAATATAAGATTACTGTTATTGGAACTTCAGTGCTTGAGTTTATCATTTGAGCTTGCATGATGTTTTTTTGGAAAGCAATTAAATCCTGATTTTTAGAGTAGTACAGATTTTCTTTATCATAAGCCACTAACAGGGCTGTGCTGTGTGGATGCTGATCTGAAAGGTGTAGAGGTAGGTAGTGGCACGGGTTCAAGGGGTTAGTAAATCCTGAAATAGGCATTTAACTCGGTTTCCTTATCAACATAGTAGGGAAAACATTTTGCAGTGCAGTTCAGACTAAAGGGTATTTGTAATGTTGTCACTTCAATATACTTGGTATTAGAAAAGGTAATTTCTATATTTTTAATTAACAGATTGTGCCTCTTCTAGAGAAAGTAGATAAAAACGGCGCATGTGATCCAGCTGCTCAAAGCTGTTTGGACATTGTAGCAGGCATTTATTTTTCTCTGAGTCTAAAAAATCCCTTGAAGAAAGTACTGGCAAGGTAAGGATGAAAAGGATGGAAGCTGGTTTTATAAGAACAGAGTTTCATTCCTACTTTGGTGAAACTGAACTGAGATCTGTCACTAAAATTTTTATTTTATTTTAATTATTTATATTTTTGGGACAGGGTCTCATTTTGTAGTCCAGGTGATCCTGAGCTCACTGAGTAGCCCAGGCTGACCTCCAACTTACAGCAATCCTCCTGCCTCAGCCTCCTGAATGCTGGGATTATAGGCATTCACTATCATGCCTGGCTTATGTGGTGCTGGGGAATCAAACAGGGCCTTGTGCCGATCTCTGAGACTGACCTGCATGATGTAGGCCATGTTGTTGGTTATTTGAGGAGCTTTAACTGCTGAGCTATGACCCCATCCCCAGCAGTGTTCTTAATTGTGTATATGATTGTCTGTTTTTTGAGAGATTTTTTTTTTTTTTTGAAACAGGTCCTTGCTCACTATGGAGCCCAGGCTGGTCTTGGACTCACAGAGGTTGTCCTGTCTCAGTCTCCCAAATACTGTGATTAGAGGGATTAGAGGTGTGCGCCACCATGCCCAGGTTATGTGGTGCTGGGGAATTGAACTCGGGTACTTAGTGCTTGCTCAGCAAGCGCTTTAACTGCTGAGCCATTCCTCTAGCCCCTATTTGAGAGAGTTTATAAAGGTGGAATTTCTGGACTAAAAGCCATTCCTACTAAATTTTTATCTATATTGTTAAATATTTCTATCAAAGGAAGCTGTTCCAGTGTATACTTGTACCAACAGCGTATGACAGTGTCTATTTTTAGATCTTTCCAGCGCTGGATTAATTATTCATGTATTATTATGGTACAGGGGATTGAGCACAGAGTCTTCACACTGGGCTGCATTTTCTGTCCTCTGTTTTTTAATTTTTAAAAGCTTTGAGACAGATTCTCACTGAGTCACTAAATTGCCCAACTTGGGTTAGAGCTTAGGATCCTTTTATCTTGGCCTCTCACAGTGGTAAGATTACAGGGTGCACCACTATGGCCTGTCTTACCCCCAATCCCCGCTACCAGTCATTAAATGTTTTTAAATCTATAGCTGTGAAATGCTGTCTTGTTATAATTTGTGTTTCCCAGATTGCTAGTGTTACTCAACCTTTTTAATGTGTGGAGTTTGGCTGTTCTGGTTATTATATACCTGTTGGATAATTTCTTGTTAAAGTGTTTTCTTGATTCATTAGAGCTCTATGTAGATTTTATACCAAATCTATTTTTTTTCTTACTCAAGACTATCTTAATAGTATCATTTCTCACAATTTTTAAAAATTTTATTTTATTTTATTTTGAATTAGGGTCTTGCTCTGTAGTCCATGTTTGTCCTGAACTCTGTTCCTGCTAGGGAACTGAACTCAGGGCCTTGAACTAAGAACTCCAATTGCTGTACTATTCCTTCAGCCTTTGTTTCTTTTTTTAGGAGGCAGGATCTTGCTCTGTAGTTCAAGTTGGTCTTAAACTCACTCTGTATCCCAGGCTGGCCTTGAACACAGCAGTCCTCCTGCCTCAGTCTCTCAGGTGCTATAGATGTGCACCACCACATCTAGTTTATGTGGTCCTGGGGGATCAAACCTAAACTCTTGTGCTTGCTAGGCAAGTGCTCTAACTGCTGAGCTATGCCCCAGCCCCACAAATTTTCTTTTGTTATCAACTCTACTAATGTTTTGTATAAGCTTCTGAACTTTCTTTAATTCATAATTATTTAAAACTGTTTGCTTATATTATAATTGTGTTGTTCTTTGACTTAAATCTGTCTGTTGTTTGGAGTATAGTGTGGTAGAGATCCAATTTAGTGTTTAGGGTTTTTTTTTTTTTGTATGTTATCCTCTTAACCCGAAACTGTTGAATGGTCCATCTTTCCCCTCATATTTGGAATGTTATCCTTGTATTATGTTCCTGTGAACATATATGTGATTGATTTTAAACTTGGGCATATTTGTTGATATACCAGCACCTCAGTATTGTTTACCATAGTTTGACAAAGTGGTTTAATTACACAATGGAATAAGTTATCTCTCTATTGACTCTTCTTTTTCAGAATATGCCAGTTTTAAAATTTTTTCTTTTGAAAAGCGTTGAATTATTTAATCAAATATAAATGCCTACTAGTTTTGATTTAGATTAATTGAGATAAAACTTGCGTAAGTTTAATTTATCAGTACATTAAGTTTGTACCAATTGCCCAGTGTGTTTCAAGAACTCTGTTAGGAACCATGGATATAATGAATAAAATAGTCTAGAATAGGGAGAGATTGAAAATAGAGAAGATAGATAAACAGCGTATCAAGATATCAGATGGTCTGAGAACTTTGGCAAGAAACTAGATATGACAGAGAAAGCACCAAGAGTCTTTATTTTAAAACATGACACTGACCACGAATAGACCTCGCTTGATGTGAGAAGGTGATCTTGGAGACTGACTTTGGCCATGTTGTTGGGTATTTGAGGAAATAGTGTTCTGGGTGAGGTACCCTTGGAAGAGCACGCTGTCCCAACAGAGGAAGGCCATATAGTGTCTTAGTTACTTTTTCGTTGCTGTGACTTAATACCCAACACCCACAAACTTAGGAAAGGAAAGGTTTCTTTTAGTTCACAGTCTCGAAGGTCACAGTCCATTCAGGGGTGGCTGGCAACAATTGAAGTACATGGCAGAGAGAGAGAGGTGGAGGCAGCTTCTCTGGACATCACAAACAGGAAGGCAAGCTGAGACCAGTTGAGACTAGTCCCAGTCCTCCAGGAAGGCAGGTGCAGCTTATGTATCCATTCAGGTCTCTGCCCAGTAGTCCCTCCTGCATCCAGGTGTGGCCACTACACATTGTTAATCCTAACTCACACACCTTTAATCTTAACTGTAACCCACCCCTCCAGACCAGATCCCAACCCACCAACATCACATAGTTCCATAGACAATCCATAACATTAAAATACATGAGACTTTTAGGGGACACTCCAGATCCTAACCACAACATACAGCTATAGGGAGACAGGATTGAGATGAGATGGGGAGCTAATAAGGTTGTGTGGGTCTTGTCAGCCATTGGAAACTGTTCGTGCACGTTGCACGTATGCTTTGTTTGCCGGTGGTTTTCATTAGGAGGTTGGGCCTTTTATATCCGTGAGTTCTTCATTCAACCAACCATGGTTCAAACAGACTTGAAAAATTGCGCCTGTACTGAGTATATTCATACTTATTTTCCTTGTAAGTTCTAAAACAATACGGTATAACTATTTATATAGCATTTACATTATATTAAGTATTGTAGGTAACCTAGAGATGACAGAATGTGCATAGGTTATAAGAGGCTTGAGTATTGTTTATTACCTGTGGGGCTCCTGGAACTGTCCCCAGTGGATCCTGAGTAGTGATTGTGACATGGTATGTACTATGTATGTACTTATTTATTATGAATCAGGGCCTTGCTCTGTAGTCCAGGCTGGTCCTGAGCTCACCATGTAGCCCAGTTTGGGTTTGAACACACAGCAATCCTCCTGCCTCAGCTTCCTGAGTCCTGGGATTATAGGTATATACCACCATGCACAGCTTGTGTGGTGCTGAGGAATCAGACTCGGGGCCTTGCTCCTGGTAGGCAGCTGCTGCACCCTGGTGCTGTTCCTCTTGGCCCGTGACATGACACTTTAGTATGATCACTTGGACTGTTCTGTTGAGACTAGTCTGGGGGCCTGAGAGGGTAGAACAGAACCAGGAAGATCAGATGAGGACAAATAGAACTCCAGTGATGGTGGTGTGAGGTTGTAATTTTCTGGCTGTATTTTGGAGATTCAGTTTAATATTTCTACATATGCATGCTTCTCCTTCCCTACATATCCTGACAGTACTGAGTTTCCATGTTTTAACCTCACTCTCTTTCCAGCTCACTGAATGGCCTGCCTGAATTTTTTCTAACTGAGGCTATACGCAGTTTTACTTCTCATCTTCAAGAAGAATTGAGAACTACTGATCTGTACTCTTATAGGAAAGTAATTGACAATGTGTCTTCCTGTTTGGAGAACCTTAGAGTGGGTAAGCCAACACTTTTCTAGAACTCTTTCTGACTGACACTTATCTTTAGATCATTAGTGACCTTCCTTACCAGTGCTCCTTTTTCCCCCTACAGGTGCAGCAAGTGTAAATAATCAGCTTGAAAATGGTGAGTCTTGTTCAGCTTTGTTTGAACTTGCTCTTCTAAGTTTCTTGGCAATAGGAATAATACAGCCAGTGCCTGTAGTATGTCATGCTCCTTGTTAAAGCTTTCTGCTTCTCATATGATTTCATTTTAAGTAACTAATTTAAAATAATTTCTGGTACTGAAGTTAAAAATCACAGTTTTAAGTTCTGATTTGTCCTTTTTTTTTCCTTTCAGTGCTTAATTTTCTGGAGAAGAGTTTAATGGAAATTTCAGAGGAAAATCGGCAAGTGCTATATGTTTGCTTGTAATGTATGTGTAAGTGCATACCGCAGTTGTGTATTGTCTCTGTGCAATGCGAGTTATTAAAAAGATGTCAGTGTGTTACATTCCTGTGTGGTATCCACCCTGCTGCATTAATATCAGACCAGGTTTTAAAATTTATCTTATACTTGTTTATTTAATATTAACAGGTCATATAAGTTATTTTTGAGAATAAGTGAAAAAGAGAAGAGCTCTTTTCCCTATCCTTTGCGTATTCCATTTTCATAGCATCCTGTTCATATTTCATGGTTGAAGTTTTCTCTGTTGTTTCATTGAAGATGCTAATGGTTGGTTTTTGTTTGTTCATTTTAAGTGCTGTAGTTTTCTTTTTAAAATCTTTACATGAATTCTGTTTCTTGTAAGTTGCTTTTTCCCCCCATTTTCTGGGTTGAGTCACTATGTTTCCTGCCAGAAGCATTCCCCAGAAGTAGTGTCTACAAATAGACTCTCAGATTTCTCTCGCTGGGTGTAATACCTGACACCTACAACTTAAAGGAGGAGAGGCTTAATTTGGCTCATGGTTTCAGAGGTTCAGTTTACAGATTACTGGCTGTAGGGCAGAAATGGCATGGTGGAAGCGTGTGATGGAAGAAAACTTCACAACCCTTAGCAGCCCGGAAGCAGAGAAGGGAGGGTTTGAAGAGGGAGGTGGACTCTCTTCCAGCCACACCCATCTTCATCAATGAGACATTGCACCAATGATCATAGTGCCTCCATGATCCAATGACCTTTCAGAAGCCTTTCCTCTCATCATGAAACTTTTGGGAGACAGCTAGACCTGCACCATTCGGTGGGGCTGGCTAAAGGTTTTATTCTAGAGCTCATCTAGCTGGGCTCTTTCTTAGGGAAATCATTTGTTGTTATCTTTAGTTCTCTGCTCAAGTAGTGGATTTGCCATGATGAACCATCCACAGCATTGTCTTAATATTCTTGTTGCAGAGTAAGGGCAGAAATCGGAAAGTTGGTTTTATCTCCGTTGTGCATCTGTTTACCTAATTCTCCTGTTTGCCATTTGACCTTATCTGTGTGAAACAGTAGAAACAGTCCTGCAATTTCTTCCTTGTCAGAAATACTTAGTGCCAGCGGTCTCTGGAACTTTTGAGGGAACAGTTCAGGTTGCTCTGGGCTTGTCCTGTGTGTAGTCTGGTGCTAATTCTGGGCCTCTAAATCAGTTCCCACTTGTCTGTCAGTGTTCTTGCTGTTGTGTTGCCCTTCTGTATTTGTGTCTTTTTATGCTTTAAATACCGCCACCCCAAGAACAGTGGTAACAAAACAAGACAGAACAGAAAACCCCATGCGTGGCTGTCAGTCAGGAGGTTCTGGGAGAAAAAAGATGTAATCCCTGTGTATCATTTTTGATTATAGATCTCCTCTGTCTCACCTGAGCACCTCATTCCCTTGAGATATTTCTTCTGTGGCTCTTCTCATAAAGACAGTTTCTTTTTCTATTCTGTTTGCCAGTCAATCTCAATTGTCAGTTTGAATTAAAAGATTTCTGCAGGGGTAATTGGACTGTGGGTGTGCTGTGCACAATTGTCAGTGGCTTACTACACCACTGTTCCTAGTGGAGGTGGCCCAGCTGGAGGCGGGTCCCTGGGAGGACTTTGGAGGGTGTATCTCTTGCGGGTGCTCTGCCCTTGTGCTCTGCTTCTCCACTGCTGGGAAGTGTGTAGCTTTGCTCTACCTTCCCTGCTGCCATGCTGGCCCAGAGCCCGCTGACCAGGGACTGACATCTCTGAAACTGTGAACCAGGTAAGCCTCTTTTCCTTTGACTTGTATATGTCAGGTGGCTTGTCCCAGCAGAAGGAAAACTCACTGGTACGTACTGACTGCTTAGTATCATCCACTTCTTTGTTGCCAGCTACCACCTACATATTTAGTATTCCCAAACTGCTGACTCCCAAATTAGGACTCTTCTGTGCAGGGTTGACTCAGGTAGTTGGTTCCTGTATATCTTACCTGGCTACTTCATTGTACCTGAAATTTCACTGTGACCAAAAGAATATTCACCATCCTTTTGTCCCTCTCCACAGTACCTTGTAACTTCTGTTTTCTGTTTCTTTAAATTTGCCTCTTCTAAGTACTTTATATAAATAGAATCTGTAATATTTGTCATATGGTGCCAGGCTTATTTCATGTGTAAAGTTACCAGGATTCATCTGTGTGGTAGCATGTAGCAAAATTTTATTCCTTTTTATGGCTGAATATTCCTTTGTATGAATATGCTACATTTTTCGTTCACTTGGCTGTTGCGGAACATTTGGAATGTTGCTGCCTTTCAGTTGCTGCAGATAATGCTGCTATAAACACTAGTATAGAAGTATGTAAAGGAGTCCCTGTTTGCAGCCCTGAGAGTGGAACAGTTGGATCACATGGTAGTTCGGTGATTAGTGTTTTCAGGAACCTCCCAATTGTTTTTCCTGATCTGTGTTACAGTAGGTTCACTTTGAGTTTTCCTGAGAGAGTGAGAGAGAGAGAGAGGTAAGGAGAGAAGGTGGAACCACTCAGAAGCTGTGATCCCTGGAGCAGTGTGAGGGGCAAAGGCCAGGCAGCAGAGGCATTTGACTGGAGATATATTTTGCGAGTCGAACCACTGGGATTTCCTTATAGGTGGGATCAGGAGGCCAGGATGATTGTAAGGTTTGCTGTAGAGATGACAGCAGGTGAAATAGGCTTAAGGTTTAACATAATGCATTTTGAGACATCTGCTAGACATCCAGGTGAAAATACTAGGTAGGAAGTTAGAATCGCGAATCTGGAAGTGCAGAGGTCCTGTATTGAAGGTGAAACTTTGGTCATCGTTAGTCTATAATTTAAAGCTTAAGCGCTAGATGAAATCAGCATCAAGGAAAGAAGAGAGGGAGAAAAGAAGATGAAGGGCTGAGTCCTGGGGAGCTCTGACTTAGATGGGAGGGCACTGAGAAGGCTGGAGAGGTGACCGGGTGGTAGCGTGACTGCTTAGCATGTGAGAGGCTCTGGTCGATTGTGAGAAAACCTAGTAGAACCAGCCATGTCAGTAGCCAGGTAACACGAGCACTTCCAGATTGAGGGAAGTGTTCAAGTTGATTGGTTGCGTCATTATTCTTTTAAAGTTCATTCTTTTCCGGGATAATTTCATCTTTGTAAAATAGTGTGGTTAGTCCCTGGCTGAGAAGCAAGAACTGTCGAGGTAAGAGCATTGGACGTTTGCAGCAAAGGTCTATATACTTGGAATATTTATGCAGATGGCAAATAGAGGCATAAATGACTGCTGTAATCCAGAATTGATTTCGATCCTTTGAGGAATGTGATTGTTTTGGAAGGTTAGAAATGGTGACACTTTTATTTAAATTTCTGCTTGTAATAATGTCTTTTCTTCTTTGTAGAAAATTTGCTGGAAACCATATTGTTCAAACTCAGCTGATGAATGACTTGTTGGTAGGTATTAGAGTTTCAATGCTGTTAGTACAGAAACTACCAGGTTTCCAGGGAAATCTTCAGGAAGCTTCCTGTTCTCCTGTATGGCAAAGTATGTGTGGCTTGCTGAAAATCTTCACCAAGTTTTTAAGTGATGGTAAGTGTAATGGCACACAAATGATGGTTATTATTGAGTATTAATCTATCTTTTCCTAATTGTGGCATGAAATGTGTCTGAGTTGTAGAACTCCTCCTCTCCCAGCCTTTTAAAGTGGGAGAGGGCTGGGATCACATGGATTTACCTTTTTTTTTTTTTCCCTAAATACAGCAGTTAGCAAGGGGGTAATTGTTGAAGGACTTCTTAAAAGGAGTGAGGGACTGGAGAAATAGCACAGTGGTTAAAGCACTTGCCTAGCAAGCCCAAGATCATGAGTTTGATTTCTGAGCACTACATAAACAGGATGTGGTAGCACACCTGTAATCCCAGCGCTTTGGAGGCTGAGTCAAGAGGTTTGCTGTGAGTTTGAGGCCAGCTTGGGCTACACAGTGAGTTCAGGACCAGCGTGGACTACAGAGTGACACCATGTCTCCAAAAAAATTCACAGAATTTAAATTGCAAAAGAAACTTCTTTGGAAAAAGCCCACAAATTTAGAGAGAAGTTGTATTAGAAAGATCATTGCAGGCAGAACGTTTCTTCTTAGCCCAAGTTCAAAGAATGACAACAGTTGTTGGTTGTGGGCCTAGTCAGTATAATCTTGTGTCCTTATGAACTGTACTACTAGGAAACCAAGTACACAAGAGAGACTTTTCTCATTTTAGAGGTATTTTAATTAATAGCCTAAAGTGAGATGATAGGATATCACTGTTGTAACCCTCAGCCATTCGGTGTGGTCAGCATTCACTGTTGTCAGTTGCTAACGTTACAGAAACAGAAAAACCGACACCATGAGCTTTTTGGAGTCTTGTTGCTGCTGCTTGTCATTTTTCCAGACGAGACGAAGTTGAATGTAATTCAGTGTCTAGGTTAGCTTCTGGTGGGCAGGAGTTGGGAGGAAACTTATCAGGAAGAAGTAAGCACAGCATTCACTTTGTGGGTAGCTTTGTAGGTGTAGTGGCCAGGATTTTTTTGGTGCCGGAGATTGAGCCCAGGTCATTAGCACTGAGTTATGTTCACAACCTATCTGTTTGACTGTCTTATCTATCTGCCTATCTATCTGTCTGTCTATTTATTGAAGTCATATCCTAGTTTGTGGTCCAAAGCTGGTCCTAAACTCACTCTGGAGCCCAGGCTGGTCTTGACCTTAGCAGTCCTCCTGAGTGCTGGGATTATAGGCATGTGCCTATAATGTGGTGCTAGGGAATCAAACTCAGGGCCTTGTACTTGCTGGGCAAGTTCTCTAACTGCTGTGCTATTCTTCCAGCCAGATATTTGATTTTTAAAACAGGATTTGTTGATTTCAGTAAAAGCAAAACAAAAAATAAAGCACAACAACAACAACAACAAAAACCTGGTGAAATACAGAATAAACAACTTCTCAACAGAAGGCAGCTTCTTTTCTGAAAAGTCGAAGGCACCTAAATAATACTATTCTCCAGGATTTTGAAGCTACATGTATCGATACAGCATTTAGCTTGAAGTGACAGAAAACCAAACTTCAGAGATAAAACAAATGTGCCTCCCCTTCCTCCCCGCATAACAAGAGGCTTGGTGGCAGGTGACCCAGAGCTGCTGTAGGTATTGCAGGACCCAAACACCGTTTGCCCTTCTGCTCTGGGGTCTTTAGCGTGCTCCCTTTCACCCATGTGTTTGTTGCCTCTGTAGCTGCAGACATCATGTGTGTGTTCAAGTAATAAGAAGAGAGCCTGTGGCATCTTTAGTTTCAAGCAGTAAAACCAGATATGTTGGCTGGTCTGGGTCTTCTCACCTGGCTACCATTAGTTGCAGGGAAAGTTGAGGAAGCACACATCTTCCCTTTGGTGCGTGGGTGCCCTTAAGTTAGTTTTGGTACCTGGGATGCAGGTGAATGGATCTTTAGTAGGTAATTTGTGATATCTTAAGTCCAGGTTGATGAATCACTGTATTAGCAGGAGCTAATAGAAATCAGCCAACACACAATGTCCAGTCAAAGTTGATGGCTTTGAGTACCGAGCCTTTGTTAATGAAGCTCATGATAAACACTGATGTAGGTGCTTTAGTCAGGCTTCAAAATCCATTTAACAAAAAGTATATGCATGTGGATTGTGATTCACAGGCATCAGTGGAGAGGGGACAGGTGGCATTGTGGGCAGATGGGCTGGGAGGCTGTCAATGAAAGGGAAAGGATTTTTAGAGGAGAGGAAAAGGAATCACATTTATTGAGAATCTGTGCGCTGATCTGAAAAATCTGTATGTTCATTGTTCTTTTAACCCTTACAGCAACTTGTCCGGTAGCAAGTACACTTTTCCATTTTACAGAAGAGAAAACTGAGCTGCTGAGAGATTAGATAACATGTCTCAGACCTACCCAGCTACAAAGTGTCGAACTAGAAGTGGTACCCAGGGCTGTGGATCCCAAAGCATCTACTCTTTGTTCTGCACTGGAGTTACTGTTCTTTAACACACACTCTCTGCTTTTGCCAACAGATGATCTGTTACAGACTATTCAGAGCACCTCAGGATTAGCTGTTATTCTTTTTATTAAGACCATGTTTCATCCATCTGGAAAGATCCCTGAGTTGGTAAGTGCATCTCCTTTTTTGGAAATGTACTTGTGTTTTATTGGGAATTAGATATAGGTCTAAAAATACATTCTTCTGTGTGCTGCTGATTGAACCCAGGGTAAAAAATATTTTTAAAATGAATTAATTTTTTTTTTTTTTTGTATAGTAGGTGTTTTTGATGATTCTTTTCTCTTGTAAAAACAACCTCACTTAGGTGTGGTAACAAATGCCTGTAATTCCAGCACTTGGAGGCTGTGGCAGGAGGGTAGCCATGAGTTCAAGAGAAGCCAGGGCTACATAGTGAGCTCAGAACTGTTGTGCCCAGATCGCAAAGACCCCAAAGAGACCACCAGGAGACCGAGGCACCTATGCAAGAGCAAGGAGCCTTTATTCGGGCTTAAGCTCGGGCGGGCCTAAGCTCAGGTTCTCAGACTTCACCAGCACAGTGCCTTGAGCCGTTGCGAAGCAGGGTTTTTAATGGGGTGTGGGAAGGGTTGGTTATAGCGAGCCCGACGCAGGTGTAGCACGTGATCACAAGTACCAAAAGCATTCATGGTAACAAAACTGACCATATAGAATCTGTGGGATATTTGTTACATCTGGTGGGACCCAATCATGATTTTTAGAATCAGGTGAGTTTACAAGGCCCACATGGGGTATAAACTGAAACTCAGGCCTATTAATTTTTCTAAGGGCCTGAAGCCTGTAGTTTGTTTAGCCTGGGTCTTTCAAGGACCTTCCTGGACTACAGAGCAAGACTGTGCCTCAAAAATAAATAAATAAATCCAAAAAAGGAACATTTTAGGTATATATCCTCCTCGTTTTCAGTAGTGCTGTTTATCTTCATTTCTCAGTATCAAAATATACTTGTAACACTAAAATTATCTAGAGATGAATGTATAAATTTATACAGAGTAATAAATTCCTAATAAATTTTTTTTAGTAAGAATAACCCAAACCATATACTTTGGATAGGAAGTGTGCTGGAGTCAAGATTTTAATGATTCTGATCCACATGGAAACTATAATTTGGTAACTTAAACTATAGTTTTTTAATTTACTACTAGAAATTTTTTACTCTAATATTTACTACTAGAAGTTATCTGGAAACTTACTTTATCCTTTTATGTATGTATAGTGTTCAGTGGGATCACACAAAATAATTATCCTGGGTTAAAATTGAAAATTTTTGAGCTGGATGTGATGTCATATGCTTGCAATCCCATCCCTCAGGAGGCTGAGGCAGGAGGATTATTGTGCGTTTGAGGCCAGCCTGTGCTACATAGTGAATTTAACTAGTAAAACTAAAGATATGTTGGCTTGTCTGGATTCTCTCATCTGGCTATTGTTAGTTGCAATAGATATTGAGGAAGCACAGAGGAGATTGAGACCCTAAATCAGAGGTTAACGTGCTTGCCTAGCAAGTGTAAGGCCCTGAGTTGGGTTTCCCAGCACTCTAAGCTGGGCGTGGTGACACACAGCTGTGAGCCTAGCATTTGGGAGCCTGAGGCAGGAGTATTGTACTTAGCCTGGGCCAGATAGTGAGTTCTGGACCAGTCTAGACTATAGAATGAGACCCTGTCTCAAAAACAAACAGACAAAACCAGGCTTGACTATAGAGCAAAACCTTGTCTCAAAAAAGAAAGAAAATTTCTCTTAAATCAACTGTACAAGCATTAGGTTCACCCCGCTGCAGGTGGTGGTGTGTTCTCTATTTGTCCATGCTTTCAAACTAGCAAAAGATTTTGTGTACTTGGATTTAATCTTTTTTTTTCATTTTAATTCTAATATTGGTATAATTATTAAATCTTCGTGGCTAGGTTGCCAGTGGTTTTCCTAAGTTGTTTCCCAGGGAAGAGCTCTTTGGGTTTGTGTTTTGAAATAGCTCTTAAAAAGTCTTAAGGAGTTTGTGTACGTTAGCCATGTTATACTTCTCCAGATCAGCGGTTTGCTCCTCCGGTCAGCGGACTGCACCAGTGTCCCTGAGTGGCTCCTGAGCAGCTGCAGGAGCCTTTGTGAGGGCAGTGTCACTGGGCCAGCTCTCCTGTTCCTGTGTCAGGGGGCGCTTGCCATGCTGGACTGGCAGGGTGGCGGCATGGACCTGAGAGGGGAGGCTCTGCTCCTGGACATCGCGCATGTTTTGTTCATCTTGGATTCACAGTGAGTTGGAATGTTGCTGTCTTATATCTCATTTTGTTTGTAAGATACTTAAAATTCAGAGACAGCGTGCATAGTAATTGAATGAGAAGTGGTCGGAAGAAATCTTAAATGAAAAGTGGTGTGTGTGGGGAGTGAAGTGAGTGTGAATGGGCACCTGGATGGCAAGAGAATTACAGGAATTACTGTTGTGGGAAACTTGTTAAGAACCTCTCTAAAGTTAATTTTAACCATGAATCTATGTGCTAGCATTTTTTTAAAGCTGTGAAAATTTGGGGTAGAATATATAGTAGTTTGGCAGTCAAGCACGTCACCCTAGGTTTAGTCTCTAGCAACAAAAGCAAAGAACATAAAAAAGTATAAAAACTTCCGTGTACACAGTGCTTTAGAGTTTCTGAAGAGCTGTGACATTCTGTATAGTCTTCGCATGTCTCACGGATGGGTTAAGACGTCTGATTTGTTGGATGGGTAAAGTGCAGCTTAGAAAGTGAATACACCCTTGCTTGTGGGAGAGCGCTGCCAATCGGAGACAGAGCTACCACTGTGCCAGGGTCTTCTCCCTGTCCAGGGCCACTTTATGGTTCTTTGGTGTCTGTACTGAAATAGCTGGAAGTGACCGTGAGCTCTCACAACGAGAAACCATAAACACCCTTGATAGTAATGAGCATGTGGAGAAAGGATGAAAACCCCAATGTTCGAAAGCAGCTTTCCACTATTGATGCTATAATACACGTACTGTGAAATTCACACTCTTTTGAGTATTCAATTTTTATAGTACATTCAATGATACTGGCAACCTTTGTCACAGTCTTCTTCAGAATATTTTTATCACCTTAAAAAAACAAAAGCCCATTTTCCTCAGTCTTTCATAGGATCTCAGCCCCAGTATGGTTTAAAATGTGAAGCTATCATCACCATGGAGATAGTGAATATATTATTCACCCACCCCCTAATAATCCTTTTTAAATTATTTTTTACAAGGTAAAAAGTCTCTTATGTAAATTTGAGATCATTTTTGGCCTTGTTGTAATATTTTGCTATTGTAATTTAGTAATAGCTGAGCTTTCTATTTGTTCTTTGTATTTAATATTTCCAAAGTCTGACTGGTTATAAAACAGATACCTTTTACTAGTCAGTTGACAGAACCATTATTCTGGCTCATTTCAGGATTAAGGAATCAACACTGGAAATGTTTCTGTCCCGAATCTTGGCATCCTGGACTAATTCGGCCATTCATATCCTTGCCTCAAGTTCCCCAAGCTTGAGGGAGAGTCTGAATGGGAATTCCAGCGTAGTTGGGAGATTTTTGGAATATGTCTACACCCACTGGGAACATCCGTTGGACGCTCTGCGACACCAAACCAAAACCATCTTCAGAAACCTTCTCCAAATTCATCAGCTCACAGTGGGAGGCGCAGATGTGCTCACTGATCCTTTTTTTCTGGACTTGACTAAGCGTCTACTGCAATTGGAATGGCGCATTAAAGGGAAGTACTTGTGCCTTGGCTGTTTGGTGGAATGCATAGGAATTCAGCATATATTGGCAATTGATAGTACAATTCCTTCTCAAATCTTAGAAGTTATGGGAGACCAGTCATTGGTACCTTACGCAAGTGACCTGTTGGAAACCATGTTTAAAAATCATAAGAGTTATTTGAAATCCCAGACTGTTGACAGCCTTTGGATGGACCAGTGGCATGAGACGTGGGTTTCTCCTCTCCTTTGTATACTGTGTGAGGGAAACCTGGATCAGAAGTGTTATGTGATTGATTATTACTTGCCAAAGTTACTAAATTACAGCCCTGAAAGCTTAAGGTACATGGTAAAGATTCTTCAGACTTCTGTTGATGCTAAAACTGGTAAGAAATTTCATTTTTGCTCTAGTAATGGCACGTTAATGTTGCTTAAGTATAGGTACCTAGGTAGATGTTAACTGTACTCCAGTTTAACTTTTACCACTTCTGTAAATAGTGGTATGTCTTTCAGAGTGAGACAGATGTTCCTGTGACAGTGGAGTAGAGGTTTTTGGCTGAAATCAGTTCTATAAGTTAAGGAGTGGGTTCATTTAAGGAAATCAGATAAATTTTCCTTATTATAACATTTTAATTCATTTCATCAAAGTCTTAATTTATTGTTTATATTGTCAGGCTAAAATAAAAGCATGTGTGCTTTATATTAATTTGCTTATTCACATGGTTGAAGTGGTAATTAAAAATTGTTTTAGACAAGCTTGAAGACAGGGACTGCTGCAGTAATACTTTCTTTGTCTTTAGGAAAGAGTCAGAATTTGAGACACAACTCAGATCTGCTGTCTGTAGTCTTTTAAAAATAGGGGTAACACTGTAGGAATCCTTGCATTACAATAGCTCAGTAATGAACCGACGTACCATGTGAATCTCTAAATTATTGTGTTCTGTTTAATAATGGAAAAATGCAGTGTCCTGGTGCACAATTTCAGGAATATTTTTAAATGTGATGATTTAGTACATCAAAGAGCAACCATCAGGTGGTAGGAAACGTTGACCTCTGGACCCAGAAACAGGATTCTTTTGGGAGGCAGCATGGGTCTCACTATACCATCCAGGCTGGCCTTGAGCTCTCGGTTTCAGATAATTCCTTGCCTCAGCAGTGAGAACAGGTGTGTGCCACTGTGTCAAGCTTCCATTATTCATAACTTAATAATAGTTGCTCTTGCTTTTTTGAGAAACCATCTCAATGTCAGGATTCTTGAATCTGTGCTGAAGGAGAATTGTCCTTAGTTTCATATCACTTGTAGAAGCCAGAGTTTTCCGTCCCCTGAGTAATGGATGATACCCTCAGCTCTCACACCAGCAGCTGCTTTGTGATCCCCCTGCGTCTTCTTTACAGTAAGAACAGTAACTCCAAAATACACAGGATCATTATTTATTTTTAGAGAAATAATAGTGTTTGGTTGCTGAAATGTTTTTCTTGTACATGGCAGAAGTCTTTCAAAGTTTGTGCAGTTAATAATATTTCACTTCATTCTTTTCTGATTCACTTTGTAAGTGTCAGTGCAGAAGTAAAAAAATCATCAAACAAGTTATAATATCTTTTTGTTAATATAAGAATTATGTTTACTTAAAAATTATCCACATGAAAACAGTATTAAATAATGTTTAGGATAGGATTAGACAAGATAGGAATTTTTTAGAATTTTTATCCCCTAGACTATGATGCTATTTGGAAACATGAGCACTGGCAGTGCAAAATAGCCATTGTTGTGTGACACAGTTAAAGGTCTTGGTTACTGTGATTATAGGCCAACCACACCCACCTCCATCCTCAGGGCCTTGCAGCAGCAGAGGGGCTCTGGGGGCTTTGATGGCGTGTCTGAGGGCAGCGAGAGCTCACGGACATCTTCACTCTGCAACTGATGCCTGGGAGAACCTGGTGTCCAGTGCAAGAATAAAGCAAGGCTTAATTCATCAGCACTGCCAGGTAAGGAACCAGGTGCCAGGGGCTTTGTACATGCAGCAGCTCCCTGGTCCTTTCTTTCATTGTGGACTGAAATGGGGGCCCTTACCTGTGCCTAACAGTGTTTCAGGGATGAGCAGAGAGTAAAAAGTGTTGTCCTTATACTCAAGCTACTTAAAGTTGAGTTGAGGGCGTAAGCTGACTTGCAGAAAGCACCCGAGCACCATAACACATGTCATTGTGCATGAGGCCCTGCCCAGGCCGGCTCAGAAGAAATGGGCAGGTGGGGTGGGTTAGGACAGGGGGCCCTCGGCGGAGAAGGGCAGATACACAGGCTCTGGACCACAGTCAAGATGTTTTCTGGTGGGAGGGAGGTCCTGGGGAAAAGTATCACTGAGGAAAGAGAGAGGTGTGCAAATGCACTGCCATGGAATGTGCATTAAGATCAGGTACTTTCATGAACCCACAGTTTATACATTTTATAAAATAAATGTATTGGTACCATGGGACGTTTGGGATCACAAAATCTTCCCAAAGTGCATGTGTATAAACTGAAACTTGGTTTTCAGGTGGTCTGTGTAAATGGTAAACGGTGAGGCCTTACAGGCGTTCAGGTGTTGCTTCTTTCATTGAACACTATTCCCTGATATATTCTAGGTACGGATAGATACTTTAGGCTTGCTTTGTGAAAGTAACCGAAGCACAGAAATGGTGTCCTCAGAAGAAATGCAGTGGATCGAGTTCTTTCTAACATACAATCTTAACAGCCAGTCTCCAGGAGTACGGCAGCAGATCTGTTCGCTTCTGAAAAAGGTAGTCATTTATATTGGAAAGTTTCAGAAAGTAGGGACCTCTTCTCCAGAGAGCTTTGAAAAAGTGCTCAGGTTTTGAGAGTTTGGCCGTGGCCATGGGACTGAGTAGTCACATCTCCTCATGTCCTTTCTGGGATCTTTTTGTATTATTTCATAAAGCTTACCTGTGGGGTTTAAATCCAGAAGGAAAGTGCTTTTCTTTGCGTGCAGGAATCAGCCTTGAGCTCTTTTCTTTTCTTTTTTTTTTTTGAAAGAAAAGAATGTAGCACTGGGTTCCTGGGTTCCTGTCAGGTGGCTTTAAGACAAATTTGGTAGTAGAGGATGGATGCACTTAACATTTTTATAGATTTTTCTTTAAGCACCTTATAAAACATTCATTTTTTGAATAATTCAACTTGAATTAGTCATATAACACTTTTCTAAGTGAATAATTGATACAGAAATGAGTATGTCATCTTCAGATTCACACAAACTTAAAGGAAATGGGAGAAGTGTGGCTTCATGACTGTATCCTCAATGTGGTAATACCTGTTAGTTTTTAAAACATAAATGTTAATTATCTGTCAAACAGAAGTGGTAGATTTTAAGTTTTGAAGCCAGGACTCCCTTTGTGTTAGAAGTCCCCTTTCATGCTCTCCTGGTGTGCACTCACATATGCTTTGTCTCCCTTGTCTCTAAAGCTGTTCTGTAGGATACAGGAAAGTTCTCAGGTGCTTTATAAGCTGGAGCAAAGTAAATCCAAACTCGAACCAGAGAATCGGCTAACCAGAGAGCCACCTTCTGTTTCTTTACAGCAGTATAAGGTAGGTGGAACATTTCCATATGTGTAGAGCTTTATGAAACCTAAGATAATTACGAGTGAGAGGACAACAGGTGAAGTTCTTGGAGAACATATTTCCATGCCTTTCCTTCAAGATGGGTGATATATAGCCTTTCTGCACTGCGGTCCTCCCCTTGGGTAGCCAAGTTGTGGAATGTGAGGTCCCTTACAGAATGTCCTTAATAGGCTCACCTCCAGGCGGGAGTCAGATAGGCAGTGGCCGGCTCTGGACTTCTACCCCTTCCAGAAAGACTGAAAGATTGTGGCTGGACCTCTATAGACTAACCTGACCTATAGTGAAGTTAGCGACTCCTGGTCCACAGTTCAGCTATGGAGGGTGACCTTGAAGAGTAGCCCTGGATTCCATGCCACTGTACTAATGGGATGGATGGAGCCCCAGGCACACACTTCTGTCTGGACTAGAGTATAGCTTGGCAACCTTTAGTTTCTTTTCACTGGTTTCTTACCCCAAATCAAGCCCTCAGAAGCAGAGCCCTTTCTCCCCCAAGATCCAGCTAGAAGACAGAGCTTATCTTTTTTAGTTTATTAGGAAAGAAGATATGATTAATGACACATTTGAACGGTAACATACTGTCTAGTCTAAACTAGGATGGGTGTTGTTGATTTTCAGTTTTGTATTAAAAGGTAATTTTAATTACCTTTTATTTATTAATTAATTACCCCCTTTTCTTTTTAAAATTTTATAGAGTACTGGGGATTTAAGTCAAGACCTTTGCACTGAGCTCTATCCTCAGCTTCTTTATAAGTACTGAGGCAGGGTCTCCCTACTAAGGCTGGGCTGGAGCTTATGATCCCCTTGCTCAAGCCTCTCAGGGTGCTGGTATTACACACAGGTGCCACCATACCTGGCTTAAAAGATAAAAAGCTTTTTATTGAATAGTATTACTTCTATACAAAAGCTGAAGTTAACTTCATCATCTTAAAATCAGAAAGTCACATTCTGAACTTTAAGGTCGTAGGATTATTCCCAATTCTGCCTCTTACCAGTTGGTTTATTTGAATCTCCTCCACTCTGAGAAGGTTTAGTAACCCCTCTCGAAGGCTGGTCTGAGGAGCATGTGAGAAAGCAGTTTGTAACTATCAGTCATCCTAAAAAGCCTTACAGGGAATCATTAAAAGTGACATAGAGTATACATTAAGTTCCTGCTCTATGTGTGTGACACGCCTTTTAGTCTCTCTTAGGTCATCGCTAGATTGAAAAAACAAACAAACAAAACCAAGAGATAAAATGACATTTGTGAAATCTTAAGTCCCACAGAAACACAAAACTTATTTTGGGGAGAGATTTTTGAATTTCCGTGTGTACGTTTTTTGGGGGGTTTTGCTTTACTTATAATGTGCCTTTTTTGACTGTAAGTTCTTAGAGACTTAATCTGAGTCAGTCTTGTGGTTATGATCTTTTTCTCCTGACTGTTAATCACTGGTGACCTTTGGAGATTGTGACCTTGGCGCTAGTTTTCATCATCCTTCTGGTGGTGAGTGTGTGTGCATTGTAGGGGCCCAGTACCAGTCAGCACACCACGTGCTAGGGACGAAGAGTAGGCTATTAGCTGAGGAAAATGTCTTCTGGGCCAGTGGAGATGATTTCATTCCTATGTAACTAATATTAATAGTGAGAGTGCTTTGAAATTTCTAAAATGCTTTATATTGATGTTCTCATTTAATCCATAAAAAAAATGCTGTGGCGTAAGCATTATCCTTACTTAGCAGGTGAAAAAACTGAAGCTTAGGCAAATTCAGTAATCTGCTCATGGTCCCTCAGTGTTTAAGTGGTAGAGCCGGGAGCCAAATGGTCTCTTCACTTGGAAATGACAGAAGTTTCCCAGGGCATACCTGAAGTAAAGGCCTGATGTGGAAAGTAAAGGGAGAAGCTGGGGAATGGGGAACTCATGGGTGTGAATGATACAGAGGATCCCTGAGTGATGGGAAGGGAGTCTAGAAGATGGAGCTGGCAGTGGGCAGGGAGAGTTTTCCTTGGTGGCTAAGGTATTTGGAAGCTTTACTTGGAACTCTTAGAAGTGGCTAGGGTGTGTGTTGAGCTCCTGCTGAATGCAGGGGGTGCTGTACTCAGGACTAGGCATCCCAGTGTGTAAATGTGATCACTGTCCCCCTTAGTCTGATACAGGAATGAAGAACTATATCTAAAAATATGAATGACAGTATGAGTAGGATAGATAATTTCAAAAGGACGTATGTATTGTGCCGTAATGTGAATTCTGTTTTACTTAAAGCTAGTTTAACTAAGACTTTTTTTTTTTGTAAGTGCTCTATTCCTTTGAAACCTGATAGAATGAGCAGACTAATAAACTCATAGGATGAAGGCTAAATCGCTGATGTTGAGTGTCCCCCGAATGCAGTGGTCTTGCATTGGTGACTTGGTAGTCACTTTGTCGGGAGTCACTCAGGGTGAAGCAATACCAGGGTGTTTGCGAGTCACAGCTGTTCTTTATAATTTTTCTCTTTATCCTACACAGAAATTACCATATTTTAAGTTAGACAAAGAAGACTTGGAGCAAGTGTTTCCCACTATGTATGTATGTATGTATGTATGTATGTATGTATATATATATATACTTTTTTTCAGCCTTGGGGATAGAACTCAGGACTTTGACAATGAGCAACATCTCCAACCCATTTTTTGGTTTTTATTTTGAGACAGGGTCTTGCTGATTTGCTGAGTTGCCCAGACTGGACTCAAATTTGTGATCCTTCTTCCTCAGGCTCCTAGAGTGCTGGGATGACAGGTCTGAGCAACCTATGTTAGGTTTTTCTTTGTTGATTTTAAAACATTATAAAGTATTGGTACCATTGATGCCTAAATGTTTCTGGTTAGGAAAACCAGCATTATCTAGCTCTGGCACAAGTCAAGGAAAGAAGATAGCTTGTTTTTCTAAGAATTGTTTTATGTCTGAGCTGTAATAGGTAATGTCCTTCTTATTGACTCTACAAAGATAGGTTTTTTTTTTATCCTTTTGTGATACTATAACAACTTATCTGAAGCTGGATACTTGAGAAAGAAAAATGGTGCATAGAGAGAAGATGTTGGTGGCTGTAGAGTCCAGGCAGTGTGGTATAAATATCTTGGTGAGGACCGCTGCTGTGTTGCAGCGTAATGGGCAGTAGGGCGCCACGGGGAAGGAGCAGGTGTGCGAATAGCAGTCAGAGCAGACCTAGAGAGTGGGACTTGCTGGGGCATGGGCTCCTGAGCCCCAGTGGCCCTAACTCTCTTCTGAAACAGCATTCATGGGTTAATGAGTGTGAAGCCCCTTGGGCCGAATGCCTCCCACTAGGCTCTGCCTGAATGGTGTCAGCACCTAAACCTGGGGCCCTGGGGATCCACTAGGAGCACGTGAACCTTGTTTGGGAGACCGTTGGAGGACCATATCTTGACCGGAACAGGCGACAGCCTGAATTGCCAGGTGAAATAAGTGGCCAGCCTTGTTCTGAGTGTCCTTACTCTCAATTAAAAATGAACAGCGCACCCACTGAGGAGGGCGACGCTCAGGGTAACATGTTGGGATTAACTCATTTGTCCTTGCTGTCTTTTTTTTTTTTTAGAATTTCATGTCATCCATTTGCAGTATTCTCTTTGGGGCATTGTTTCCTGGATCTTCCTACCCAACTAGATTTTCAGCCTTAACCATTTTGCGCTCAATAGCTGAAGTTTTTCCTGTCTCGGAAGGTAAGTTTTCAGTCATCTTGGAGAGAGCTTCTTTTTTGCGTGTGCAAAGCACACAATGGTTCATCGTTTTGCTTTGCTTGAAGTTTCAGTTTTACAGTCTTTTCTTTAGACTCCTTCTTGCTGTATAGTACTTCTTTTACATTATTAAATTTGCCAGTAAAGGATGGAGAAAAGAACCTGCCCCCACTTGTTGTTGATCCACGTTTGCCAGCTCAGGTCCGTGGTTTCCATGGACTGCACTTAGTACGGGAAGGGTTCCTGCGCTTGCCTCAGTTTGGTTTTCACTATTTCAAGAAAGGGCTCAATCTGCTAAGTGTTAAAAATTAACATGATATTAGTCTGTCTTAATATTCCTCAGTGGGCCTTGTGGTTAGGGCTGGGTTTCCCTTACGCACACCCTGTTTTTTATGCTTCAGTCTGGTTCTGAGAAGGCATCACGGGTGTCACTGCTTGGCCTCCTGGCTTAATGATACTCTTGTTTTTCCTTCTGTAAGGTGCTCAAAAGGATAAGTTTCATTTTGAATTGTTTTTTCCCGCTTATTGACAAGAAATGATTCCTTCTGTCCTAGCCCATGGACATTATATATAACTTCAAATGTGAATTTCTTGCTTGTGCTCCTTGGCCTGTCTTGGCTGTGGCTAAGTAGGAAGATTCCTGTCTAAGCTGGTTTCTGACAGGGAGTAATTGCTGTGTTCTTTTTTATTTTTAATTATTAGACAAAGTCTTAATTCTTTTTTTTGTGGATAGGGAGTTTATTGCTATTAGTACATGCTTGCTTCATTTGAGGAAACTTGTTTTTTAAGTTTTAGTTTGAAAAAATTCAGTCCAACAGCAAAATTTCAAGAAAAGTTCAGTGAACAGCTAAGTACCCCCTACACAAGTTCACCAGCTGTTACCATTTTGCTGTATTTGCTTTAACTCTGTACTTTATTGATTTTATAAGCATCACACAAAAATCAAATTCAGAATATTTAATGCTAGCATAGTGCTAATATCTAATATCCAGTCCAGTTCATATTTTGACAGTTGTCCCAGCCAATGGCCTATTATAGAAAAGGGAAATTTCCCACAGTCTGGGAACCAGTCCCTGGGCACGCACGCCTGCCTCTCGTAGCTGCCTTTATTGACACTACGGTTGGGAGCAGAATGTCTCAGTTGAGGTTTGTTTCTTTAGCAGAAATATTGTGTAGGAGACCTTATGTCCTTAGAGTATAACACCAGGACCTGCATGATTTTGGCTTGTTCCTTTTTTCAAGTGTTTAGTTTTGCAGTACTGGGAATTGAACTCAGAGCCTATGCACCAAGCTGCATTTCTAGCTCATGATGATAAATTCAGTCACTTTATTTAGGTAGGGGAGGTAGGCTTTAAAATAACCTCCAGAAGACAGCTGGATGGAACCCTCTGGACCTGTGAATGTGACCCTCACACGGAAGAGGGTCTTTCAGTTGCATCAAGTTATAGGTATTGAGACGAGATGATCCTTGTTATCTGGCCAGCAAATGCGTCCTGTACGAGAGAGGCAGAGACAGGTTGGAACTTAGTAGAGGACGCATAGTCACAGTGCAGGCAGAGTGGGGTGGTACATCACCAGTCTGTGGAATGCCAGTAGCTGCTAGATGATGGAAAGGGTGTCCTTTAGAGCCTGGAATCAGTGTATCCCTTTTGACACTTTAGATCCAGACTTCTGAGAGAATAGATTTATGTAGCTTTTTAAGCCATCAAAGTTTTGAAAATAATGTTACAGCATCCACAGAAAAAGAATATAGGGGGATCCTACAGTTCAGGAGATTTAAATGGCTCTAAAACAACTTAAATTTTTACCTGAACAGTATGAATTATGAAATAAATTAAGATGAATTAAAGCAAAACCACAACATATCAAAACTTTCAGTATGCAATAAAAGCAGACCTGTAAAATCCTATCTTAAAAAATAAGATGTCAATCAGCATCCTGCTGTGTACCTCAAGCAGTCACAACAGTGAAGCAAGCTTAACCCAAAGGTAGCAGAAGAAAGGAAGTAATAAAGATTAGAACAAAGATAACATAGAGAATAGGAAAACAATACACTGCAACAACAAAATGAGAAGGTTGGTTTTTTTTCTAAAGATCTAGAAAACTGATATAGGTAGACTGGGAAAAAGGGCATGAAGATAACTAAAATCAGTGACAAAAGCAGGGACAGTTCTACACTTAGAGAATCAAACAGGGTTGTAAGATGATACGATGACCAATTCTATGCCAACAACTTAGATAATACACATGAAGCAGGCAGGTTGCAGAAACATGGAAATTACCAACTAAGGTGAAATAAAAATTGGGGCAAACCTACGACAAGAGACTGAACAAGGAATCAAAAGGCCCTAGCAAAGAGAAGTCCAGGACAAGTGGCTTTACTGGTGAGTTCTGCCAGGCATTTAAAGAATGAGCCTTGATTCTTCCCAGACTCTATCATAGGATGGGAGAGGAGAGAATACTTCCTAACTCATTCTGTGAGGCTGCCATTACTTTGATACTGATGCTAGACAAAGACACTGTGAGAAAAGAAAGCTACAGAAAGATAATCCCCTAAAATCCCAGCACTCAGGAGGCTGAAGCAGGAGGATTGCTGTGAGTTCAAGGCCAACCTGGGTTACTTAGTGAGTTCAGGGCCAGCCTGGAGTATAGAGTGGACCCTGTCTCAAAGACAAAAAACAAAAACATATTCTTTATACATATATATTGGTGCAAAGACTTTCAGTAATGCACTAGCAAACCAAATCCAATTGCATACTAAAGATACTATATTCTATGACCGAGTGTAATTTGCCTCAGGAATGCAAGGTCCTCATTCTGTATCAGTTCACCTTAAAGACATGATAGGACTTTGAGCTCTAGGTTAAGAAGTTTTACACAGATCTTTCGAGTGGCTGGAGGTGTAACTCAGTGGCTAGAGCACTTGCCTAATGTGTGCAAGTCTCTGTGTTTGAGCCCCTACTACTGCATAAAAATTAGCTGAATGTGGTGGCTCACACACTTGGGAGGCTTGGGCAGGAGGATTGCTGTGAGTTCGAGGCCAGACTGAGTTACCTAGTGAGTTCATTACCAGCTTGGACTACAGAGTGAGTCACTGTCTCAAAAACAAAAAAACAAAATAACAACAGGGCTGGAGGAATAGCTGAGTAGTTAAAACACTTGTCTAGCAAGTGCTAAGTAACTGAGTTTGATTCGCCAGCACCACAGAAGCTGGGTGTGGTGGCACATACCTATAATCCTAGCACTGAGGAGGCTGAGGCAGGAGAATTGCCTTGAGTTTGAGGACAGTCTGGGCTACGTAGTTAGCCCGAACCAGCCTGCATTACAGAGCAAGACAAAAATCAAAACTATCACCAAAAAAGAATTTTTTGAAAGATATGTTCATTAATTTATTTGCTTTTATTTTAAAAAGCAATTTGGGACTCTTACATGTACTGCCTTTACAAAGAGAATTACATGTTTTTAATTTTTAAAAAGTGTTTTATTTCCTATATGGAAAATTGTAACATTTATTGTTTTGGCAACTGAGAAAATAACTTTGAAAAGCTATTTTATGCTATTGTAGGTACAGTAAGAAGTCTTCACTGTAGACATTAACTGTAGGTAAAGTAAGCAGTAGGAACATTTGTGGGGCTTTTTTTTTTTTTTTTTTCTTCTTGCGGCAGGGTCTCACTCTGCGGCTCAGGCTGGTCCTGAACTCACTTTGTAGTCCAGGCTGGCCTTGGACTCACGGCAATCCTCCTGTCTCAGACTCCTGAGTGCTGGGACTATAGACATATGTCACGACACCTAGCTTATGTGGTGCTGGGAATTGAACTTGGGTACTTAGTGCTTGATTTAGCGCTTGCTACTGCTAAGCCATTCCTCCAGTCCTGTGTTAGTTTTTTATGAAGTTGGCTAGGTAACTTCAGAAATTGGTTTCATTTGTCTTTAATTCACTCCTAAATCTTTTTCTTTCCAGGTGGAGGCCAGGTGGTGTATCAGCTGAGCAATGACATCGACGCTGCTCGCTTTCGCACGCTGATAGAGTGTTTCACCAGCACTTTTGAAGAAGTAAAAGCCCTGGCGTTTGATCTCTTGATGAAGTTGCCCCTAAGAGCTGGACAGTTTCTGGTATTTGGACTTTTCCTGTGTAAATGTAAAAATGCACAGACACTTTGTACTGCTGCATAAGTGAAGCGAGGTTGGGGGTTCTCCAGGCTCTTTGCACCTGCCTTGGGCAAATATGTCTGTACTGTTGTTGGGTGGCAGAAAGAAACACCGCAACAACTCAGGTCTGGTGCTCATCGTGCTAACACTTGTGCCCTTTCTTATTACTACAATAAGAAGGGAAATGGAGGATGGAGTAGGTTTCGTTGTTTATAGAATATGAGTAGATTTCAGTGAACTGTGGTCTCCCCAGTTCCTTTGGGCATGTAGTATTCTATCAAAACGTATCAGTTATCGTAATTTGAGTTTTTAAAAGATCATCTTTCTGCTTATCAGACTGGGAAGCTGAGGGTAAGGTCTTCCAATAAGCAGTAGCTGACCTGAGACTGAAACTCAAGAGTATTTGTGGTTAACACCAGTTTTCTTTCTAGGCGCTGTAGCTCCAGCCCCAGGCCCGGCCCTGGCCCAGCCCGGCCCCACCCCAGCCCCAGCCCGGGAGCCTGCTTGCTTGCTTGGTTTTCTTTGTTTTGCTCATTCGTTCATTCTTCCTTCCTTTGTCTTTGTGCTGGAGATTGAACCCAGGGCCTTCACACTGGCTACATCTTTGACCCTTATTTCTTATTTTTTATTTTCTGATAGGGTTTCATTAAGTTGCTAAGTTTCCCAGGCTGGGCTTAAACTTGTAAGTCTCCTGCCTCTGCCTATCAGAGTATTGGATTACAAGCATTTGCCACCAGGCCCAGGCCCCACCTGACAATTTGCTTTTCCCACCTTGAAGTAGGAACTTAAAGATCTGCTCAGGAGTGAAGGCTCAGTATGGAGTGGGCCTGAAGGGGCCACGCGTGCTGGCTGTCAGCTCTGCCCTTGTTCTGGGGTTGTGGGTTTTCCAGGAGAATAGTGTCTCTCGAGCTTTCTGTGACTTTCTGTTCGAGGTCACTGGAGGCCCAGGGCCCTGGGAGGTCTGCAGTTGAGCCATAGTCTGAGCTCTGGCTGTCGGATATTTGTATGGCATGATGGCTTGTAGGTTCAGCAGGGTTCAGTAGGAGTACATGTTAGAAATGCCATGTCTGTTCTGTGGATCTGTGGCATCATGGGATCTCTGGTGTCTTTTTTGCCTTGGGTTCAGACTGGGAACCATTCTCTGTGCCCTCCTGTGCCTGTGCCCTGCCCATTGCCTGGGTGAGAATCCGCAGCTCTGGTACTCGTTGTGCCAACACTTGTGCTCTCTGGAATTTTAGCCTAAGAAACTCTCTTAGCACCCTCTGTCTCCACTGTTCATTACACGTACCCCTGTGTGTGTATGGTGGTGCTTTGTTATTGGCCAATATTTTGGGAGTTTCTGGTGTGAAAATGACATATTATAGCACTTACAGAAAATCCAAGCACTCAAAAGCTGGGCATTGTAGTACATATATATAATCCCAACACTTGGGAGGCAGAGGCAGGAGGATTGCCATCTGTTTGAGGCCAGCCTGAGGCTATGTAATGAGTGAGGACCAGCCTAAACTACAGTGTGAGGTCCTATCTCAAAAACCAAACCAACTCAAAATACCAAGTTCTCCCATAAACTATGAAGGGATCTTACGAAACCTCTGCTTCTCTAATTTGATCCTTTGCTTGGTGTAGGGACGCTAACTTAAAGATTCAGGAAATTTAATACCATATGTGGTGTGCTATATGATTTTAATTCTGCTGTCTGGTCTGGATTGCATATTAGTAAACAAGAGAGAAAATATGACAGCATATTTTGGGTGTCAGCCTAGTCTCCGTAAGTGGTAGTCTGTACTTAATTCCTGTTTTAATGGCATATTTTTCTAATATGTGGCTTTCATGTGTACCTAGTTTACTCCCTTCCTTTTAAGAGGGCTGCATATCTTTCCATTGCACTGTGAAGGATCTGAGATGGTGGTGTAAGGCTCTTTGGACTTCTAGGGCTTTTTGTTATGTTTCTTATTAATTGCTTAAGCAGTTCAGAGATTTACTGTCAGTTATAAAAAAGGCTAAGATGCTTAATTTTTTTTTGAGACAGGCTGGTAGCCCAGGCTGGTCCTGAACTCAGTATATAGCCCAGGCTAGTCTTAAACTCACAGCAGTGCTCCTTCGGCCTCCTTACTGGCTGGGATTATAGGCGTGCCCCGCCATGCCCAGCCTTATGTGGTGCTGGGGAATTGAACTCATCGCTTTGTGCTTGCTAGGCAAGTGCTTTAACCACTGTACTGTTCTTTAGCCCCTTAATGGGCTCTTTTTGATACTTATTTAGATTTGAGCTTTTGTCCACTACTTTTAAGTTTTTAGATTATAGAAAATTAGGTGTATCAAATGGCAGGTAGTTTAAATGGACAATAACTGACATTCATGTCAGTACATTTGAATGTGTAAGACATTAAATTTTAGTTTACTTATGGTTGACTTCAAAATTAAATTTACATTACATTAGACAGTTTTGAAAAAATTCCAGCAGAATCAAAATGTTATGAGCAGCACAACCCTAAATGCCTGAGGAATGAGCACTAGCTTGTCACTGTGGTAGTGGGGTGGAATCCTTGCCTGCTGTCGCCCACCCAGTGCCTTTCTGTGACTGTCAAAGTGAACAGTCCTTGGTCCTCTCTTCTTTAGGCCAGTCTGTGTGAGTGGATGTGGGTAGGAAGTATAGGTGTGGGAAGTTGGGTGCTGAGCTTGGAGGACAAGCTGGTCAGTTTCACATGAACGGCCTCCCAGTGGCCTTGGCTTTCCCTGCGTTGAACTAGCTCTGTGGCACAGGAAAGGGAGACGATAGGCAGAAGTCTGATGCTGGGGGAAACATAAACTCTAAGGAGAAAAAAAAAATGCTTTCTAGAGAAATAACAAAGATGGTCTGTCTGCAGGTTAGCAGATTTCCACAGGAAAAAGGACACTTTCCTTAAAAAGAAAAGAGAGATTTTAAAAAACAGCTTAGCTGGGCCTGGTCATGTTGACCTGTCATACCGGCACTTGGGAAAGCTGAGGCAAGAGGATAGCAAGGTGGAGCCTGGCCTGGGCAGCTTAGTTACTTAGCGAGACCCTGTCTTAAAATAAATATAAAAAATAGACTCGAGATGTAGGTCGAAGTGAAGACCCTGGATTTGATCCCTGGTACCAAATAAATAAATACATTAATTTAAAATGTTGAATTTCTCAATTGAAAATTTTTTTCAAGGCCTTCATTAGTGAACTAATTAATAGTTATCAGTAATTCCTGTAATAAAAACTGAAGGTCAGATGTGGTGTCATCTCAGCTATAGAGGCAGAATCAGGAGGATCATGAGTGCATAGCCAGCCTGAGCAGGAGTGTCTCTAAATAAGTAAATAAAACTACCTATACTCAGGGAGAAAAGAAATTAACATTCCTATTAATGTAACAGGCTGTTTCTTCTTCTTTTCCTCCTCCTCCTCCTTCTTCTTTTTCTTTTTAGTCTGTTTTGCAATATGTGCTATCCTTCACATTCCAGAAATCTTTCCATGACTGTTCTGAGACTCTGCTTTATTGCAGGATGCTGAGAAACTGCAAAGCTTATTCCAGGCAGCTCTGGAGCTCAGCACCAGCACGAAGCCCTATGACTGTGTCACAGCTTCCTACCTCCTGAACCTCTTAATCTGGCAGGATGCTGTGCCCTCGTCCTTGCCAGCCTGCTTGAACCTGCAGGCTGCATGCAGTGACAGAGAGAGGCCTGATGCCATGGTGGAGAGGAACACACTACTGGGTTTGTATCGAGGAAATGGCCTTTTTCTCTGATTTCTAAAAGCCAGTGTCGTAATTCTCACGCTATTTATTTGGTATCTAATGGTTTAACCTTTATTTTGGCT
The DNA here is from genome assembly GCA_004027205.1 of Ctenodactylus gundi. Taxonomy (NCBI): domain Eukaryota; kingdom Metazoa; phylum Chordata; class Mammalia; order Rodentia; family Ctenodactylidae; genus Ctenodactylus; species Ctenodactylus gundi. The sequence continues at coordinate 14,202 of PVKB01001896.1, read as the reverse complement.
TTTAAAATGTAAGAGTTTATGAGCACATGAGAGCATTTAAGTTCCTTTTATGCAGATGAACAATTTTCTCAGCTCTAATGCTTGTTTCTAAACAGAGAAATCCTGTTAAATAGTTATACAAATATACATTAGTGAAGCACTTTTAAAAAGGGACAACCTCTTTCTCTGCCAGAAATATTTATTTTTCATAAGAGCTTCCTCATGGCTATAGGATAGGTCATTTGTGCCCTTCTGCGTGAAGTCCCTTTGCCTCGAATTGCCTGCCCCACCCGTCCCTTTTCTACTTCTTTCCGTATATTCAGTTTTAAAACCTAGGGTCTGAAGTAGGTTAGTGTTTTGTTTTGTTTTTGAGATTTCTTGAGATTTATGTACTTAAATTTTTGAGATATATTGCTTAATTTTATGTTAATCATCATTTTGGAATTGAAGGGCAGATAGGGATTTTTAATAGCAGAAAAGAGAGGTAAACTATAGAAAGGTAGTTGCAAAGTATTCTTTCTAGGACGGTAGTAAATACCATGACAGAAGAAACCAGTGGCTGGAGGAAAGTAGAAGACTGTATGGAGTTCTGTGGATGTGGCCCTGGATCTGTGAGTACAGAGGTGACAGTACTACAGAGGATGACACTTGCCCACTTGAATGGATTTAGGCCTAGGTTCAAAAGAAGACCCTGATAGGACAACTAGCAGAAGCCTGCAAGAGGTGGGCACTGAGAGTGTGTGCTGCAGGGGAAGGCCTTCAGCTCAGGACATTTTAGGACTTCGTGAAATATGTCAGACACAGAAACAGCACTGGAATATATAAGCTTTAATCACAATAATAAAAGAATGTCCTAAGTTTTGTTTATAAACTAGATGCTTTTGGAGACATAACAAGGGCTTGTGTAGAACGCATGCTTAGTATGCATGTGCACGTGTGTACACACACAAACTGATCTTTATTAGCTAGATGTAGTGGTCCGTGCCTGATACTTGAGAGGCTGAGGCAGGAGGATCCCCAGTTTGAACCCAGTGTGGGCAATTTAGCAACTAGTGAGACCTTGTCTCAAAAATTAAAAGCAAGTTTGGGTATGTCTTTGTGATCTTGGGTTAAGCAGTACTTTCCCAAATACAACCCCCAAGGCACAAGCAAAACAGAAAGAGACATAAATTGAATGTCTTCAGCATTTAAACTTTGTATGTCAAGGGACGCCATTCAGGAAGTAAAGAGAAAATGCCTGTAGAATGGAGTGCTGATACTCCCTTAAGAATCTGACGGAGGACTCAGGTTCACATAGACGGTAGGAAGAACCTGTACAGCTCACTTGCAAAGTGACAAAGCCAAATTGAAAAATGGGCAAATTTTTTGAATAGGCTTTTCTCCAGAAGACTTATCAGTAAGTTAAAGACACATGGAAAAAATGCCTAGTTATTATAGGCTTTTGGAGAAATGCAGTTAGGAAAATCATAATCACAGTGAGGAAAGATTTCATGCCCAGTGGGATGTCTGTAATTTAAAAAAAAAGGAGAGAGATGGGTAATTATAAATGTTGCATTGGTCCATATAGCACACAAATACCCAGGGGAAAGGAAAACATAGCCTAAACAAAAATTTGAACAAGGATGTTTATAGAGTATCATTCATGATCACCAGAAAGTGGAAACAATGCATGTATTCATCAGCTGATGGATGGGTAAATGACAGTGTCGCATGTTTATACAATGGACTGTTACTCAACTATGCGAGAGTCAGGTATTGCTGGGCAGGGTGACATAGGCCTATAATCCCAGCACTCTGGGAAGCTGAGGCAGGAAGATTGGAAGTTTGAGCCCAGCATTAGCAACAAAAGATCTTTTGTTACATAGTTCCATTTGTATGATATTTTCAGAATAAGCACATCTATAGAGACAAAAAAATGAGTGGCTTCCTAGGGTGGAGGAAGGCATGAGATGAAGGTAGGCAAGAGTGACTTTAATTGGTTTTTAAAGACGCTGAAAATGCTCTGTAATTGTAGTGGTATTTGCAACTATTTTTGCAACTATTTTTAATTATATGAGTTGTGTGGTGTGTGGACTATGCATCTCGATTGAACTGTTACTGAAAGTCCTCTGCTAGCCAAGTAACACATCCCTGAGACTCGAGGTTTGATGCCTGGGTTGAGCGGTGCCACGTAGGCACACTAGTGGCTGCAGTTGGTGAGGGGAAGTCACTAGTATCTTTAAGTAGAAACGAATGATTTTTGAGAAGTCTTTTGGATTCCAAACCGCATTTGAGTTGAGTGTTCCCCGAGGAAACTTGCTGGTCTGCAAATTTATAAATGTGTTTTATAATGGGCACTCTTCGAGTTATCCGTTTTACTTTCCAGTTATCAGATGCCTGATGGAGAGCCTGGAGGAGGAAGTGTCATGGGCTGAGAACTCACTGCTCCAGGCAGCAGCGTCATTCCCCATGTACGGGCGCGTCCACTGCATCACCAGCGCGCTGCAGAGGTTACCGATGAAGTAAGAGCAGCTGCAGCTGTCTCCTCTCAGAAGGGCACTCTGGCCTGAGCTTGAACTTGTATCAGAATGTGTCACAGGAAAGGCATAGGGTCTTTGGCTTTAAGGAGAATTGAAAGTCAGATCGAAAGTCCTGCCTATGTGGACATATTTGTATGTCTCAAATATTTCATCTGTTGTGCCACAGTGAGATGAATTCTTTTGGTTCCTCTAGTCTGTTGATTTGTTGATAAAATGTGCTCACTGCTTGTAGCTTATGTCCCTAACGTCCCTGTTGCAGTGGCCTGCGGCTGGTGAGTGAGTGGAGAGCTGTGATGGAAAAGCTCCTGCTGATGTCCTATAGGATTTCGGCCGTGGTGGCTCCCGTCATCCAGAGCTCCTCCCCAGAGGGCCTCATCCCTATGGACACCGACTCAGGTCGGCAGGCCCGGAAGGCTGGGCTCTCTTGTTCCCCCACTTCTTCCCGTTCCTCTCTGGCCTTTCTTTGAAGAGATACGTAGTGTATGAGGTGTCAAAATTTGGTGAATGCACGAGTGAATACTTGTTACAGTACAACACATGTTGCCATTAGTGTGCCTCCAACTCTTCCCCTACACTCTGAGCACACTTGTGCCATTGTCCTCGCCACTTTCTGAAGCAGTTCTGGAAGTCCCCTGTTGTGTCTTCAGTTGCACTATGTGGCTGTGTCAGTGTCCTGAATTAATCTAAAGCATTTACCTGTCATGGTCATTTTGACTTTGGTGCCAGCTAGAAGTCACCTGGTGCCATATCTGGTGAATAAGTTGGAGCAGAACTGTCATGTGTTTGCAAGTCTGCCTGTCTAATGGTTGACCCTTGGAAGCTGTACTGTTTTAAAACAGGCTGTTGCTCTGTAGCCAAGGCTGGCCTTGAACTCATGGCAGTCCTCCTGCCTCAGCCTCTGGAATACTGGGATTACAGGTATGCACCACCATGCCCAGCTTATATGGTGCTGAGGAATTGAGTTCAGGGTCTGGTGCTTGCTGCGAAAGTGTTTGACTCCTATGATACTCCTCTAGCTCCAGCACTGTGTTTTTGACCATAGCCTGTAAAGGTAGTCATGAAAGAGGACTTGTAGAAACTGCTTCAGAAGGTAGAACTTGTCTTTTACTAGTATATGTGTGTATTTATATGTATAAATACATATTTTTAAAATTTTTTCTTTTTTTGTGTATGTTAGTGGGATTAAGCCCAGGGCCTTCACTCTGGTCTACATCCTTAGTCCATTTTTATTTTTATTTTGAGACAAGATCTCACTAAAGTCACCACGTTGCATAGGGTGGATTCAAACTTGTGATTCTTGTGCTTCAGTCTGTCAGCGAGTTGGGATTACAGGCCTGTACCAGTAGGCCTGGGTTTTAATAAATACTTAAAATTTTAGATATTCACCATACATTTTAATTACTGCCCCTTGTCAGTTGAGGAGGACAAGGAAATTATTTTTGTGATTTTTTTTGTTCTTTTGATAGTATTTTTAATTATTAAAAAAGCCACTGCCTCCCCATTCTCCAAGAACCAGGTAATGAGCGAGGTCCTGTTCTTTCTCAGGTAAATTGGGTTTTATGGTATAGTTGTTTCAGTGAACAGTCTGCCAGGTGGCTGTTGAAAGGACAGGTAGTGTTACGCTAGTGAGGTGGGACTGTAGTTTCCAAGTTATCCACCTTAGTACCTTTTAAACCTTTTAATGGAGGCAATTATCAGACGTTAACAACTACAGCTTTTTTTTTTTTTTTTTCTCCAGGCTTTGGAGGCACACACCTGTAATCCCAGCTACTTGGAAGGCTGAGACAGGATGAGCACTAGTTTCAGACAGCTTGTGCAGTTTAGCAAGACTCTATCTCAAAAGTAAAACAGAAAGGGCTGGGGGTTGTAGCTAAGTGGTCAAGTGCTGGGGTTTTGAGGGCAGCTGTCCCAAGGGAAGTCTGCGCATGAAGCGGAAGTGGGCTTCACGTGCTCTCATCTCTCTCCTTCAGAGTCGGCAAGCCGCTTACAGGTGATTCTCAATGAGATTCAGCCGCGAGATACTAATGAGTATTTCAACCAAGCCAAAATATTAAAAGAATGTGACAGCTTGGATTTGGGAGACTTGGATGCCAGTGTGTCCAATATTGATATTTCTGCAGAAATCAAAGGTAACATATATAGAATTGACACTGTAATCATTGGGTTTTGTTTGTATGTGCGGTGCTAGGGATCAAACCCAGGGCCTAGCACATGGTGTGCATGCACTCTAACACTAAGCCAAGCCACACCTCCAACCTCGAGAGTCTATATAACAGTAAAATATATAAAATCCTCTTTTTATATAACAAGAGGCTATAGATCTGTGTAGATCATTCCTAGAAAATGAAAGTTTTTATTTTTATTTTTATTTTTATTTTTTTTTGATACGGGATCTCCGGATGTAGTCAGGTTGTTCCTGAACTCATGCGATAGCCCAGGCTGGCCTTGAACTCATAGCAGTCTTCCTGCCTCAGCTTCCTGAGTGCTGGGATTACAGCCATGCTCCACCACACTTAACCTTGTGTGGTGCTGGGGAACCGAACTCAAGCTTGTGCTTACTAGGCAAGCACTTTAATGGCAGAGCCACACTCCCAGCACCAAGGATTTTTTTGTTTGTGTGAATGTTGCATGTTTGATTTGGGGAATGATTTGGTTTTAGGAATGAATTTACTGTAAGACTTGGGCCAGGAAGTGCTATGAGGTGGGCCTGGTAGCACAGGTCTATAATCCCAGCATTGTGGGAGACTGAGGCAGGAGACGCACAAGTTCAAGCCCAGGCAGAGCAACTTAGTGATGTAGCAAGACACTGTCCTGAAGTGAAGAAAAAAAAAAGGCTCTTAGTTTAATGTACAGTACCACAAAGAAAGAGAGAGAGAGAGAGAGAGAGAGAGAGAGAGAGAGAGAGAGAGAAGAAAAGAGAGAAAAAAGATACATCCAGTTCACCATAAAAGGCATTACAACCAAAAGCACTTGAGCACGGAGACTGCTTCAGGGCCAGGTGATGTTAGAGCAGCGGGGCAGGCCTGTGCTGGCCGGGCATGGCCGTGCTTCCAGCAGTACAGCTCGTGCCTATCTGCAATGGGGGCGGTGGCGGTGGGGGGGGGGGGGTCCTTTAAACCAAGCAGCCTGTGAAAGGAATCAATTGTGTCAGCTGTAGATGAGCTGCTTTGCTGAGCAGGTTTCTGGAATTTGGGTCCTTGCCTTTGTTTTATCATTGGGTGTTAATGAGTCATCTCTAATGCTATAAAAGATTGTGAGAAGCCACAGTTTCTTCTTGATGTAGTACATATTCTACATTCTCCACTAGGTGGGGGTATTGTCTTGCAAAAATTCTCCACAAATTTCTATACCTATATCTATACCTGTCTGTCTGTCTGTCTATCTAAAAAAAAATTTTGAGACAAGGTCTGAGTCTGAAATCCAGGCTGGTCCTAAACTCACTATGTAGCCCAGGCTGGCCTCGAACTTGTGGCAATCATCCTACCTCAGCCTGCCAAGTGCTGGAGGTACAGGTGTATACTGACAAGCCTGACTTTTGTAGTGGTGAGAAGCTAAACTCAGTCAGGGCCTTGTGTTTGCTAGGCAAGTGATTTAACTGCTGAGTTACACCCTGCCCTGTATATATTTTTTTAACAACAAAACATAAATATGCTTACTGTAATAATTCATACAGGTCATATATATCAAAAATTGTCTTCTATTTACTCCCTAGCCCTATTCCTTCCCTTTTATTATGTCTTTTTATACTTATTATGTATTTATATGTGTATACATTTATTCTTTCAGTTTATTGGCTTAAAAAGCACTTTGAGAATTGAGGGAACAACACAGCAGTTAGAACGCTTGCCCAGCCAGTGCAAGGCCCTGGGTTCGATTCCCTAGCACCATGTAAGATGGCTGTGGTGGGACACACTTGTAATCCCAGCACTTGGGAGGCTGAGGGTGGAGAATTGCTGTGAGTTCAAGGCCAGGCTGGGCCACATAGTTAGGACCAGCTTTGACTAGAATGAGATCTTGCCTCAAAAAACAAAACAAAAAACAACAAACAAAGCAAATTGGGTTACAGCGTAAATACTATTTTATTAACCTGTTTTTGAATTGAATAGTTTGTTTTGGATTTTTGTGCTGTCAATACTAAAATACTTCTAAAACCAAAATAAGAGAGATTGAATAAGAGGTAATTTTAGCCTATCAGATTTAAATATATTTTGAAAGAGAATTTGTATTTTTCTTTGGTTTTAAAAGCTATGTTCTGTGTCTGATGTAACAGTCATCCTCATCAACATAACTAAGAAATATATTTATTACAGTTATCATGTAATGCTTTATGGATGACAGGGAGGCAGAGAGTTGACTTTTTTAAGTTACGAGGTAACACTGTGTTTCATTTTTAAATTTATTTTCAAAATAATAAATTGGAAAAACACTTAGCGTGATTCCTGCTCAGAGCACATGCCTGACAAATGTTAGCTTTATTTCCTTGCCTGAGTAAATAGAATATATGACTGATTGGTTTGTTTAGGCAGATTGTTCTTAGGGAAGTTATGAATAAGCTTGTTATAAGAAACCTGGAGCTGAGTAATCAAGAGTGCTTAGTGTTGCAACAGATTTTTTTTTTTTTTTAAGGTAAAGAAAGAACAACATGCGACGTAACGGCTCAGATGGTGCTGGTGTGCTGCTGGAGAAGCATGAAGGAGGTGGCTTTGCTGCTGGGTGCGATGTGCCAGCTCCTGCCCATGTGGCCCCGGCCAGAGTCCTCTGATGCACTGCTAACAGTGGAGCAGGTAATGTCGGTGCTTGTTCCACCAGGTAGACTTTCTGGTCCAGACAGGAAATCACATGCTGTCATTTATAACCCAAGTTAAAAAAAAAAAAGAATTTTGAATTTTCCTTGAATAAAGTTTTACAGATGTGAACTGAAAAAATTTCTTGATAATTTGGGATGTTAGACTTTGTAATACATTTTAAAACTGGCAGTTTAGAAATATTTTTATATAATAAGCTAGTTTTACCTCACTTTTAAAAATTGTTGCTATTATTATTATTATTATTATTATTATTGAGACAGGTTCTTAATCTGCAGCCCAGGCTGGTCCTGAGCTCACTGTGGAGCCCAGGGTGGCCTTGGATTCACGGCAACCCTCCTGTCTCAGCCTCCTGTGTGATGGGATTACAGGCGTGCACCGCCATGCCTGGCTTATCATTATTTTTATTTTGGTATTGGGGATTGAGCCCAGGACTTTCACACTGAGCAGCATTCCCATCTTGGCTGAGTTGCCCAAGCTTGGCTTGAACGTGGTGATCTTCCTACCTCAGATTCCTAGGATGCTGGAATTACAGGCCTGCACTACTGAGCCCAGTTTTTAGATTTTACTTTACTTTTAATTCATGCTATCATTTAAATTTTTATTTCTCCATTTAACATAAATGAGTTTAAATTTCAGTTGAAATTGTCTGTTGGTGAAACTCCACAAATTTCTTGTTTTGCAAAGGAATAGAAGGCAGCCTGTGGGTGGATTATGGAGCTTGTGTTTCCCGCTACCTCAATAATAGACTTGTAGTCACTTTGGTGTTTTTGGCTGAGATTTATTTTTTAAGACCACAAAGTTAGTTCACCATCTGGGACTGTTCAAGGGACTCGAGTACAGTGTTTACAAGAAATTAGCTTACCACAAGCATTTCATTTGGAAATATTTTAGATTTATTAGATTTCTGTTTTTAATTGATTCCCCCTTCCTTTCCATATGGTTTCAAGAAATCCATTTCCCACAGTTTTCCTGTAAGGATGCATTGCACATACTTTCATTTTTTAACCTTTTTCAAATGAAGATAATTTTTTCCCTAGGGTGTTCCAACATTCAAGAACAAAAAAATATTGTAGTATGTTAATGCTGATTATTCCTGTCACAGCCACATGACTCATTCCATGGAATTAACACTGATATTTTTATTCTCACACTCCATGGTCTCATGAGCTCGCATCTGGTTAACAGCTGGTCTTGAGATGTTGCAAGGCCCCAGGAAGGAGAAAGGCAGGAGCGAACAGTACACTGTGGGTACCAGTGTGTTCCTTGTTTTCTTCCAAATCAAATAGGTGTCAGTGTCCTAGAGTTACTCGAGTCATTGCTGGTGACTGGTGACTGGCTGGAGTGCCCTGGCAACATCTCTGCTTAGGAGTCCAGAAATAATGAAAGCTCCCCCCGGTGCTCGCCATGTTGCTGAGCAGTGGACACGGGCTGGAGCCCTTTTCCGCTCAGCTTCTCTTTCCAAAGACAAGTTTACTATGGCGAAGTTTGGGCTTGTTCGGTTGTGCTTCAAAACAAATGAAAGGAAACATAGTTTGCTCTTAGTATGCCTGAGGAAGCCCTGAAGACTTCTTATGGGAGTGACTGAGCCTTGACACCTTTTACACGGCCCCACAGGTGGCGCTCTCATTGAACTTAATTTATGTGGGATAACCATGTTACACTTTGGAGTTAACGTAAGAGGACAGAGATATTTGTAAAAAAAAAAAAAAGAAAGAAAGAAACCAATAATAACAATAACCAGAGATGCGCTTTTATAAACTAGAGAAGTCTTTCAGTGGCTGTTTGCTTGAGTAAAATTGGGATGCCTTTTTTTTTTTTTTGGTGAAACCTTAGTTTTGATCTGATGAACAGGAGTCGTTTTCCAACGCTCCATTCACTTGGTGACCTCGCAGATGGAGCTGTGAGAAGAGAGCAGTGGCCGAAGGAAGGATCAAGGTGTTCCATCCTTACTGTGGTCTGACGTAGGAACCCTGCCCTCTGTGCCAGACTATTCTTAATCTTGCTGACTTTACAGAAATACCTGAGTTTAAGAGCACTGAGTCCATGAAAACCCTAGGTCATCAAAAGATTAGTGTTATTTATATTATTTCAGGATTTTGGCTTTCAAACGTGAAGGTTTGCTTCTTCCATTTAAAAATAATCTCGTGCACTTAATACTTCTAAGAGTTAAAAACCTAAAGGACCAAGAAGAGCGCCATTACATTGTCATCACTCAGGTGTACGGGGCCACACCTGCGCAGACCTTTTCTTGCCAAGGCATCCTTGCCCTGGAAAAGCTAGATGCAGAGAAGTGACTCACGGCTTGAATTTCCTCTAATTCTTGTGGCAGATATGCAGCTTGAATTTCATATTCCCCATAAGAGTAGCTGTGATCTGAAGTTCTGTTGATGAGTGGAAGAAGCTGGCCCTATGATACCTATTCTCGGCCTGATTCTTCTCTGGACTGACCCACACTCCTGAAAAAAAAAAATGCAGTTCTTTTATTTGAAATTGTATGGCTGGAACATAGAAAACAGGGACTGTTTTGATTGTAGTCTAGTTCTTTTAAGGCCCTGATTTTTATGGGCCTTTGTTAAAGGTGTGGCCACTTAAATCCGACATTGATGAATTTTGTTTACAGAAGGTGGACAGGAAGTAGAATTACTGTTTGGGACTATCGTTGCTGTATTGCAAAACCTGGAGCTTGTTTATAATGTGGAGTTTTTATTGCTGTGCTCACCAGTCTGCTAGAGCTGCAAGGATCTTGGTGCTATTCTCCGGCTCCCCTAGAGAAGTCGACGCCAGGCCCCTGGGTGTCGCCTGGCTCCTCCATGACCACCGAGCTGGTTTGTGACCACCCTTGATTGGGAACCTGGTTCCTCTCTTCACCAGCCTGTGTTCACATGGCAATAGTGCAGCCTTTGTTCCAAGCTGCTGGTTTCATATTTCTTTAAGTTGGGTTTTCCCTCTTTCCAATAGGCCAGTGAATATTGGAAGAGATGAGTCAGTAAGCTTCCTCCTGAACTTTGCACTGAGTGATCCTTTCCTTAGATCGCGTCTTAGGAAGCAGGATGCTTTCCCTAGCTCCTGAACGAGGAAAATGTGTCCATTCAGTGTCCTGTCTGCCTTTCCTCCCGCACTGTAATCATGCAGTGAAAGGTTCTTTCATAACCTTTGTGTAAGGAGGCAAAGATAAAACCAGCTTTGAGGGGTGTAAGTGGAGACCCGGCAAGAGCCTGCCGAGCCCTAGCCTTATCGCGCAGCTTGCTGGCCAGTCAGTGTTGTCTAGGTTTCCAGCTTGACGTTTGCTGATACAGACTCCTACTTGATACATTTTGTTGATCTTTTCTGTTGGCTATCTGATTCCCAGTGCCTGCTGATTAAAAAAAAAAAAAATTTCCCCTCCCTGGAGTGCCAGCTTAAGCTCATGTGTTTCCCCTGATACTTCCAAAAAGAAACTTGTGGGTGAATTTTTTGTACCTGGTGTTTTCTTCCTAGTAATAATTGCCGCAGAAATCATATGAATGAAAACAATTACCAGCTATTAGAAAAAGGCCCCTTGAGGGTCTGTTGTAACTTTCAATCTCTAGGACTAGCTGGGCTGGTACGTTCTCTCTGTGCCTTTCATTACTGGTTTGGATTTTTCCGTGATAAAAGTAAAAGGGGTATATTTATTGACATTCATGAATCTTAAATAAATTGCCTTTCACTGCCAAAGTAGTTTTTAGGAGTTATGAGTAAGTGTGTTGGGCTGTACTGAATGGGAGTTAGGTTTTTATGTTTTGAGGTGAAGTTGGGCATGAAACCACAGCAGATAGGCACCTGTTTCCTCACTGTCTCACCCTGTGGGTGCTGTGGGAGCATAAAAAAAAAGAATAGGTGGTTCCCTGACCTCGCGGAGGCTAGAAACATAATAGATACAAGACAGATTCATTTAAAAACAAAACAAAACAAAACACCTCAGACTGAAGAGCAGCAAATAAAATGGCTCATGGTTAAGCATTTGTTAGAAACCAAAGAATGAATATTCTGGTAAGATGATGTCCACACACCAGGAAGCTGCCCCCTTTGTTGTTGCTGTCCAGGAGAACAGTGTTGGGCTTTGAGGAAGTCCCAAGTGGTTAGTACAATCACCACAGCAGGCGCTGCACAGTTTAAACAGGCGTGCGTGGTCTGAGGCCTTCTGGAGTTTTGCCTGTGCATTTTGTAGTGAGGAGGAACTGTCTTGGCACATATAAAGTGTATAATAATGTTGCTATCCATATATAAATACTAAAACTTCAGTGTTTTCATTATAACATTAAAAAATGAGCAGATTGGACATACCTGTTTTATTTTTTAAATGATTTAGTTAATTTAGTTTGAGACAGGATTTCGCTCTGTAGTCCAGGCTGATCCTGAACTCACTATGGAGCCCAGGGTGGCCTTGGACTCAACGGCAATCCTCCTGCCCCAGCCTTCTGAGAGCTGGGATTACAGGCGTATGCTACCATGTCTGGCTTATGTGGTGCTGGGGAATTGAACTAGGGTACTTACTTCTTGACGTTGCACTTGCTAAGGAAGTGCTTTAACCGTTGAGCCATTACTCCAGCCCCAACACACCTGTTTTAGAAAGCTGTTTAACTTACTAGAATGTAAACTTTTTTTTTTTAATGTGCCTTTTGTGTATGTTTGGTGCTGGAGATCAAACCTATGGGCTCTCCACCACTGATCTATGTGCTCAGCTCCTTTATTTATTTGTTTGTTTGTTTGTTTAAAATTTTGAGAGAGAGTTCTGCTTAGTTGCCCAGGAAGGACTTGAACTTGGGATCCTTCTGCCTCAGCCTCAGAGTGATAGGATTACAGGAGTGTGCCATTGTTCCCAGCTAACACAGTCTATGTAACCAAAGTAGAATTTGAGGCTCCTCACTATTGGCTTTCCCAAAGTCATATAAAGCAGCTCTGCATTAAAATCAGTATGTATGCATGTATGTATATATGTATGTATATATATGTATGTATATATTTTGAGACAGGGTCTTGGCTGCAGTCCAAGCTAGTCCTGAACTCACTATGTAGCCCAGGTATGCTTTCAATTCATGGCAATTCTGCCTCAACCTCTGAGTGTCAGGATTACAGACACACATCACTGCACCTGGCTTAAGTGGGGCTGGGGATCGAACTCAGGGCCTTGTGATTGCAAAGCGAGTGCTCTAACTGCTAAGACATTCCTCTAGCCACAGAAAATTAGAATTTAAAGTAAGGCTTAGGGAGTAAATTTTAGGACTCTTTTACAATACAAAGTAAATCTAAAGGTGGACATTGTTGACTGCCTTTTGGTGCCAGGTAGTCTCCTAAGTGCTTAGCTGCATTATTGCATTTATAATCCCGTGAAGTAAGTTCCACATAAGCTCCTTTCACAGCTGAGGGAACAGTGTTGCCTAATTAGCTAGAGATAATAAGGTGGCAGTTGGGTTTCTGCGTGTTCCCCCACTGGTCCCTTGGGGTCCCAGGTATGAACCACAGCATGCGCCTCTGTAGTAATGTCTCATCTGTTCTGAAATCCTTGTGGGCTCCTGTAGTTGAGGAGTGGATTTGGCTTTGATTCATGTACTGTGTTTACTGCACAGGTAAAAGATAAATTAAAAACCTCTGTTCACATTTATCCTCTGTTGGTTTTATGTTCTAGAAGAGCACTTAGCTCCATTGATTGTCTGGTAGTTAATTACAGATCCCTGGAGGCATAGCGTGTAGCTGTTTCCCCTCTGGAAATGTAAACCCATGAAGCATGTTCATTTGCCTGTAGAAGTAAGTTTCATAGACTGTTAGAGGCAGAATATGCTGAATTGAGAAAGACAGTGAGAAATTTAAAAACAGAAATCAGTGTCTTTTTTTCTCTCCAGTTTTCCCCTCAGTGCTCTTTCAAAAATCTTGAGCTGTACATAATTGTTTTAAAATATTTTGTAGAAAGCCATCATCTGAAAAGAAAACTTTCTTGATTTTTAAATAGAAACTCAGCAACCTCTAATGAGAGGCATTAAGTCAGGAATTTTCAGAGGACTTTTTCATTTAAAAAATTAAACATGAAAATTCCATTTCCGATTGCATTAATTTTGTAAGTGATTTTAGTCTGATCTGTTCCTGCCGTCTGTGATTACCCCTCTCTGTCCTGCTGCTCTCAGGCCACACTACCTGTGTGCTCCTGTCACCCTTAGTACTGGATTCTTCTCTACAGTCTGCTGTTTTGTAGCATGAAACCTACGCCAGGCGTCCCGTCTGCCACCCCTGGTGTGTTTACTCTGTGTCCATTCATATACAAAGACCCAGCAACTGTCTGGCAGGTAGCAGTTGCGTGATAAATATTGATTCATTCATTCCAGCTTCCTAGCTGCTTCTTGTGCTAAGTACCTCTTCCATTTTGATCTAGCTGAGCAGTATATCCTGTTCAAGATCTGGACACGAAACTGATTCTAGCGCACAGGGTCTTCATTCCTCGGGATGGTTAGCCCTGTGGGGGTACCTAGCATATTGGTTTGCTTTGCCAGTCTGAACTGAAAGCCTGCTGAGGACACACAACTTGTTTTTATCTTCTCTGTTGACCCCAGCACTGAGCTACTAAGTACCTGACAGGGGCCCAAAGAAATACTTGTCTGAATAGCAGTCATATATGTTATGCAAAGGTAAAAGGTAATGAAGAGCTTCATTATCAACCTGGATTTGTTAGGAGATCCCCTATGAAATCAAATAAGGGAGCCGGAGGAATGGCACAGCGGTAGGTACAAGGCCTCAGGTTCAGTTTCTCAGCACCACATACATTGTGTCACACGCCTGTAATCCCTGCACTTGGGAGGCTGAGGCTGGACGATTACTGTGAGTTCAAGGCCAGCCGGGGCTATAGAGTGAGACCTTGACTCAAAAAAAAAAAAAAAAAAAAGAAA